>CM034150.1:616798873-617341373 GCA_019776745.2 Taxus chinensis
AAGACACTTACAGGCTAATGTACATTACTGTCCTCTAAAGAATTTTCTAAAACGAGTGTACACCAATGAAATAAAAAATAATCCACATATCTTGAGCCTATCGCACTCTATCATAGTATACTTCAACACTTAAGTGGATAGAAGAGATATTTCTCAGTTTTGAATGACTCCCTAGGCTCAAATGGTGCTTTGAACCTTATGCTTACAACTTTTCTTTATTAGAATCGATATCATTGCAAACTAGACATGTTTTTACTTATCATAATATTCCCCCATTTTTTTGAGATACCTACAGGTTGTGAACACCTTGAATATTTAACATTATGGAGTAGACACTATGATTACAAAGTTCAAACCATCTTCAGCCTTCAAGAGCTTTTCAGATATGCAACCTTGTGAACATGAACTCTTCAGCTTTTGTGGAGAGTCACACATATTACATTTTCAACAATATTTGATGTTTTAAGACCTTGAAAAGGAGAAATACATATTAACACATGATATGGATCTCCCTATACAAATTTTGAAACATTAACCTTTTTCACATACCTTAAGGGACATAGAAACAACATGTAATATTTGATCGCAATTTAATCCTCTTGAGACCTTTACTTTCCATCAATAGTAATGCCCCCTGGGAGAAGAGTCTCATCACCTAGAGAATCATCATAACAACATTCCTTGGCAACTTTTATGACTGTATCAACAATACTATTGAGATAGGTTTGCATAATGGATAATGGTCAACTAAGAGACTTCATGGAGAATTCAAAAAAACCTTGTTTACTTGATAAGGAAAACTTTAAATCATGATTCAAAACAATGTTTATGAACCTTTGAATGAGATTCATGTATCTTCATACTAATATTTTTGTACAAAGACATACACTAAGAGGATTTATAGAAGAAAAGGACTGCACAAACTTTCTTCAAGTATCCTCAGATTTGTTTAAGACAACACACAGATTCAGGACATGAAGCAAACACCTATAAATACTTAACAATGATAACCCTTACTATCCATCACTTGGAAGGCTTCATGATGCTGCATATGATATAGGAATAGAGTTAAACCATCAATTTCAACTACATATAGACCTAACAGTGGTATAGACTATTTTGACAAAGAATACTAACTTTAGGACTCACAATGACTAATGCTCAACCTAATACATTTGATAAGACATTAAATACTTCGAGAACAAAGCTTAAGACTACTTGACATAGAATGAAACACCATAACAATGTTACAAATGACAAGATACGTAAAGGCACAATTCATGACATGAAAACTCCTTTGAACTTTGATAAGATGAAACATCTCTTGAATGAACTTACCAAACTTACTATATGACTCATAAGAGGACTACTTTCTTGAGAATGACTAGATGATGATAAGAACAACTTAGACTGATAATATTGACCATGTGACAAACCTTACATAGGGATTTTAGACCCATAAGGAAAAATACAAACACCTAGAGGAGACAAGAACTCAAAGAAATCATGGAGAATATTATTTGACATACCTTATCACTTTTGTGGTGTTCCATAGACCCAAATTCTTCAATTTGTCTTACACAAGAACTTGAAAGCTATTTAAGTACATATGTTCTTCAACAAGAGAAAATAAGCTTCCTTGAGCTGATTTGGGCTTGATGACCTTGCTTTCAACCTTGTTGGCATAAGAATCTTCCTTATTATCCTTCAATACTACATGGTGGGTTGAGAATCACCTCTCTTGTCCTTAGTATCAGTTTTTTGCAATGAACCTCCTTTTGTTTTGAAAAAATCTTGCAATATGAATTGATTGATGGCAATTGAAACAAACAATATTCTTATTCCTTATCGGCTCAAACATACTCAAGTTCCAACCACAATTCTTGGCTCTATGACTATACTCAAAATATGCATAACATTTACCTTTGAAGAGAGCTATATCACACCTAGGAGGACTTTTTTGCAATATCTAGCTCTATGACCAAAATCATGGAAAACAAAGCAATATCCATTGAAAAAAGATCCATACGTCATAGCATTAGGTTTTCTAACTAAGTTATACCTTCTTGGACCATCCATCTTAATCATTTTCTCAGTTGGTTTAGTGCTTGGAATAACTTCATGATCATGCTTTATTTGAAACCCTAGGCTTGATTTGTCATCAATGACCTTTTTCCCTTCTAAGAACTCATCAAGAGCCATGGAGCTCTTCTCAAATATTTCATAAATCTTCAACTCACTAGTTGCATCCTTCAAATATAATTCAAGGGACTTCAACTTGTCTTCATACTTGGAACCTGCATCTTCTTTCTCCTTTAGGGATTTGGAAAAACTTTCAACTTGAGATTCCAAAGTAAGAATGACTTGAATATGCTTGGATTCCATATCTTTAAACTGAATTTGATAGGCCTCAATACATGACTGAGATATTTCATTTCTTATTCTCAATATAGCCACAATGTCTGCATACTTACATATTGCTTGTGCTTCAAAGGATCTCCTTCAAGCGGTTAATATTTGTTCACAAGGACTCAATCTGATACCAATTGTTGGAAGAAAAATGGACTGGGAAGGGGGTTGAATTATTCCTAAAAAAATAATATTTTATTTACCATTCATCATATTTTACCATTTATACATCCATTCATTCAACCATGTACCACATGTGTGTTAACTTAAGCATATAAACAACCATCAACAAGATCAAGAACAAGAGAGTATACAAAACACCAAAATTAAGTGGGAAACCCTCATGGGGAAGAAAAACCACTGAAACTTAACTTATATTACACAAATAAAATTAATTTAGTGAAGCACCAAATTCACAAGGAACACCAACCCCTAGTTTAGTAGAGAACTAACCCTACAAGGAACACCAACCCCTAATTTAGTGAAGAATCCACTCCAAAAGGAGGCTAAAACCGCCTAGAGATGAAAAAGAACAAAATAAGAAACCTAAAGATATATGATCTCTGATTTTTCTACTACCAAAATTTATGGAGACCACTTATTTAGTTCACAAACCCTAGCTCACACACTAGGTCTTTAATCTCTCCTACTCTTTCTCTTTATTCACTTGACTTTTCTCTAACTTATTTCTCTCATGTATTAAATAAGTAATAAAACTATCATGATATTCCTCAGCCTTCTAAAAATTATCTCATACCTGTAAAATATCTTCCTCTAGGTCGCACTTCTTCCCTTCAAGAGCACTAGTTCAAAAATGAACCAAACAAATAGTTAAATATGATTTTCTTCCTTTCAACCTAAAAGAGTTCGGTACCTCATAATAATTTAGACCCATACATCTCTATAAAATTCATTAATTTTAATTACAACATTCACATATGACCCAAATAGGTCAACCTAGCTAAAACCATCATTTCATGTGCCAAAAATGGCTCAAAACCCTATGAGCGCAATCTTAAAATCTCCCTAACATTAGTACCATAATTTTTCATGACCAAAAACCATTTAAATATGAGTAAAATATGAAAAAAAATTCATACATGGTCACAATTAATATCAACCAATCAAATTATTTCATTTATTGGGCCCAATTTCCTTTACAAATCTCAAAATAGTTGTTTCATGCACCCTTTAGCACCTTGAAAACTTCATTTGATCATAAAATCACTTATAATAAACCAAAACATTCCATGTGAAAAATAAAAATAAATTTAATAACCTTTATAACATTTCTAAGAAAGTTAGAAGTCATGAAACATCCTTCACTTCAAACCACAAAAATATTTTCCTTCACCAGATCAACTTGCCAAAACATCTGTTTTCAAAGGTTAGCTCATAAAATCATTTATACATACAGTAAAGACCTAAAAATTGATTCATTGGATTAAAAATTTATCCATATTCACATTCCAGATGATATTAAGCATCACCTAATCCATCTCATGCTACAAACAACATCAAACTTGCACAAAAAAAGATGCTATCTTGAATTGCCAAAAATATTATTTTTCAAAGAATGACCTGGAAACACTTTAAAATTACCTCATCATGAGGAAATAAATATATAAATATAAATATACCTGAATATAATTTATAACACAACTTGAATCATCTCAAAACTCCACATGTAGCTAAAGTTATATCCATTTTACTAAACCCTGCTATTTGAGATCCCAAAATTACCCTTTAACTAGTCAACATGTTTGGACATAAAAACACCATGTAATTGCATGAAATTTTCCTAAAACATCCTTGTACATAAATAAAAAACTTTCATACATCATGAAACAACAATTTTGCATGTCAGTCCTATGGAACATATTGTCCTAAAACCTTCTTTCCCGTAAATTGTTATTTTGAGGTGGGGCCCACTCATACCCATGACCTAAAAAATATATTTATGGAAACATAATGGAGTCTTATACAACATAAAATCATCAAATTTTCAATAGTAATAAAAACTTGATCAATATACTTTACTTTCTGCCAACTGCTCCTAGCTAGGGTTTAACTAGGGTTTTAGACCACTCTGCATTCTTAACATTTGTTCATAAAAATGTGATGATAATATGACCTGATTATTTTTTTTAAACCTTATAAAATCACCTTATAAACATACCTGAAATCCAAAAGGCCTTGTGTAAAGCACGCTGTTCTTGAAATTAGCATTAGAAGTTGAACTTTGAGCTTGATTTTCACTTGTTCTTGATCATGTCTCACAAAATCAGTCATATCTAGAAAAATTATCATCATGGGAACCTGAAATTTTTCTGATATAACTATGAAACATCCACATAACATCTTAAATCATTATAATGATAACACCATAGCTCAATCTCTATATCCACTGAGACTTACCTATGCTTGGATGCTAGATCCTCACTATAGAAGCTAGAGTCAATTGAAATAATGTAATAATTGAACAAGAAACCTCTAAAAATGACCCAAAAATACCTAATATGTCATGATTTACATTATTTCATGCTTCCATCAGCTCATCTAGCTCCAAACCACACTGTCACTCCTCCAATCTACTATACCTGCTCCCAATGAACACATGTATCATAGTGAGACACCTGTAACTACAGTATGCCACTAATGTGAGTTCTAAAACACCCTAAAAAAATACTATAAATTATGTCAACATACTTCCCAATCATCCAAGAAGCTCACACTGTCAAGCTACACCTCCTAGGCACATGTATAGACTTATAAGAGCAAACACACCTCACTAAATCTCATTGAACCAGCACAAACACATCTGAACCAGTATGTTATCATCAATAACATCATCATGAAATCATCATAAAAGATTCACTTTGTGATTAATGTTGTTTTTAATCAATGACAACATGTGTTAACACCATGCCAACAATCTCCCCCTTTATCATTGATGGAAAACACCCTGAAATTCTCCCCCTTTTACATTAATGACAAAGGAATACCTGTATCTCACATACATACCATACCTTAGATTCATATAATTATTATTTAGTTATAAACATAAATCAAAGGTATCAAACAAGCTCGCTAATCTTGATTTTGCACAAAAATATGATTCTTGTCTTCATTTTAGGCATGCAAGTAACAAGACCCCCCTGGAATAAGCACTTCAACATCTAAAAAACATCAGTAAGGCATGAAAGAAGCAAAATCATACCTTTTTAGGAGATGATACACCATTCTTCATCTTCTAGGCTTGTAAAAACACCAATTTTCACCTATAACCTTGTTTTGAGCTTCTTAAGGGAAGTGTAACAAGCTTGTAATAGAACCAACTTTATCATAAACATACCAAAAATGTTAGTTTCATTAATATAAAATAATTATATCATCTTTCTTAACCATATATCAACATTTCCAGATCCAAAACAGGCTTTGCCAAGCATTTTCTTTCTCACCATACCATGCTTGAGGCATAGAGCCCTAAACAGTCTTCTCAATGCAATTTCAACCAAATTTGAAAATCTCAACATCTTCACTCAGCACATACTTTGACAAATGCCCATATTTCCACATATTCCAATACAATTGAAAAACATTGGCCAAACCTAAATGTTAGAATGTCTAGATAATGGGCTAATGTCTATTCTGATTATTACGAGCAGTCCAAGTCTTGTTTTAAAACAATTACCTTTAATTAATAAATACTTGGTGGTAAACAATATATTTGCATGTTGGTCTCGATATGTCATGGTATCAAACATTATATGTTAATTTATTCTATATGAAAATGGGCATCTACCATTTCTAAATCAAATTATTAAATAGAATTGCATAATACAAGAATGGGCATCTGCCCAAGGGTATGTAGTGCAACACTTGACAGAGCAAAGATACCCTTTCTAAAACAAAATAATAGAACTACATAAGGCTTGATCCCCCTTGAGGGTATTTAGTGCAACACTTTTCAGAATCACAACTTGTCTTTGCCAGGGCTAGTCTAGCCAAAATGATACAATTGTTTACAAGCGTTGCAATGTGATTAATTCTAGTCGTAGTAAAAAAATCCTCTTTAAAAATATGGAATGAAATTAAACATAACATGAGACCCATATTTTAGATTTTTTTTACCAACCATGCTTTAATGCTTTAATATCCTAATGTTTAGACCCATTTAAATGTTTTAGAGAGTTATTAGATTATTGAAAAATAAATAATACAAAAATAACATTTTTATAACATTGCTTACATTTGAATGATTAGAATGGGCACATGTCAATTCTCATATAAACAAACAATTATGTCTTGTATTGAATTGGAATTTTCCTATTCTCACAACCTTTATAGAGGCATGAAAACATTTTTAAATAATAGCTTTCATTTGAACATGTAGAATGAGCATATGCCCATTCTCATATTAAAAAAATCTTTTGTCTTGTATTGAATTGGGCAACCAAACATTTTTGCATCTGCCCATTCTAAAACAAAAGTAAAATTTATCTCAACACTTTCCCATTCAAATAACAAAAATAAAACTTTATTTACTGTAGTTTAGAGGGTATGTTGTGCTAGTCCATCCAATAGGATACAATTGTTCAATAGACCTATATACATCTTGAAAAATATATAGATGTTATTATATAACCTTTAAGTCGGGATTAAGTGATGCACTTATATTACTATGACTAACCTTGCTGAACAACTATTTTTAACAAAGGATGTAAGCATTTTAACACCCAATACTATGTAATAGAAGACTTTTGTTTAGCAAGGTTTGATCATAGTAATGGAAGTGCAAAATTTAATCTCAAATGATAAACCATGTGTATCTTGGTCTTGCATATTTGGTAAATCATTCAACAATGCAAAGAGACACAAATGATATCAAGGGTAATAGAGGTGACATGATTCATCAATGATGTAAGGCCAAGATGTAAATGATATACCATCGAGATGAAATTCTTTACTTTTATTACTATTGTCTACCCTTGACGAACAACGATCATGAATAAAGAGTATCATTTTATGGTTAAAAGAAGAATTATAGAATTATCATTTATTTTATGATCAAACCGCACACACCTAATTTGGAAACTAAGAAATGCCTCTCTATGTGGTAAGCCCACTCTTGTACATTGGTAAAAACAATAACAGATAGACAACTCCTCATATTAGCATGAAGGATTAATAGTGGATTTATTAGATATATATTAGTAGTTTGTACAGGATGAGACAGGAGGTCCATTTGGCGTTGAGAACATACAATTTTTCAATGAAAATGATCTTGTTGAGACCTATGAAAAATGCAAGAAATGGAACATATTTAGATGCATCCTTTTATAACTATAGAGGATAAGAACTATGTAAGTCTTACAAAATATTGAACGTGATATTCTGAAAACCCATATCAAAAATATAAAAGGTCTAAAATACGACATTATAATTCATCTTTATACACATAAAACTTGGAATACAACAGATAAGAGTTTGAATGATCTTTGAAACTTATCTTCAATTTGAAAAATAAGAAACTCTTCATATTAACAACTACGATTACTGGTTAACAACTACACATGTCTCACAATACTTTGAAGTGATATTCTTAATACGGCCCAGATAAAAAAATACAAAAGATCAAAAATAAGGCATTATCTTTAAACGCAAAACACAATATATTGGAAAGAAAACAAAATGTTATTCTTCATCTCATAATAATTCAACAGATAAGAGTTAGAATAATTCATGCTTGAACTTTTCTTCAGATCTTGTGCTACACAAGCATGAAACGGTCTTATGAATTAGAGGGAGCCCAAAGCAGAAAGGGTCAGCAAAAATTTAGCGGGGAGAACAAACAATATCTCAAAAATAATCTTTAAATATTCTACTTCGCAGGACGAAACGGTCTATGGGAAGGTACTTTGTTTTAGAATGGGAAGTTTTACATTGTGACAACCTTTATAAAAGTTGTGCATGTTTATAATGGTCACAATCCCAATCTCACACAAATAGAACATTGCTTGTTTTTTTAATAAATAATTATTGTATTATACTAGAACCCCCTCCTACAAGCTTAGTTTCCCTACACCCCCTCCTGAATGGTTAACTACATAGACAACAAGATAAATCATTCAATGCATGTGAATCGTCTCTAGATATATATATATATATATATATATATATACACACACACACACACACACACACACATACACACACACACACATATTTTATTTTTATGAAATACAGGCCGCCCAAAGTGGAAGGACAAAAAAAAGATGAAAAAAGTGGAAAACTAGATGAAAAATAAAGTGGAAACAATGAACAAGAAAGATATAGATTCTCTCGACCCACAGTGAAACTTACAATTCCCAAAGACCTTTCTCATCATCGAAAATAGTAACCTCCCATCAATCTCTTTACAGTTCCATGGAGTGGCATGAATAAATAGTCCATTAATTTCACCAATTTCCATCCAACATGGCAAGTCGAAGACTGTGTTTGACAAACAAGTACCTTAAATTAATAAATAAACGGTGGAAAATAATTTACTTACAAATGTAATGGTCTTAATATGCCATGTTCAGAAACAAAAACAAAGTAAATTGGATATTTTTTTCTTATACGATTCCTATATGATAATGGGCAACTGACCTATTCTAAAACAAATTAAATTTTATCTATATTCTTCATCTATGATTATTTTATGACAGTGGGAATCTTCCCATTCAATACAAGAAATAAATGTTTGTTTGAATGTAAATGGGCATAAGATTCTTCTAAACATTCTAATAAAAGCAATATTGAACTTAAACATTTTAATACCTCTATAGGAATGGATACCTAACCATTCAATGGAACATAAAAAAGTTTGTTTGCATGAGAATGGGTGTATGCCAATTCAAATAATCGTAATACAAGTAATATTGAACTTATTGTTTTCATTAACTCTATGAAGGCTATGAGAATGGGAAACTATCCATTATAAAACAAGCTATATTTTATCTATGTTCCTCTTTTATGATTCCAATTATGAGAATGGGAATTTTATCATTAGATACAACATTGAACTTAATCATTTTAATTCATATATGAAAATGATTAAGCTCAATATTTCTTAGCTCAATAGGTAAGATCATTACCACCCAGCTTGAGAAGTCATCTCGCCTAGCCCAACTCATCCGTTCAACCTTGACTGCCAGCCTAGCTCGACTGGCCAATTTTTCTACCTATCTTAGTATATGTCATCTCACCCATGAAGCTATGGGCTGGGTCAACACTCACACACCCATTTGGGCTTGCACAGCTAGGCCACCCAGCTCAGAAAATAAGTAACCCTACCTAAGTGGTAACCCCACACTATATTTTGGTAATAATAAAACAGTTAAATCCTCGTCTTAGCATGAAGGGATTCAAATTGGATTTCTTAGAATCATATACATTTTTTTGCAAGGGAATGATCTTGTTGAGAATCTGAAACATGTACGAAATTGTCATATTTATATGCTTCCTTTTATAACTATGGAGGATAATAACTATGCAAGTCTTACAAAATATTGAAGTGATATTCTTAACACCCAATCAAAAAATTAAAAAAAAAATCTAAAATATGGAATTATCTTTATACCCATATTAGAATACAAGATAAAGAAATCTATATGATATTATTCATCTCATGATAAATCAATAGAGAAGTGTTAGAAGCATCTTTGAAAATTATCTTCAATTAAAAAAGAAGTAAATTTTTTCTTCCCAGTAAAAAAGTAAATTCTTCTTCTATGAGTCGTCATTATTTCATGATTTCTATATGTTAAATGGACATATGTCCATTCTAAAAAAAACTAAAATTTATCTTCCATATGTCTCTTCTAAACATCTATTCAACTTCCATCTGTTATTCTTCTATGTTTTATATGAGTTAAAAAATACTCACAATTATTCTATGATTATTATTTGAGAATGAGAATATGCCCATGCTAAACATCTATTATTCTTCCGTATGTTCTTCTATGTTTCTTATACGAGAATGGGCATCTTTGCACTTGAATGGTATTAATATGAATATGAATATTACTTTATTTTACAATGGTCCACTCCCCAATTTTGTAATGGAAGGAAAACCAGATGATATTCTTCATAAGAAGAGGAATAAAAATTCATTGGTGTTTCTCAGAAATTTCGTTTATTTTCTTCATGAACATAGAGAGATGCCAAAAGAAAAAGAATAAGAAACACATAGAGATAGAGGTTTCACCCTAAAATATCCACTATATTTGTTAAGCATAATGATAACTACGTACTTTTTGATCCCTCTTAAAGCTATGTAATGCAGCACTCAATTTCCCCATGGATAGTCTAGCCAATATGGTCCTCCTTCCATATCATTTGTTTGGGATCTACTTATGGTTAGCCATAATAAATTAGAATTTGCCATGATTACTTGTTTTTTATATTGACCTCTCATAGTGTTGGTTTGGAGGAGGAAATTGAGCATTTTGAACTCAACACTCTATCCCTATTCATCGGAATTGATGCAGAAGCTTGTTGGGTCCATCGTTATTTGGTGGAACCTTTGGAAAAGAGGAACTAATCCCTCAACCATTCAAAATATATGAGAATGGTCATATCCCCATTCAAAATATCTATTATTCTTCTGTTTTTGCTAAATGTGAATGGATATATATATTGTAAGATGAGAACTGAAAACTACATAAGGCTTGATCCCTCTCAAGGGTATGTAGTGAAGACATTTGGATCTACCAAGGATAGTCCAGCCAGTATAATACAATTATTAATATTTACAAAACAAAAAATGTTACTGGCACAATGCACAACTTCCCATTTTATCTTCTATAATTCTTATATGAGGATAGGGACAAATATATCTATCTAAAAATATACATTTTATCAGTAATATTATTATATGATTCTTAATATATGAGAAAGGTTAGATCATAATACTGGAAGTGCAACATTTAATCCCAAAGGATGAACAATGGGTAACTTTTCCTTGCATTCTTGGTAAATAATCCATCAATGGAAATAGACACATACATCATTAAGGCAACATAAACACAATTCACCAATGATATAAGGCCTAGATGGACATGATTATTCATTGGGATAAAATGCTTTACTTTTATTACTATTATCTAACCATGATGAACAATGACATAATCATCATAGCCATGTTTTACGTATTGGTGTGAATTAAATGACATTAATATTATAGCCATGTTTTAGGTTGTTTTCATTTAGAATAAAATATGGCAATGTTCAAAGTAAATTTTATACTAACAATTATTAATAATTACAAAAATAAAAAATGTTTGCATACTTCTTTAAAGGTTTACAAACGTTGTCACAATGACTTCCCATGTTAAACTTAAATTTATCACATTCTATAATTAGTTTTATAAAAAAACATTACATGAGAATGGTAACTTCCCATGTTAAACTTAACTTAAATTTATCTCTATTATTTTTCTATTAATTATATTGAAAAACTACATGTGAATGGATTAAAGATAATGGATATATATATATATATATATAGAGAGAGAGAGAGAGAGAGAGATATGAATACATAAGGCTTGATCCCTCTCGAGGGGTATGTAGTACAACACTTGGATTTTCCTAGGATAGTCCAGCCAATATGATACAATTATTAATTACTTCAAAACAAACAATGCTTTGTGTGTATGCGAATGGGCATGTGCCCAACCCTAAACATGCAAAAATTCAATAAAGGTTGTCACAATGCACAACTTCCCATTCCTTCCCATGTTAAAAGAAAGTATATATATATATATATATATATATATAATAAAATGATAACTACATATGGATTTAATCCCTTTCGAGGATATGTAGAGCATAATATGCCCATTCTAAACATTTATTATTCTTGAATCTATTACTCCAGCCAAAAAGATATAATTATAAACAAGAATTGAGCAATGCATTGAAATGATTTCCCATTTTGTGCTTTCAGGATGGGCTGTAGGAAAACATGAGTACCTAATCATTTCTTCAACAAGGAATATTAAACTAGCAGTCACAATGGAAGTTTATCATTTAATCATGAAATATGTGATTCATGTCGATGTTTGGTAATGCAATACCATTATGTGCTTAGATCACATCTTCAGGATGAAATGCTTCACTTCTATTACTACCTCGATGCTTCACTTCGTCTTTAGAATGAAATTATTTACTTCTATTACTACCTTGATAAACATCAGTCTTCAATATGATGAGAACTACATAAGGCTTGATCCTCTAGAGGGTATGTAGTGCAGCACTTGGCTCTGCCATGGATAGTCCATCCAATATGATACAATTATAAACATATATGAATTATGAATGTAGAAATGCATTTCAAGGGATGTCCAGTGATTTTTTCTATATATGGTGTTCATAATTCAACTGGTATGGAGGTGGAAGATGATGATAGTGGATCTCGATTGGAAACATTCAGAGCCCTTGGATATTATCAAACCAAATGAAATTGAGTTGGTCATCCCTGAACATCCTTTCAAATGATGCAAGATCAGTGCATTTTTGGAGCACATGATTGAGAGATGCAACTCTAATGTGTCCCCTGTATTAATATTATATGGTGGGAAAAATGCATTAAAGGACAACACATAATACAAAGAGGTCCTCACTTATCTTTATGGTGGAGAATCACAAGCAAGAGATCATGCTCCAACAATATTATAAATGTCTAACTACGCCTCCAGGATTGAATAGCCTCTACAATTTTTGTGTTCTTTTTATTATAGTCATTATGTATACGTTAATTATTAACAATGTTTACATTTGTTCTAGTATTAAAATGTACATCCTTCATATATTTTACTCCTAAAATTTCTTTTCATATTATATAATATATCTAAACAAAAGTTAGAAGTTTAATTAGAGAAAAAGTGTTAAAAATTTTCCATTCTCACAACTTTTATAGATTTTGTAAAATGATTAAGTTCAATATTGCTTGGGTATATGTCCATTCTCATATAGATATCATAGAAGATGAATAAGGAGAAAAATTAAATATGTTTCAAAATATTTAGATGTATTAAAATGATTAAGTTCAGTATTACTTGTAGTTGAATGTTTACAATGGGCATATGCCCATTCTTAGACAAAATTTTAAACAAGATAAGGCTGTGAGAATGCACATCTTGTCATTGTAAGACAAAGTAAATTTTATCCACTATTATTTTTATTGAGAATGGGATTGACATGAAGAGTTAAAAGTATACTTTTTTTACAATGGGAAATTGTCCAGCCTGAAAGGGAAAGGAAACCATATGATATTTTGAATCATGGGTAGAGTTAGAAACCATCATGCATGTGAATGTATTGGTGTTTATAATCAAACAAATAGATTTCTTGTAATAGCATCCTGGTGAAGCTTACCATTCCCAAGAACTCCAGTTGCCTTTGAAAACATTAATTGCCAATAAAATTTCCACTGTTATGTGGATAAGATCACTCTACTAAATTTTTTAACCACTTCCATTATAGAGGTTTTAAAATTATTAAGTTCAATATTACATGTATTGAATGGACATATGTCCATTATCATATATCAATCATATATTCTTCGTCAATGATTCCTATAGAAGAACATTCATCTCACACATTCAGTATAATATTGAACTTAATCATCTGAATACCTCTATAAAGTATATTAGAAATCATGGGGAATGTCCTTTCTACCTTCTAAAAAAGGTGAACTACATAAGGCTCGATCCCTCTCATCAAGGGTATGTAGTGTAACACTTGGCTCCGCCAGGGATAGTCCAGGCAATATAAGACAATTATGAATAATTAAAGAGAATTTCATAAGGTGAAAATTGCAAGTTTTGAAGAGTGGAGACCTAGAGAAAAGTATTTATTGGACAAGTAAAAGGTGGTATTCAAAGTCTTGGATCATTCTAACCTTGGTGATAGATTACAAGTGATTTAGACTCTGCATCAGACAACCAAATTATGTAACATCTCTCTCATACAAATAATGTTTTTTATGCAACATTATATTCTTCTTCTATGATTCCTAAATGAGAACATGTATCCTCCCAATGAATACAAGATTGAATAGGTATTATAGTGAATAGGTATCCACCCAATGAATGTAAGATTGAACAGGTATTATAGTGATTAAGTGAGAATGGACAACAATCCATTGTTTACAATTTTTACTTTACATTCTAAGTATTTATGTTCATTGGCAGAAAATATTGAGCGCTTACAAATTATTATGATTGGAGAACAAAGTGTAAGCCATGAGCTTAATCCATTAGAGGGATAAATTATTCCTAAGAAAAGCAGGATGTCATCCAACCAAACAGAAGTTTCCCAACAAAACACAAAAAACACACAACTGATGGTGATTAATACTAAAGCCACATCAAACCCTTCACCATCAATTATGGCAGTTGGCTCACGAAAAGTTATAAGTATTATTTAAAATTTAATAATATTTTTTACTTATAAATATTATTAGGAATCAATTTGATAAATATATCCGATTTCAATTTTTAAGGGAAAATACTGCTGGAGAAAATCCAAAAAAATATGTAAAGAAATAGGTAAAAATATTAATCCTTTTTATTTGTCAATATTAGTTGGAATCATTTTGATAAATACATCCTAATTTTAATTTTTATATGGAGATACAGCTAGAGAAAATCTAGATACTCTACAACCAATAAATATATGTAAAGAAATAGGTAAAAATATGTTGTGAAATATTATTATCGTATTTGAAATACAAACAAGTTAATAATGAAGTTTAATATTATTATTTTTGCAGTGCCTCCATAAAAACCAATAAATATATGTAAAGAAATAGGTAAAACTATTTTGTGAAATATTATTATCATATTTGAAATACATACAAGTTCATAATGAAGTTTAATATTATTATTTTTGCAGTGTCTCTAAAGAAACCAAAAAATATATGTAAATAAATAGGTAAAACTATTTTGTGAAATATTATTATCGTATTTGAAATACATACAAATTAATAATGAATTTTAATATTATTATTTTTTTCCATGCCTTCGAAGAAACCAAAAAATATATGTGAAGAATAAGGTAAAAATATTTTGTGAAATATTATTATCATATTTGAAATACATACAAGTTAATAATGAAGTTTAATTTTATTTTTTTGCAGTGCCTCTAAAGAAACATTTGCTTGTTCTTAAATTATAAGGATTGGTAGTTCAAAAGCATACTTCTAAAAAGACAAATACATTTCAATTGAACATCGAGCTCATCCTACCACAAATGTCTATTTCCTGATTTCTAACTTCTGTATCTAAAGAGTTTCATCGAAGAACATTGTTTTGGTATGAAGCATTGTGAAAAAAAGGGAGACAAATTTATTAAAAATTTGGAAACAATTTGGAAAACACCAGAATTTCCATACAAATGTGAAACTATGGTTGTAATTAATGTAATCAATAAAGGAGTTCACAAAGAATTTTTTTTGGTGTCTCCAAAGGTTTCTAACAAAGAATTTAAAAATAATAAGTGCCTTATGTCATCGTTGTTTACAGAACTTGCTTGAGTATGGGTTGCAGATGATGTAAGAGACATATTAAAGGGATGTTTTCTATTTCAAACAACAGTGGAACAAATCAATATATAAAATTTTATTTATTACATTTTTGTAGTTCTTTTTCCCATTTTCCATTTGAAGTGATTATTTAATGTAGCCAAATTCTAACCAAACATGATTTACTGCAAATAATATGAACTCCAAAGAAAATAGATCTCCTTCTTCATTATTGAATAATGAATTACAATGTTTCCTAAATAGGAAAACAACTCCCAACTTGATTTTCCAAGTAAACTCTAACTAACTCTGACTAAATCTACTCTAGGTGGCAACAATTACTATTTTTAGCAGTTTACTAGAACCTGCTATTCTTAGTAAGTTCGCATGCTTATTCATACAGGCACAGAAATTTCTACACATATTATACATCCCTAAATTAGAGGAATTTCCAACTTTCTAACTCATAATGCAATTATTAGAATAAAATTAACTAATGCCCAAAAATAGGAAAAACCCAAACTATAACTTAAATCCTAATTTTCAGCCTCAAGATGGTGGATTTAGGGCCCAAAAACATGTCAGAAACTTTCCCCAACTGGTAGGGAAGGTTTTTGCTGTGTTCGTCTCATCGAAACACGTGGTTTAAAAAAAATGGACACAAACAGACACCTGGAGCCGAAGTTATGACCTTGTCAAGTTCCTGCTAATTCTAGCACATCATTATTATATACTCTTTAATAAGATGTTATCGATGGTTATAAGTATATAATGCTCAAAATGTGTTCATTACAATTTTTTTTTCTTCTTCACATTTCATCTAAATAATGTGATTGATATATAATGATAATTTAGGATGTTATTGATAGTTTACCATTTAATGCTCAAAACTAGCATTGATAGGTCTATACAAAAAGAAAGTAATTACCATCATAACAACACATTTCATTAATATTGGTTTTTTTTTACTCTATTTCATGAAAATGGATTTATTACCATCATTTTCAGCAAAAATAATTATGACTTGTGTTTATCTCATAACAACACATTTCCACGATTACCGAGCTTTATTGAGTTTACTTGTTACTATTATGTTGATTAATAAATATAAATTAATTGGTTTATTTCTGTAGTCTATCTCATAACAATATATTAATATTGGTTTATTTTTGTAGAATGTCTCTTAACAATTCATTTATTACCATTATTTTATGTTGTATTCATCTCATAACAAAACATTTCCTACCTCATTCTATGCAAATAAATCCATGTTATAATTCAACATTTGTAAATTTTTATTGATATCATAAATTAGAAGCAATATTAGACACAAATATATATGATCAAAATATGTAAAATATACAACATGCAAATGTGCATGATCCCAAAGTTAAAATAAATCACATCCAAATGTTTTTCTCTTTCTATATTGAGTTTATGAGAAAGGGCATATGCTCATCCTCACCACAATGATAAAAATGTTTGTTTGTATGTGAATGGACATATGCCCATTATTTCTATGTGTATTTTTATTCTATGATTTTTAATATGATAATGGGCATATGCCCATTCAATATAATACATTTTTTTTGTTTGTATGATAATGGACATATGCCCATTTAATACACGATAAAAATGTTTGTTTGTATGAGAATGGACGATATAAATATTTTATATCCATTGCAAAAATGTAAATGTATTAATTATTCTAATAAGTGTTTCCTATTCTTACTAAAAAATAGTAAACCCCTAAAATGAAAATCCCTCATACATGATATATAATTCAAAAAACCCCTTTTTTGGATTCCAATAATAGCCAAATCAAATTCCAAAAAACCCCTTTTTGGATTCCAATAATAGCCAAATCAAATTCCAATATTTGGTATAAGTAAAACCAACATAGTCAATTTCAGTATTTAATCTAGATTGTAAAATGTCCATATTTAACAATTATGGTTAATTGTGCTCTAAACCCATTCATTTCACCATTTTCCCTCGATTATTACATGACTAATAAGTGAGCTTTGACACTAGGATGTTGAGAAAAACTTGAGATTCCTTCCATATTGACTGATCCCCACTTTGACCATGACCATTCTAATTATGGGTGCTTGAATTAACAACTTATATCTCCACCCCCAGGTGTCGTGTTTTGATAAAACCTCATGATGACGAGTTTTTCCCCTTGTGTTTCTTTATGCAAATATCATATCTAGTGCATTACTCATGATATCACCTTGTGTATAATACAAGACTCATATTTAAAAAAGCAAAGAGTTGTGGGAAAATTGATGGTAAGTCCATCCTTGAAGCCATTATAAAACTTGATTTTTTTATCCTCTTAGTTGACCCATCATGTATCCCAAGGGAATATAACATTTCAGGGATGTTTTTAAGGCTCCATGCTCTAACAAGATGGATTTGTGAAACTTTCTTAGTGTTGACTGTGAAAGTTGTTGACCTTAATTTGATTAAGCTAACCTAACACCTCTTGGGAGGTGATTTTTGGAAAAGGAACATATCTAGTAGAAACCTCTAGACTTGGTCCTAACAAGGTGTTGAACCTAGAGTAAAGTAAAATTCAAGATTTATTCCTTGGACTTAGTGTTAAGTATGTTATGTAGTTATGCTATGAGGGATTGATCCACACATGAACTAGTGATTGAAAAAATATAGTTCTCATTTGGGAATTAGAACTTATGATGTATAAATGCTAAGATACTTCAAATTAACAATCGAGTTGTTTCATGTGTAATATAAATTGGAAACTAGGAACCTAATTAAAATCAAGAGGATTACGATTCTCGGGCATATCTTATATGGGGAAAAATAAAAGCTAAGATACATAGTTAAATGTAAGAAAACAACCAATGAGGGGGGGGGGGGGGGGGGGAAGTGTGTTTTGATTCTGAAACCTGTAATGAAGATGAAAAATAGTCATGTCACTCTTAGATCTAATTTCCTCCCCCCTATTTCATGTTAGTATTCCCTCATGTAATGGAAGTAAAATAGAAGGTTGAATAAAAATGATTTTAAGAGAAAGGACCCTTAGCCTGAGATCAAACTTTAGGTGTCTCATATGCGATTAAAATGTTCTAACCCTTAGTGGTGTCATACAAAATATTTGTAATAAGAGAAAGAACCATATTAAGTGTACTCATTAGAAGCTAAATGTTGAATGAAATGAAGGGAATGTAATATAGAAGATGGGATTATATGTATATTTATTGAATTTTGTTTAAATATTTTAAGTTAATTATTTAAATATTAAATTATAATAATGATGCAACCTTGAAAATGTGGTGTCGTGGAAAGTTCCCATCCATAATTTTATATTATGGTTGGATTGTTGTTTGTATTTTTATTCCACTTGGAAAATGTGGTTTTGATGTGCATCAAATGTTTTCATATGGTTATGTTCTCTTCTTTTTGAGGTGAGGTTTCATCATTGATTATTAAAGGAATAAGGTGTATGTGTGTCATCTTAATTTTTGATGTTTATCAGTTCCTCATCATGATTGATATATATATATATATATATATATATATATATATATATATATATATATATATATATATATATATTCATACTTGTGAAAACGTATCATGTGTTGTGAGTTATCCTAAGTGATCCCATGCGGTGTCGTGTATCAAGTATTGTAAGACAAAAATTAAATATTTTGGTGTTTTTTCGTTTTTGTATTTGTGTGTCAAAATTGTGGGCATGATTTAACATTACAAATACATAATTTAACTTAATGTTCCTAGATGGGTAGGGACATAGATATTTTATCTTGATTTGAACATGATCAAATCATTTATTGTGTTTAAATCTCAAGGATCATCAGGTTATGGCCATTACACATGAAGAAATATGTATTTCAATAATTTCTTTCAGTTTCCTGGAAAATAACCATATGAGTTTATACTTTGTACACCCATTTAAGACACACATTTTATTCCCCCTTCTCTAAATGTGACCACTAATCTTCATTTTCTTACATGTAAAGCAAGATATCTATGAAACACGATATCATAAGCAATTTTTTAATGTTTGTGTGTCATTTTTCAAAAAATTATTGTTAAATATTTATAAGAAATTTACCCGAGATAGTTGGAAATCACTACACCCTTTAATAATGAACTCCAAATAGATAATTCATTATACTTCCATTAGTATGGTATTTTAATACTAAACTCCTTTTATAATAGTTTCATTTCATTATACTCCATTTTTATAATGGTCAAACCTATCATAAGTTTCTTTTATTATACTACTTTTTAATAAGGGTTAACTTTATTACAAGTACTTAAATTAGGGTATTTTATTTTGGTTGAAGATGAAGGGATAGGATTGCATGAGGTTTTGGATGGGGAAAGTATCTTGGAGGTTTTTTTGTTTCGTAATAAGGAACAAGAATATTTAGATTAATATAAAATCCAAGTTGTGGAATAACATGGAGAGAAGAAGAGAACAAAACTATTAAGGAAACTCTTGTTATTCAATTAGATACTCAATGTTTGGCTTTGCAGAGTGCGTGAAAAAGGTAGATGGTTTGGCAGTGGAAATAGAACTTGTTAGAGCATAATACTACTAGGTTGAAGATGCTCACAAAATTATCTTGGTTCCTACATGGAATGAAGTGAGGAGATTGAGGGTGTTAACATACTTAGAGGGAGTCAAGTTTAAATATTACATTAAAGCAACAAAAAATACCTAAGATAAAGGTGGTTGCTAAATCGAAAAACTTATCCATGGGGTAAGTGCATGGAAATAGGGGGCAAAAAGGGGGTAAAAAAGGGACACCTTTTTCCTGAAATCAACAAAACCTGTACTTCATCGAATAATTCGGCATGACTATGCTCAAAATTTGACAAAGTGAAAAGAATAAGTACTGTAGAGTGTGGAATCTAGTTTCTAATCTACTAATTTTTTGAAAATGGTTGATACTAAGAGGTTCAAATGTGGCGCACACACAAAGTATATCTTTTTTTTGTCAAAAAGATAAGAACCTATTATGTGTGCGCCCCCCCCCCCCCCCCCCTACCCCCCCCCCCCATTTTTTGAGTTCTATAAATTAGTTTTCAAATCCCTTTAGTAGAAAGTTAGCTAAGACCATGTATGAGGTCCCACTAATTTTTCATAATTTTTGGATGAATATATAATTTTTTAATTAATTTTCAAAGTGCACATATCTCAAAAATGAAATATTTGTGTGTGCACCCCCATAACTTTGAGAAAAAAGTCATTTTTCTATTTTTTTGAGTGTATGAAGAATGGAGTTTAGAAAAAACTATTTTTTTAAAAAAATTTGGATGAAAAAATCATAAATTGTGCACCAAAACGTATGCATAGGTTTTTGCAAGAAAACAAGGCACTAGTAAAAGAAATTATGGATGAAATCCTTAAACTAATTGGATTTTAGAAAGAATTATATCGTCATCAAGGTAAAACTGATCTTGACATCGTAGTATAATTTATTTTTGAATATTATGTTTATAATGCATGAGATTTTGGGGCGAACATGTGAAATTTTGATTTTTTTTTTGTTAAACACGGTTTTAATCACGTAGAACACAGTCCAAACCTTTGGTTTGGATATGCAAGGAAAATCCAAGCCTTTGGATTGGGTATTCCAAACCCCAACAAGATGAAATGCGAGTGCATTATAATGCACTTGCGTTCCTGTGTGTTATGTGGTATATGTGCTTGTGGCATGCTTCTATTTACAAAAAAATAAATTTGTTCTAAGTTTTTAAGTTTTTATTTCTTATTACTTAAATAAATTTATTTTAGTAAATATAAGATGTTAGGGGCACCTTATGGAACTAGTCTCACAACTCCATATTTCACAGTTTAGAAGAATAGTTTTTTAGATTCTAATATTGGTCAGTACATAGGTATTTTTCAAGATTTCAACATTCAACCTTCAAGCTTTTAGGGTTTAAATTATACAATAAATATCTATTTTGTGAAAGAATATAGGCATTGTTTAGGTTTTGGGGCCTTTTGGATTGGTTATTGATATTTTTAGGAGTATTTAGGAAGATTTAGGAAAGGTTTACTCATTCAAGGACAATCTTCTCAACAACGAGTTTTCTAGGTGTAGAGAACAAACACTTCTAATGGTGAAATTTGATTTCTTCAGATGATTTTGGGAGCTCTGTAAGGAGTTATGAGGAAAAAAATAGGCACTGGAAAGATATGTGAATCATATACATGTTGGTAACATCAATTTTTCTCTAAGACTTGAAGGTTTCATGAATAATTTCAAGATACTGTAGCTACCCCTTTTAGTTCCAAATAAAAATGGCCCTAAATTTGTAAGCTCTAGAGAGATGATCACCACATAGTGATAGGATAATATTTGTAAATGTTGATAAGTACCTATGGGAATGAGTACTATCATAAATAGACTATTTTTTACCATGGGTAAGGATCTCATGAGGATGGGGACCAATATTTATGAGTTGAAAACACCTTCCTAACACTCAGGGTTGTGTTTTTGAGTGACGAAACTTCTAACATGAACTTTAAACCCTAAACCCTAAACCCTAAACCCTAAATCCTAAAATATAAGACATAAACTTAAACCCTAAATAATGAAACCCTGAATCCTAAACTCTGAAACCTAAACCTAAACCCTTAACCCTTAACCATAAGCCCTAAACTCTAAACCCTAAACCCATAAACCCTAACCCTCAACCCTAAACCCTAAACCCTAAAAACTAAACCCTAAACCATTATTACCTAAACCCTAAACCCTAACCTTAAACATTAAAACCCTAATCCCTAAGCCCTAAGTCCTAAACCATGAGCCCTAAATCTTAACCCTAAACCATAAACCCTAAACCTTAAAAATTCAACCCATAACCTTAAGCCATAAACCCTAAACCCTAAACCATGAGCCCTAAACACTAAACCCTAAACCCTGAGTACTAAACCCTCAACACTAATCCTTAAACCCTAAACCCTAAATCCTAAACACTTAAACCCTAATCCTTGAACTATGAGCCCTAAAACCCTAAACCTTGATAACTAAACCCTAAACCCTAAATCCTAATCCCTGAACCCTAAACCTAATAAATAAACCCTAAACCTTGAACCCAAAGCCCTATTCCTTAAACCCTAAACCCTCAACCCTAAGCCCTAAACCGTAAACCTTGAACCCTAAACTTTGAACTCTAAACCCTAAAAAAATTTCTAGGTATTTATGGGTCTGACAGATTATGATAGCAAGAAAATTTGATCATTTTTTACGCTCTTTTGAATAATTATTTCAGTTGCAAGCTATCGGGAATGAATATTTCATTCAAAGAACAAAGCTTGATATGTTCAGTGCTTATGTAAGCTGGAAATTTGAGAGGATTTCGAAGGTTCAATTTTATTTTCCAAGATGCATTACTCCCATGTTTGAAATGTTTTCTCTAGATACAATGAAATTTTGATTCATACACTCGATGATTCCTGAATGTCCAATCTTGCCACATACCCTAGTAGTCCTCGATCCTTGGATACATGGAGACACCATTACTGAGACAAACTAGGCACTTTCAAGGAAGAAGAGGTTCTTGTGAATATGAAAATGTATCAAATTGAATCATGAATGTGAATATGGTCATGTGGTTATTGTTTCTAGCTTCCAATGGGTCATCCAGGCTTACATAATACCATACATGGAAATATGAGAAATGTGTAATTTATTTCAGAGTGTGAAGAAATTAACATTCAAGAGCGCAAGTCTATGCGTGGGGAGAAACAGGTTTGGAATAGATGTGTAATATGCATTGCAAGGAACAAGGTAGAAGTCATATCTATTTAGTTACTTGTCCCACCCCTCATAAATAAGGTAGTTGTACAAGCAGACTCAATTGATAGTTGTACAAGCAGACTCAAGGTGATGCCATTTTTTTCATATTTGAGCCTATAAAGATTGTTGGAAAGACTTCTAAAAATAAGATACTAATGAGAATGATTGAAATTAGTACAATAATTTTGAAGGAGGGAAATTCCAGATATCCAAGAAAAATTTGGTACAGACCCTTTTCTAAGTAACCCCTTCCCTTACGGGAAGCTTCCATAAAGAAATGTTACCCAATACAACTATCCCTTCTTTTTCCCATTGCATGGGAACTATTTCACTCACCGTAATGTTCTTTGTCTTACCCATGCTTATTAGTATTGACAGAGAGTATTCAACTGAAAAGGGTTCATCTGCTTCATAGGCATAAACATTCAAAGAGAGTCATCACAATTTGATGCCTTTCATCTGCTGATATTTTGAAGGAGGGAAATGCCAGATATCCAAGAACAATTTCCGTATAAAGAAATGTTACCCAATACAACTATCTCCTTTTTTTTCTATATATTGTGAAATATTTGGAGCTCCAAGAGTGTTATAAATTGATAATAACAAGTCCAGTGGTATTTCTAGGTTTGAAGGATTAGGATACCACTTTAAATTTGATCATTTTGACACTCTTTTGAATAATTATTTCATTTTTATAGTTTGGACTCCAATGCTGAACATCTATGTGGTAATGACCATATTTGTCATGAGAAATGTGAAGTTTTCTGGAGTATTTGTAATCCTTACCGAGTTAGTGAGACAAACAAGGAACTTTCAAGGAAGAAGAGGTTCTTGTGAATATGAACATGTATCAAAGTGAATCATGAATGTGAATATGAGAATGTGGTTATTTTTTTAGCTTCCAATGGGTCATCCTAGCTTGCATAATACCATCCACATGAAAATATTAATGTTAGGATTTATGGCTCAGAGTGCCAAGGGATCATGGTTTAGAATTCAATGAGTGGAATGGTTTAGGGTTTGTTTTAGGAGGTTTAGGGTTTGTTTAGGGTTGTAGGTTTTGGTTTATGGTTTACGGTTTATAGGTTTAGTATTTTTGGCTCACGGTTTATTTATTTAGTTTTAGGGTCCCAGGGTTTAGGGCTTATGTGATAAGGTTTAAAATCTCCCTTGGCTCAAGGTAGGGACTTGGTTTTTATATTTGAGGGTTCACAAGGGTTTACAGGGCTCATGGTTTAAGATTTAGGCTTTGGGTTTAGGGCTCATGGTTTAGATAGGGCTAATGAGGAATGGTTTAAATTAGGGTTTACAAGGTTTAATTAGGGTTGAAGGAGGTAGCATTCCAGATATCAAGGTGGTAAAAATAGGGTTTGATTTAACCCTTTTATAATGCAACCCCTTCATCTTTAGGGTTTAAGTTTAAGGTTTAGGATTTATGTTACCCAATTAGTTTAGGGTTTAGGGTTACCATTGAAAGTTGAAAAATTGGTAGATTTCATGATCACCGTAAGGTTATTAGTGAATTTAAACCAAAAAATTGAAGGTTCATTGAGGTGCAACTGTTTGAGGTGTTGATAGTCTAGCCAGGAGAAACATATAAATGAGTAAACCTAGACCTATTTCTTTATTTCTCAATTATAATGAAGGATGTGGTATTTATCTTTGAGATTTCCAAACCTAAAACACTTAATGAAACTAGAAACCCTTATTGGTAATCTACAATTTCCTACAACTTATTAGTATTGTTTAAATAGCTTGTGATACAATCAACTTAACACCCAGGCAAGGCCAAAGTGGGAAGGTCGGTTATGAAGTGGATCTGAGTGGAATAACAAGTACAATGGAAGGTTATGTTAAAAAAAATTCAGTCATACCTCCTTGAGATTGAGACTTTGGTATTTAGGATGATTTTAGCTTGCATTAAAGAGTTTGTAGAGTAGACAAACCAAGAAGTGACCAGTGAACCTTGCTCTTGAGAAATGTGAAGGGAAATTTTGGTAAGGAAATCCTGAGAGGAGTCTTTGAGATAAATGTTGAGAAACTAGATGAGTGAAATAGGTGTTTAGTTGTTCTGATGAACATGATGAAATGATAATACTATCTCAGAAGAGAGGAATAGATTCAAAGGTGCCTAGATTTGAAGCTTCTTAGTTGAGGAAACAAACCCAATTAAACTATTCCCAGGGAAGAGTTGGATGCCAAAACAGAAACTAGAGGAAATTCTTGTGGATAGGATAACCCTGAGAGAATGAAGGAAGCCTCGAGGAAGACCTCATGATTTTTATAATTACACCCATTGTCCTCATGATGTTTCAAATCCTTCATAGACCTCATGATGACCATTCCCTTGATTATTTGAATTGAGAAAAACTTACATATGTGTTTTGATTTATTATGTGTTATAATGAATGAAAACATGAGTCCATATATTCAAGAAATTGTTCGCTACACTTTGGGAGTTGTGAACTTTATAAAATATAGTTTTGACACATCTAAAATCTTACAAATGTTAATAACCAATCAAGAAGACCCCAAAACCTAAATAATGACTATATTCTTTCACAAAACAGATATCAATTGATATAATTTAAACCCCAAAATATTTAGGTTGAATGCTGAATCCTGGTAAAAATACCTATGTACTTGACCACTGATTTATTTATTAATGATTAATTGCTATTAGTTGGATTTATTTTCCATTATTATGATAAGTACATTTTTGAGATTTCCAAATCACCATGAGGTTTATTCATGAGAATACAATTAGTATTGTGGCATGGTGGATACAACTCCTTAAAGCCTCCCATAATTATGAATACCTCTCCTACGGAACCTCATACAAGTGGATATATGTTAACCAAACTTGTCATACCTCCTTGAGATTGAGAAGGGTATTTAGGGGTGATTTTAGCTTGCTTAAAGAGTTTGTAGAGTAGACAAGCCAAGAAGTGACCAGTGAACCTTGCTCTTGGGAAATGTAAGGGAAATTTTGGTAAAGGAAAGTGAGAGGAGTCTTTGGATAAATATTGAACAACTAGATGAGTGAAATAGGTGATTTAGTTGTTTGAGAACATGATGGAATGATAATACTATCTCAGAAGAGAGGAATAGATTCAAAGGTGCCTAGATTTGAAGCTTATTAGTTGAGGAAACAAACCCAATTAAACTAGCCAGGGAAGAGTTGGACCAAAACATAACACTAGAGGAAATTCTTGGGATAAGGATAACCCTGAGAGAATGAAGGAAGCCTCGAGGAAGACCTCATGATTTTTATAATTTCACCCATTGTCCTCATGATGTTTCAGATCCTTCATAGACCTCATGATGACCATTCCCTTGATTATTTGAATTGAGAAAAACTTACATATGTGTTTTGATTTATTATGTGTTATAAGGAATTGCATGTGTCCATATATTTGAGCAATTATCGCTACTTTGGAAGTTGTGAACTTAATAAAATATAGTTTTGACACATCTAAAACTCCTACAAATGTTAATAACCAATCAAGAAGACCCCAAAACCTAAACGATGACTATATTCTTTCACAAAATAGATATCGATTATATAATTTAAACCCTAAAAGCTTTAGGTTGAATGCTAAATCCTGAAAAATACCTATGTACTGACCAGATTAGAATATGAAAAACTATCTTATAAACCGCGATAGATGGAGCTGCGAGACTAGCTCCATAAGGTGTAGAGTGGCCCTAACTTCTTATATTTACTAAAATAAATTTAAAGTATAATAAATAATAAAGTATAAAGATTAATAAAAGTAAAACTTATACTTTAGTAAATATATCCCTCCCACAACCACATCTACCACATAACAAAGAGGAACACACTCACATTTTAGGCTTGACAATCACCAAACCTACTAATTCATAACGCACTCGTGCTTCCCAAAATGTGCTCGTGTTTTGCTTAAAATTGAAAACGTGTCTGATTTTTGGCCCCCCATTTCCATGTACTTGCCCCATGGAAAACTTGTATTATTGATTGGGTTGCTATAAAATGGTTGTAAGGTTTTTGTAGGTCTCTATATTTACGCTTGTTTCTCAACCCTTGTTTTATGTGTAATTTTGTTGTTTTATCTTTGTTGTCTAGATTGTAGGAAGGCCGGACCCTCTCAAAACCTTCCATGTTACATTATGAAAAAAAATATTATCCTCAACCAAATTATTAAGGGGTATTTTGTCACATAACATGTTTTATTTCACATTCTCACTTTTTTCAATGGTTTGTGTTTGAATGGGACACATTTAACAATTTTGTGTGGTTTCATGTGTTTAAAACTCATTCGTCAAGTGTTTTCAATATAAATACACTAGGAACTTAAGCTTGTGTGTTTTCTTTTTCTTGGTTTTGTATTTTGACTTATTGAGTGGCAGGGCGCTGATTTTTAGCCTTTGATTTGTTTTAAGTCTCTTTGGTTAAGGTCCATAATATCAAAAAAGAAATTTAAAAAACTTAGAACCATGAATGGTTTTGCATGATTATTATAGATATTATTATTATACAAACCTGACATGAAAAAATTATTGTGAATATGATGGTTAGCCATCAAAATAGAATATATTATATGGGCTATATATTAACAAGTGTCACATATCTAATTCATACTAATAAATTAATCATCTATATGATTAATATATAATTCTATTCAAACTTATTTTTAATCAATAGAATAAGAGCTCGTTTATAAAATATATGAATTTCTTAACAAAATATAATGATATATATTAAAAATCTAATATATTAACTTCATATTATAAAACTAATTAAAAACATCCTTCTTAACAAACTTTACACTCATATAAAATTGTGAATTATTTTCCAATATATTTTATGAATCAAAATGTAATAGAGTCCCCTTGCCTTACTGTTATTACACCGTATATATTACTAGCAATCACATGTGTACAATGTAATGTTAACGCCAAATGGTATATGCTATTTGATTTAGAGGTATATTTATTACTTTTGTAGTTGATGTTGATAAGGGGTGTGATTGATTTTGTAAGTGTAGAAATATAGATGAAGCACTTCATTTAAAGGTTCTATCTACATTTAAAACTTGTTACAAATTCGTACATATACATTTCTAAATCTTATATCATGAGTGGTAGCATTTTATGGGCATTTTTTTGTAAATCTTATATCATAACAAAAGTGCAAGTAATATTCATTTATTTTCTTAATAGTATTTTCAATCCACATGGTAGTAGGAGACAATGGTATGTTAATGCCAAAGGAAATACAACAATTTTATTTTAAAGTGGGGAAAAAGAGGGAAACATAGATATGGAATAACTAACATAGTGTTGAGATGAGGGTGTAAAGTTTGAAGGGATGGATGCGATAGAAATATTTGGGTAAAGAAGGTTACGAAGGAGATGCACTGCCATCCGATTTCTTTGAACCGAGGATGACACATTTCAATATGTTCATTCCATAGTATGTCTCTTTTTTCAGGGGAAAGTGGGAAGTGGTATTCGTTGCCAATGACATTGCTTGTAATTTCACTATTCACATCTTTGTCTATAGACAATAGGTGGAGGTTGTTAGCTGCAACACCCATGATTGACTCAGTTATCTCATCAAAAGTAGTAATTGATTGAAGTTCCCTTGTTGGGTCCTTTAGATTGAGCATGAGTGCATATCTATACTCATAGTTATGAACTTGTATGTTGCAACTCGAACAAAACCATGAATAATTTCCATGCTCTCGCACTTTTTTCCTGCATTGTTTGTCACCTTTTTGAAGAGGACATGCTGTGTTAAATTTTTTTTTCCATACTGATATTGTGATTTCTTTGAACTGAGGATGAAATATTTCAATTTGATGATTTCGTGTTATGTCTCTTTTTTCAGGGAAAGTGTGAAGCAGTATTCATTGGCGATGACATTGCTTGTAATTTCACTATTTACATCTTCATCTATAGACAATAGATGGAGGTCGCTAGCTGCAACACCCATGATTGACTCAAATGTCTCATCAAAAGTAGTAACTAATTGAAGTTCCCATATTGGGTCCTTTAGATCGATCCTGAATGTATATCTAAACTCATAGGTCTAAACTTGTACGTTACAACTTGAACAAAACCATGAACCATTTCCATGCTCTCGTACTTTTTTCCTGCATTGTTTGTCACCTTTTTGAAGAGGACATGTCATGTAAAACAATTTGCCCATGTTGATATTTGTGATTTCTTCAGTAACCATGACCCATTCATTTCTCTCAGTATTCCCCATTTGTACAACCTACGAAATCATTGTTACAGAGGTCAAGCTTTGTAGAGGGCTCAAAATTTTTCTTGTGATAGACAACATCGGATGGGAGTAGTCATCAGTATCAACCCAACCATGAAGTGTAGTTGTTCCTGAAATTGGGGGGTTGACGTAACATTTGGTACTTGAAATAGTGTCAACTAAGGTCCCATCAAAACTATAGATGTGAACAACTGTCAAGGCAAGGATCGAAAGATGTTGTATACAAAGAATGTCTTCAAGTTCTTTGCTTATCTCATCTAAGTGTTGTCCCCACAAAGTGACAATGAAACTGAATCTTGACATGTCCTTTAATTGTAGAGTTCTTCTTTTTGTTTCAGACTGGTCATGCCTATGAATAGTTGAGAATGATGACATCACAAAAAGAATCCCAATCAAATCAACAAAAGAACTGAAAGTGTTTGTAGGTATGTCATTGATTTTTGTGAAGAGAAAGTGATGAGAAGGTAGTGTATCCTCATTTGCTATGAGAAGAGTTATGGTTGAGGATAGTTGTAGGAAAATCTCCAAAGTATTGTTCAAATGGTTGTAACATAGCTTTGCATTAGCAATCCTCCCAATCCTGCCATTTGAAATTGTATGTATGTAAGATATGTGCTAGGTCAACTCAGCTTGGTTCTTATCCTTGAATTTTATGCAAATATAATCTCAAATCTATAAATTATAGTAAAGAAATTGTGTGACACAAAGAAGTCCTTCTGCCCACTACATCTTTAACTCAACATATCCTAGACAACCAACATTGGTAGGAATGCCTATTTAGATGGAATTTAAAGCTTGAAAATTCAAACAAACAAAAGAAATAATGAAGAATAGAAAAAATTATAAGAAATAGTTTGGCCTGTACGATTTTTCTCTAGATATAATTGAGTGAAAGTGTTCAAAACCTTGAATATTTACTATTACAAAAAAAAAATAGAGAAGTACTGAGGGGTGGATAGAAATGAATATAAATGAGTATTGTATTTTACGTGTTAACATGCTGATGGTTTAACCTAAATTTTGCTTACCAGTTCAATTATGACAAAACAATCTAAGCTCAACCAGAGGGCTTAGTCTCTTTAAAATTTTGATCTAGAATATCATTCACATTCAATAGAATACTATTCCAAGTTCTTCATCCTTGGGAACACAACGAACTCTGAAGATTTAGATAACATTTTGTACATCTAACGATAAGGAAACATGGCCTAAACACAAGGAAAGGGCAAGTGGATGGAAAATATGGCACTATTCTTTCCCTAGATTATTGTAAATAAGTAGATGATCCCAGTAGTGAACTTGAGTTTTAAAATAAAAATTCATCAGGGGTCACTGCGTAGAAGGTTCTCATAACAATGATTTTTGTCAGCAAGAAACAGACTAATCAAGACAATGCATTTGCAGGATAATTCAACACCCAATCTTTTACAAGGAATAAACGCTTTGCATATACATAGCTACAAGGAGATTTTGTTACTTGAGATCAATTACTCACAAGAGGAAAATTACGTAAACATATTTAAGACTTACTAATACAACAATTCCATGTTAGAAATAATAGTTTACACAAATGGTAGTCTAGAGATCTAGAACTCAAGTACCAAAGAAAAGGTTATTATGTGCATAATTTGAAGTTATATGCGATACATTGAGCCATTGTATCTACAATCCATGAAGCTCAATATATAATGAGGGAAATGTCTTGTAAGGAAGGGTACATGATCATCAAAAAGGTTAGTACCCAAATAAACCTTGAAAGAGACGGTAAAAAAATATTTCTACAAGGGGTACTGGTAGGTAATGGGAAGTGAAGGTGAGCTTGTTGTTAACAAGTTGTTAGATATTTTCTAAGAATATGGAAAATGGAGGAATCCTCTTAGATGCAATAGAGAACAAATTAGGCCTTGGGTGCTTATGAAACCCACCATTACAAATTAGCACACTACCATCATAATTGTATCTAGTTGTTTTTGAAAGATAAGCCTTGATTTTGAAGAAAACATTGAAAAAGATCATGACACTTGCTGAGAACAGTTATTCATATTTGCTAATGAAGTATTAGGAAACAAAAGGATTATTCAAACACCAAGACCAATAAGCTGGTTACTGCGTATGAAATAAAAAGAGAAACTTAGACAATTACATAGAACTATAAAAGAAGGTGACTTATGCTCCGTTTATTGTGTAGCAAAATGTTGCCCATCAAAATATTGATAAGTAACTGGTGCTATTATCACTGGTATAGGTTTCACACAAGCTTTCTTTTACCATTAGGTTGGGAAACAAAATTTCTTAATTGTTATATGATTGTATTTTAAAAACTATTGAATATGGCTAGTGAAAAGGAGGCATTTCATCAAACACGACGGGTGCCCTGTTCTATATCTCCCATTCTAGCAGAAGTTGGGAGGATGCTAGAAAATATTGTGGAGTCCACATGTACCCTTACCGATTGCATTTTTTAGAAATATGTGAATGCCTTTCAAACACAACCATTTTTTTCATCTCATGTGATAAATGAAGTTCACGAGGTCACATTTGTTTTAGGCATTTAGTCAAATAATTTTCATGACACCACTTTGTGTGATGGAGGACATGAGAACTGGTAGACAATGGACACCTCTGATGAATAACCTTCCAATGATCCACTACCATGGATTTGATTGAAAATACGTCTGAAATGTTTGAATTTTATGTGGCTTTGATTGAAAATTTGTCTAAAATGTTTGAATTTTATCTTAGAAGTCATCTCCGTGTCAAAAGGATCACGAAGGTATGCCTTTTTTCAGGCTTATAATGACTTCTATAAATTCCATAGTGTCCCTACAGCCAACTATCATGAGACCACCGACTACCATAAATGACATTAAACTTGTTGCAGAGCAGATTACAAAAAAAAGGTTTGCCAAGAAGAAATTTAATCGTGTTTAAAAGCGTTCAAACGACCATCAAATTTGACATATTGGGTGAAATGACCGGAAAAGGGTTTTCCCATGGGAGGAACACCTTTGTACAGCTTTGGAGTGGTGTTTTTGGAGGTGGTGAGTGGGATGAAAGCGATGGATGAGGTGGAGTATGGTGAGGGTGTGGACATCGTGAAATAAATACACAACACAATTTACAGGGGCAGGGGTGAGTTGACAGTGTTGGATTGGTGGATAGTGGATGAGAATTGTGTGGAGGAGATGTTGCGTGTGATGCACGTGCTAGTGTGTTATGCATTATGTCTACTTAATAACACATGCATAAAGTGATGCCTCCATAAAATTACTAAAACCATGCGCTAAATGTCCTGTGAGGATAATATGTAAAACCACTTTTCCCCTAACGCGCTCAAGAGAAATGGAAAGGGGGGGTTCTATTGATGCAACCATCGAAGAATCCATCCACCTGATATTAATGGAGTCCAAATTGGAGCTGACATCAATAAAAGGTGGTGGAGTGGGCTGAACCAAAATCTCTGTACGGCTAGTTAACATAGACACAACATTCGACATTAATGGTCTCGTCTATGGAGCACTTTGCGTGCACAGATGAGCAATGTGGATTACCCTTACTATCTCTTCGATATCGATTTCAGATTCTCCTTTTGCAATTGTTCAATCTACAAGCTCAAATGCTTCATTTTTCTCGTGTAAACTCCACATCTGTACATAAACAGAAATAATTCTTCAAGATTCCCCTCAGAACAAGTAATCTAAGAAAGATCTTAAATGAAGTTTTGAGTCTTACCCATTGTAGAAGGAGCTCCATCTCAGGTAGAAGTTTAGGATCCCTGACCTTTCTACTTCTCACAATCTCCAGAGCCAACATTCCATAGCTGTACACATCCGCCTTATCTGTTAATTGACCATGAGTTGCATACTATGGCATAGTATAAAAGATTTAATGGAGAAGAAAGCGATGGTGGAGTAATGTAAATAACAGCCGGCCTCGAGAGCCTTTCCATCTTTGCGTGGGGGGTAGCCATATATATATATATATATATATATGAGTTGAAATAAGGCCAAAGCTACTTGGTCTATGTATTCCAGGAAATTCCATGGCCAAGTTGATGAGAAAAACTAATACAATGTCCCTGAAATCATTACAAACAACATCAACTACAAAAGAAAAAATTATCCCTCTAAATCAAATAACATTTACCATTCAGCGTTCAAATTGCATTGTACACATGAGATTGCAACACTAACACAATTACCCCAAAATAAATACAAACCACATCAACTACAAAAGTAATTAACTATCCAAAATGATATCAAATGTATTCATGTTTAGAGCAAAAAAATTGGCCACAAAACAATACCACTCATGATATAAAATCTAGACATGCACGAAAGCCTTCATGTATTCATGTTAAGTTCAAATAAAATAGTCCACTACCATTCATGATATAAGATTTGCAATTGTATATGTATGAATTTGTAACAAGTTCGAAATGAAGAGATGATACCTTTCCTCAAGCACTAGTTGGCAACTTGGTGTTTCATATGTAAAGTTGCTTTTGAATTTTGCATGAGATAGTCAGCCAGATATCTGATCAACGATACTCTCTCTTGTGATCTAAATAATCTGGTGAGTATTACTATTTACATTCTCTTTTTAGTCAGCATCATCAGATCTGGTGACCAAAAAAGAGCAACACCCATTTGGGATTTCTATTCATAAGTCAATCTGTACTTGTTGGATATTGTTGTGTGACTGTTGGTCTTTACTGATTAGGTGCTTCTATGAAGTTATAGGTATATATGAATTGGCTGACATGTTTTGATCTGTCTGCTTAAGTTGTCAGTCGTAGGTATAAGCCAGGGCTATTACTGGATAGGACTAATGTAATACTCTGCCCAGTAAACCACTTCTGCCCATCTCTTGTATACTATTATTGTAGATATTTTGGGATGACATGATATCTTCTGAACCAAATTATTATGTAATATTTATATACTAAAATTAACAAAATCCATTCTACCTATGCATAATCCATCTTTTTGTAGAAGTCCATCATACTCCTTCAAAATACCTATCTACTGAGCTTGAATTGAAATAAAATTTGTATATAAGAAACCAGTGAAAGGCTACGAAGATTTGAAAGGGACAAGTGTCATGTTGTTTTAAGATATGATATGAATCATATGGAAAGTGTAAGATAAAGCATAGGCAACCTGGGCTTGGTAGAAGTTGAGGGAATTATTTGTATTCTTGCAATTCATATTGATACTGATTAAAAAATCAAGCAAGGGATAGCCCGAAATAAAGATGGAAGGTAATTTCATGATGTAATGAAGATGAGATTTGGTAATCCTTTATTGTCTAAGAAACCTTTTATATTCCCAATTCCATAACTAAATACAAAAGGCAATGTTGCAGCCCCAGTACCTGAGTCTCTTGTGTTAACAATGTATTTTAAACTTCAGATTTGATGTCTATTTTATAGTCATATAGAAGTTTTTTTTTAAATTTGAGTAAGTTGATTGCTATCTAGGAAATGATCAGGTTCTAATGTTTAATTTGTTAGTTTTTGTTTTATTGTTAGTTTAATTTTTTAAAGTATTCGTTTATTCCAAGTTACATATATAATAAAAATTGGTTTTCCTTTTCAAAGTTAAAATTTCTTGTGTGGGGAATAAGAGGAGGAGATTAATCTGAAAAGGGGTTACATAAAACCAGTCTAACATTCTTGTAAATAATGAAAGAATAATTTATTTAAATATGTTATGGGTATAATATTCATTTTACCAATGAAAAAACCCTTGACGACCCTTGTAATTTCCTTCAAGAATCAGACATTTGGTAGTTCTTCAAATAGACAACTTGGCATTGGTATCTCCTCAAATAAAACTAAATTCCTGCCTTCTTTAATAGGTAACTATTTCCATGATGATGGAAGCATATACTCTTCTTTAATCAAATCAATGCATTGAAGTTTTTATGTGAAGGCAAAGGTTTTTAAATTTCCTGGCAGGGTTTCAATAAAGTAAAAAATAAAGGGTTTAAAGGGTTTTTAGCGCCCTGATTTCAATCTAACACACAATGTGCATAAAAAGAGAGAAACGATGTGAATTCTCACTGCAAGAGACTGTGAAGGACCCCTCCAAGAAAGAGTACTAAGAGTAACTTCTGCAGCTATGTGCTTGGCCTGACGTAGTGTAGTGAAAAATTTGGGGCTCTCAAAATTCTCGCCATTAAATGTAACGACAACCTTAAATCAAGGGGCATGATCGGGGCCTTTTGTATGTAAAAATACGACGGCCAAATCTGTAAACCTCGCTAAATAGATAATTTTCGCTGTAACATGATTAAAAACTGTTAAAAATGTGAAAACGTCCAGACAGCCATCAAATCGTCAACTTTAATACAGTCGCAGAAACGTTCGGAGGTCCTTTACCATAGAGGGAACGCCTTCGGCGTAATTACTTAAAAAGTCAATCACCATGTGGAAGCCATGGAGGTAAGAACTCATCAAAGATAACATGCCCATAATGAATAATTGAAAAGTAAGTTTTTATTCTGTTGAACATTTTTAAATTTGTGGATCTTCTTGTTTAAATATGTTTATAGTAGCATGATAAGCATAAAAATTAAATTATGAAAGTACTTAGTTGTTGGTATCATTAACTCTCCTGAAAATGAAGGTTATAGCAATATATATACAAAATAGCATAGGGTTGTTCAAAATAAATTAAACTTGTATAATAAAAATAGTAGGCAAAAGGTCAAGAATATATATATATATATATTTGTATTTTACATCTGCAGTTCTATTTTTAATAATATATTTGTGTGACATATTGTGAAAATTAGATTTGAATATAATGACACGTCATTCTTAATGTATTTTAAAAAAACAAATTTCAATTCTTTTATTTATTTATCAAGAATTAGATAAATATATTTTCAAATATTTTTAAATAAATAAATATTAAATATAAAATTTTAAAGCACAAAATATTCACTATTTTTTTAATAAAATGTTCAACCACAAAGTTATATTAACTAATGAAACATGGTTCTAAAAATTTAAAACTTCATAATATTATTGATATTAAAAACAATATTTACATTAAAATTATAAAAACATATGTGAAAATGAAAAAAAAGGAAAAACATAATATTGAAAATTTAGCGAGACTATTAAAGATATAGAATTTGAAATTAGACATGTTTACTTTCTATTAAATTATACAATACATATCATAATATTGATTTATTTAATTTTTAAATATATATTTTTTTTTGATGAAAATAATCTTATATTATATTAATGCAATAAGATACAAGATAAATTTCAACAAAAAAGCGGGCGGTATGAGAGCATGCTCCAAAACCACGAACAAACTAGGCAGAGCCTAGAACAAAAAAAGTCAAACTAGGCCGAGTTTAGGAAAGTACAACAAAATAAAAGCACCGTTCTTGACAAAAAAAAGGCAAAATCAAGCAGCAGTTGCAAACATGCCGGAGGCGGGCGGACCTTGATCATCCAGCTACCTCAAACCAGGAAAATCTTTTCCAGTGTCTTGAATCTCCCAGTAGTAGCAAGTTCTTCCTCAAGGTTTGCTTCTTTGCGCGTAGGAATGGTGAGGTTGAGGTGTGAGAATTTGACAGAAGATGGCAGGGGTGGTGGCAGTTGCCAAGCGACATGGTGTGAAATGGCGGCAGGGGGAGAGCCCTAACCTTACTGGTGAGCTAAAGAATGTGGCAGAGAACCCCACCCATGTTGCTGAGGTGGTGAACTGAGGAGTGTGGCAATGATCCTTGACCATGATGACATATAGGCAGATGACTATGTCGATTGAATAAGTCCTCGAGAGCGGCGAGCGTGGCTGAAATCACAACGCTGGGATCTGCTGTGTCAGCCTCCATGGGATAAAGGAGAGGAATGCCTAGTGAGGGATGGAGGCACTCAGAAAAAATTACACGGGGCTTCCCCCCAGTGTCACAGCAGAGTCTGGAGGTGGTCCACCTCTAACGTTACCTTGTTTTCTTGGACTTGAATTTGCAGAAGTACATTGGAGATCACCATAGATTTATTATAAATTGAGAAAGATTGATCAACTATAGAATTAACAAAAAAAAAAGAATTTATTTCTTTCCATATCCAAAATAAAATCTCCCCTATGAAAACATGCCAAATCTGGGTGAACATAGGCAAAATTTTGGGATTGTCTCCCAAGAGGATATGCTGCCAAGTGAAACAGTGGGGCCGTGAGGGAAAGAAAAAAGTATGAATCCAGTTCTAGGAAATTTGAGCTTTGGGATAGAACCATAAGACATGCAAAATCATTTCTAGATGCCTACAAAAGGGGCATTTGGGAGATGGAATCCCAATTTGAACAAGATGGTTCCCGATAGGAAGGCCTTGGTGTAGAATACACCAAATAAAATGAGCAATTTTGGGCTCCACATATATAGTCCAAACAATCTCAAAGCATCTACCCCAGGTAGACAGAGTGGCATGAATTCCTCAATGAGTATTAAGTTTGTCCACTATGGGAAAATGGGTGAGAGCCATCGATAAACTTTACTGGATTTATAGTTACAGAAAGGAGAATTAGCATACCACTTCTAGTCTGTCCACGAAGGGTGAGAGGAGTGCACAAAAATCTTATGTAGCATGTGACTAGGAACTGAATTGATCACAGTATTGAAAGTATCCTGATCTTGGTTGGAAAGCTGAAATAGAGGTTTAAAATATCGCCAAAATAATTAGGATTGCGTGTTTTTGCAGAAGAAGTCCTCGATGGTGTGAATTCTACGCTTGAAGAATTTTAGTGCGGAGATTCCTGGGACCTTTTCTAAATATTGATCTTGGGATTGAAAAATCAGTGACCACCAGAGAGATTTCTGGTTAAGAGACAACCCATTGCAATAGCCATCCCCTTTCTATAAAAGCTAGGGTTTGACACATTCCCATGCTTTCCAGATACTTGTAAGCACAAAAGTGCCAACAATTTTGATAGGAACATGAGTGATGAGAAAATTGACAAACCCTAAGCCTTTCCATGCAGGGTGGCCATAAAGAGAGCCTTCTGTAATGCCATGCCATATGATAACTTTATAAGATTCTTGACCATTGATGCTTCTGATAATCCACTTAGCATAGAGAGCTTACCCTTGGTGCTGAATTTGAATAAGCTTGAGGCCTCTAGAATTATGAGGAAGATAACATATATCCCAAGCTACTCAATGAAATCATTTGGCAGTATAGGCATTAGCCCATAGGAAAGCTTTGAGCAACTTTTCTAGCTTTTGGATGGAGGCCTTGGAAAGAACCCAACAAGACGAGTAGTAGACATTGGTAGCAGCAAGTACTTTAGAGAAAATTTGGAATTTTCTAGCCAGAGACAAAGTCCTAGTAAGCTACTATTCTAGTTTTTTTGCCACCCGTTGAATGACATAATGCCATAGATCAACTGAGGAGACTTGAAAAGTAAAAGGAATACCTAGGAATTTGAAAATCTCACCATGCTGCAGAATTTTCCAATCAAATTTGGCAACCCAGTTTGGCGCAAGAAGGAAAGATTTCCTATAACATTGAGCTGTTAGCCATTGAATGGATGAGCCAGAAGCTAGGCATAAAGTATCCAAGCATTGTAAATGTTGTGCTCATCCTCAATAAGTGTAAGGAAGGAATCATCTGCAAAATGCCCATTGAGGAGTTGAGAATTGGACTCATTAGGTAGCGAGATTCCACGAACAAAACCTTGAGCTTTGGCACGGGCTAAGAGATAACGAAAGCATTTGGCCGCCAACACATAAAGTGAAGGGGAAAGAGGAAATGCTTGCCTGATAGACCGGAATAGACTAAAGGGTTATGAGCTAAGGCCATTCATAGAAATTTGAGTAGATGCATCTACAAAGAGCATATTGACTGTTTGAATAAAAATGGGTCTAAAGCCAAGGGCTTGCAGTATGACGAGGATGAAAGGCCATTCAATCCAATCATAAGCCTTCTTAAAGTAATCTTGATAAACATGGAAGCCTGATGGGATCTGTGAGCCCATTCTAGACCTTCCCACACCACGATGATGTTATCCAGGATGAAACACCCCTGTATGAAGCTTATTTGCTATGGCTAAATAATAACAGGTAGAAGATTACGTAATCATAGAGCTAACGCTTTGGAAATGATTTTTGTAGGAGACATTCAATAGAATACTCAGCTGCCAACAAGTGATTTTCTCAGGATCTCCTTTCTTAGGGATAAATTTAATGTTCCCCTTGTTAATGTATGGCCCTAGGGAGTGGTTTTGAAACCCTTCAAGATAGACCTAAAGAAGGTCTTTCCTGACACAATCCTAGAGATTTTTATAGAATTCACAAGGGAATCCATCATAGCCCAATGCTTTATCATTATCCATTTACACAGTGGCTTCATGGAGGTCTTCAATGGTGAGCATTATTTCATAGAGCACCTTCTGAGCCTTTGAAAGCTTTCCTAGCACAACCCCCAAACATTGGCCAAGAGTGGCTCAACGAGTTGCGGAGGGCGACTAAGCTTGAAAGAAAAGTTTGTAATGTTACACAAAGTCTTGTAACATAAGTTAAGGGTTAGTAATTTGAGCTCTGTTGTCCATAATAGCTCAAATCTACTACGAAGGATTTCTAGATCGAAGAGAAAGAAATAATTCTTTCGAGACCCGATCTCCAATCTTGAGCCAATGCATTCGAGCCTGGAACTAAGCGCCTCTAACATTGTAGTTTTCCGTAATTTGGATTTGATGTTAGAGAGTTGCAACTTGTTGTTGCGGAGCGTCAGAGAAGGGATTTCCTTGAAGCACCACCGTCCGCCTGAATGAGAGGTGAGGTGTTAGCGGCTATATGAGCAGCGTCGAAGTTTGGCCAAGCTGTGCAGCCGTAGATTCTAAGAAATCTGGTAGTCCGATTCAGCGCATCTTCCCACTAAAGTAACCAGCTAGTTTTACATAGGCGGATGAAATTGTTGACAGTGACTGGATCGTGGAATTAAATTCCAAATCCGCATTGATATGATTGAGAGTGGGGTCATCTTCCATCAAGGAAGTATCAAGAAATAATTGGCCTTTATGGAAAAATGGGAGTGCATCATGCCAACAGATATGGAATCGTATAGGGAAGTGGTTCTGAAAGGACAAAGTCAGGGATAACTTCCACTAACATGGAATAAATGTTATTAAATTAAAAAAAAAATTCTGATTTGACATCATGGCCCAATCATGTCGTTTAAGGATGCGATATGTCCCTCCACAGAGATTGGACCACACGTACCAAGCTACAGAGGTGGGAAAGTGAAATGCATTAAGATGAAAGAATCTGAATTTATTTCACATGAAGTACCATACTTCCCTTTCACTATGTATCCATCTCATAGGTATGTGGATACATTTATCATTTGGGGTTTATAACTATATTAAAGTCTCCACTTAGTAACCCAATATGCATTGGGAATCGAGTTGTCTATCCATCGCCACATATCGGCCCTTTCGACCTCATCATTAAGAGGTGTATATATTAATGAGGCAAAAAGGGAAGCCGTCAATATTAAAGAGGACCCATATAACACAGTTAGTGGGGTCGATTCAATGGTCAATTAATAAGGGCCACCATTTAGGGGTAAATAGTGAGATTAATCCCACATGCCCTGCTTCATGATTGTTACAGAAATTCCAAGATTGTCAGGTCAGATGGCTTCACAAACCATCTGCAACTGAAAACATATAATTTTAACTTCCTACAAAAGCAAAACATACTAGATTTGCACATCATTGCCGAGTTTCATGCACACTACATACTTACGACATAGGATTTTGTGAGACCCCTAACATTCTAACATAAACAATTCATGTGAAACAATGGTAAAGAACCATATCCCCATCCTCCAAGCCCTCAAGGGCATCATACTAATTGTACAAGAAACAAGCGGCATTATGCTATAAAAAATCCTACAAATCATTTTTTTTCATTTGACGTACTCAATGTTGTATTCCACTTCAGTGGAGTCCACACTTTGTGCTGGGCCATGCAAGATGGACTTTGGGTCGTTTGGAAGGCCCTTGTGTGTTGCTTAGAAGTAGCACAGGAACAGAATGTGAGATTGGGATGTGAGAAACAAATTTTTCTGGTCCATGAGAACCGACGCCATAAGGGGCGTGCTAAAGTACTTTGGCAACAGGGTAGCCGATATGGCCACAACATTTGGTTCCTTAGCAATGGTAGTTAGTTCCTTAGCAGCAACTGTAGGATCCATAGCTGGAGTATTGTGAGAAAGTTCCTTAATAGTTGGTTCCCGATGGCCATGGGATCCAGAGGCTTTGGATTGCTGGGCTTTTTTCTTGTTTTGCCAGCCCCCGACAACTTTCCAACGTTCCTCTTGTTGGGTTTGACTTGATCGGGAGGTGTTTTTTCCATAGGGTGGTTATGGGGGACATAAAGCAAAAAATCCCTGATCTTGTGATCAGATGCTTGACAACCGAAGCAAGTGTTGGGTAGATTGATAAACATGACCCCTTAGGAGTAGCATTTATCGCCCATTTGAATATCCAAAAATTCTTTGAGGTCATGCGAGAGATCAATCTCAACACATACTCACTTATGGGGACGAGCATGGTAAAACTTATCGGTTTCCAGGCATAATACCTGCTGAAGCGAAGTGGAAATTTATGAAAGAAAATGAACGCATGGCAGAGAAAGACCAAGAAATTCAATTCAAATAGACACTTTAAGGGTGGTAGACTCAGATACCATGAAGTCTTTGTGCCATGGTGTTAGCACAAGTAGCGAGTTAGGAACATTCCAAGTGGCTTGCTTAGACAAAATATTGGGCACGTTAGTAGGGTCAGAGAAATGAAAAAGAAAGAAACCCTTGGTCATGTTTTGAAGACTATCCGAACAAACTCCATGAGGGGTCCAGATTGTGTTAGCCTGAGATTTAAGCATGCTTTCAAAGGGGATTCAACCCACAAAATATCCAATTAGGCAAAACTATTCTAACTATTGACAAGCAACATTAAATTCAATAATGGGCATAACTACATTTGGAGGAGAGAGATTACCTCATGAAAAACCTTCGGGACAAACTTCTTGGGGTGCTTTGCTAGTGGTGCCATTGCTCGCTCCACTATATCTTTCCGCGGTTAAAATAACCGAGTTTGAAGATGGTGAAGTCATTATATAGGGGACGCCCAGAGGGTGAAAAACCATAGGAGAGACTATAGCATTAAATTCCCGCAGAACCCAAAAGGGCCACAATATGACGGCTAGAGGGGGGAAACCCTAAAAAAGCTGACTCTAATTTTGTGCCAGAGTTTCAGAGCAGTTTTTTTCCTTCCTAATGACTTCACATTCCTGGCACAATTTTTTTTTCAAATATTAAATATTAAACTTTTAATATGAAATTTATTATTGTTCATATTAATATATTTATTAATTAGACAGAATTAGTTAATTTCTATGATGTTTTGGCATTAATATTATATTTAATAATTATTGGGATGGACTAATAACTAGTATATATATATCTTAAATATATCTATATCTAAAAACATCAAATAATATCAATCTCAAAAATATTATTTATATTTTTAATATACTACAATTATTAATAATTTCATTACCTATGTTTATCTTAAAATCTAAGTTATATTTTATATACTTTGTAATTAACAAATCTTAACCATTGTTATTATTAAAATCTAATATAATTAACCTATTCATTTAGTTTTAAAGATTACGGTCTTTTTTAATTTCATGATAATGAACAACTAAAACAAGTAAAATATTTGTTTGTGCCTCTTAGAAAAATGACTGTTGGCATAACATTCAAATATCTATTTGATTAATCTATGTGATGTTTCACATGGTGATTGTTGATTTACCTTTTGGTAAATGAGTATTTACATTGATTGATTATTTTTTGGGTGATAAATAATACTTGTTAGCTTATTATACTCATATATCCATTACCATGTTATTTGTTATTTTATCTTCCTATGTAGTAAAAGTTGTTTTGCTATCTGTTTAGCTATATAATAGCCAATATATTGTTGAACAAAATATCAAATTGTGTGTTTAATTTGTAGAAAGCTCTCACCAAATTTTCATTTGATATCAGATTGATATTTGATATCTAAGATGGAAGATTAAGAATTTATGAGGCAAAGCCACATCTTGTCTCAAGGTTATGTGAGAAAGTTGGCGAAAAGGAATGTCAATCTTTTCATTTACTTGGTACTATGTATTAATATAGTGAAAGGTTATAGTTTGTACCTATTTAATATTTTATAATGTCATATGATAGGAATGTTTCTATTGAGAAAATACATCTTTGTTGTAATACCATTGATCTATACATGTAGCACCATATGAATCATTGTGATCGAATGCATATAGGAGAAAGGAAGTGATCAGATTGAGTTTTGGTGGATATATATTTTGAAATCTTGTGCAAATTTTGGGAGGAAATCAAAGAATACTACATTTTTTGTTACATTTTTGAAATACAAAGAAGGAAAAAGTGCTACCTCAGGACCTTGTAAGGGGTGGTGCCCTTGTACCCCAATGGGGGCTACTACCCCCTGACCCCACTGGGGGATGCTTCCCCTAGACCCTCACTTTGGAATTTTTGATCCATATATAAAACAGGTGGAGAAGACACATCGATAAAATATAGTGTGAATTTAATCGTTAAGTTCCAATTGAATGAGTAAATAATACGCCAATTGGAGGACAAAGGAAATGGAGGAAGGAGGTCAAACAACGACCTCTCATTAGTCACTAACAAATTTGACATAGTAAGCATTGGTGATGTGTTTCAGTTATGCGAAGCGTGCTTCATTTCATTGTTCCTATTTTGAATAAATGGAAATTGCACATTATGGGGGCAATATGAACCAATATTCCATTTCCATTTAAGCACCAAATTGACTAAAATCGAGGGTAACTTCTAGTGGCACTGGAAGTTTCCTATGTTGTTTGAGATCAAGTGGCAATGATAAAAAACAATGGATACGATTGAGAATGTTTTGTTCTTATGAGATGTAATGTGATTTTTTTTTTCCAGAATGAGTATTCTTATTTAGATTGGTAATAAGTGAGAAGTGATTCCTATGTATTTCTTTGATGTAATAACATATTGAATAACAGAAAGAACGACATATTGCATCGTCATGATACTTGAATAGGATGGACTGGGGTCCATACCTAAAGGATGAATATGGGTTCATTCATAGGTTTATGGTTAATATTTGTAAAACCATTGAAGGATGCATAGATGGTTCTTTCTTCAGTTCCCATATTGATTAGTTCATATTTGTTCCCTACAACGGTTGGTTGATAAGCATATGGTTCTTGTATGTTGTTCCCACACTAGTATGGTCAAATTAGTTCCCAACAATGCATGTTTCATAAGAGGTTGATGTGTTCCTTCTCCACCTTCATTTTGAGTGTGTACTAAGGTGACGAGCATGCAGGGGCGACAAACTGAATAAGAAGTGTGATTGTTTTCCTACCATGTTCACACTAAGAGTGGAATGTAAGGAAAGTTTAGTATTCACGTGGTGAGATTTTTTATTTAGCATTTAGTAAATTAGTATTTACATTGATTTGTTATTTACCATGTGCTACATAATACATGTTAGTTTGTTATACCCGTATATCTATTACAAGGCCATTTTTCATTTTACCGTTCTATTTAATATGAAGTCAGATTGCTATCTCTTTGGCTATATAATAGTTAATGTAGTATTCAAATAAATTTTCAAATTGCATGTTTAATTTTTTCACCAAAATTTCAAGTGAAATTTAAAAAAGGGAATTTTTATTATTAACTTTCTTATTTTTGTAGTGATTTTTTTGGTATAACTACCTCTTTATCTTTTTCACTTCTTTCTCTTTCTTTTTTCTTTTTGTTTATTTGATTTTATTTGTTATGTATATTTATATGTGTAAATTTTTTCATATGTTTATTCATTTTTATTTTATATATTTGTTTTTGTTGTGTTGGTCATTAGAAGTGAACACACTCACTCTATTATAACCTTCCAACTCCCCAAACATCATTGTAGGAACACTCAACATAATTAATATAAAATTACTTAATTTACATTATTATATTGTAAAAATTTGACATTAAAACTAAAATAATGATATCAATAAATCACTAACATGATAAATTAAATATTCACAATAAACCTTTAAACAATATTCCAATGGGTAAGTGCACGAAGTTGGGGGGCCAAAAAGTGGACAAAAACCGAAAATAGACGAAACACGTAACATTTTGTTAAAACGCGTTTTTTAATTTTTTTTGGTTTGGTAATTACCGAACCTATAACACGTACGCGTTTTGAAGAATCCAAAATGCATACGCATTCCAGACAAGGAAAATGCATACAGGTTTTAGAGAAGTTAAAACGCGTACGTGTTTTTTTATATTATGGACTATGTATGTGTATTTGGGTGTCTTATACTTATAAAAAATAAATGTTAAGTATAAGAAATAATTAAGTCTTATACTTTAAATTTATTTTAGTAAATATAAGAAATTAGGGTCACTCTGCACCTGATGGAAGTGGTCCCATAGCTCCAACAGTTATAATCTAGAAGATAGTTTTTCAAAATCTAATCTGGTCAGTACTTACTATTTTCAGGATTTCAGCAAAGGACCTAAAACTTTCAAGGCATATATATTGTAGTCAGTCTTTGTTTTGGGAAAGCATATAGTCATTTTTTAGGTTTTTTGACCTTCTAAATTGGATTTTGGCCCTACCACTGCTTGAATTGGTACCAATTTTTAAATTTGGTCCATAATTCACTTTAGTGACCATGAATCAACTCTATGATACTTGTCTACTTCTTACTAAAAAGAGATCCTCACTTTGTATATAGAGGATTGTTCCCTAAATGGGATTCATGTCCTATTGCCAAAATGAGGTGATTGTAATGTGCCTCCTCCTTAAGGTGTGATAACACTACTAGGTGTTGAATGAGTTTTTATGAATAGTACCAAGTGAATTGCATCAAGTGAACTCAGATGATTGCTCATTCTTAGAAACATGGTGCTCCATATAAAGATCATCCCCTCACCTTTCCTAGCTCTAAAAGCATCCTTTCATGGAATCAAATTCATGATTCTCATACATGTTTTTTCTCATATGTCTCTTATGGAGACAAACGATGCCTTAATACTTCACACATGATGGTCCTTGATACCTCGATGACATGACTAGCTCATTTTAGCTTGTTCTGAAGGGTGTTCAATTAGCTACAAAATGGCCAAAAATGTCTTTTTAGGCCTTCAGAGGAAGTAGTCTCTCATCAAAACTAAATGATTCAATCGATCACCTTAGACACTATTCCCTACACACTGAAACACAATGAATGATCTTATTAGGACTTTCCTTTGGGTGAGGGTTTAGGATTTATGATTTAGGGTTTAGGGTTTAGGGTTTAGGGCTCATGGTTTAGGACTCAAGGTTTAGAGTTTAGGGTTTAAGGTTTAGTGTTTAAGGCTCATAGTTCAGATTTTAGGGTTTAGGGTTTAGGGCTCAGGGCTTAGGGTTCATGGTTTAGGGTTTATGGTTTAGGGTTTAGAGTTTAGGGTTTATGGCTCAGGGTTAAGGGTTGAGGGTTTACAGATTTAGGGTTTAGGGTTTAGGGCTCAAGGTTTTGGGTTTAGGGTTTAGGGTTGGGTTTAGGGTTCATGGTTCAGGGTTCAAGGTTTAGGGTTTAGGGATTAAGGTTAAGGGTTAGGGTTTAGGGTTGAGAGTTGAGGGTTTAGGGTTTATGGCTCAAGGTTTAGTTTTTAGGGTTTAGGGTTGAGGGTTCAGGGTTTAATGGTTCACGGTTTTGGCTTAGGGCTTAGGGCTCAAGGCATTTAAGGCTAAAGGTTTAGGGTTTAGGGTTTAGGGCTCAAGGTTTAGGGTTTAGGGATTAGGTATCAGGGTTTAGGTTTTAGGGTTTTAGGGTTTATGGATTAGGATATAAGGATTAGGGTTTAGGGTTTAGCTTAGGGTTTATGGTATAGGGTTTAGGGTTTAACACTCATGGTTTATGGTTTAGGGATTAGGGTTTAAGGTTTAGGGTTTAGGGTTTACAGTTTAGGGTTTAGGAATTAGGATTTATGGTTTAAAGGTCAAGGTTCGGGGTTTAGGGAAAAGGGTTCAGGGTTTAGGGTTTAAGGCTTGGGGTTTAGGTTTTAGGGTTTAGGGTTTAGGGTTTAGGGTCAGGGTTTAAGGCTCATGGATTAGGCTCACCCATTCACTCACTGTAATGTTCTATGTCTTACCCATTCTTATAAGTATTGACAGAGAGTATTCAACTAAAATAGGGTTCATCTACTTCGTAGGCAGAACATTCAAGGGAGTCATCACAATTTGGTGCCTTTCATCTACTGATAGTTTAAAGGAGGGAAATTACACATATATAAGAACAATTTTGGTACAAATAAATGTTACCCAATACAGAGCTATCTTCTTCTTCCCATTGCATGCGAACTATTTCACTCATTGTAATGTTTTGTGTCTTACCCATTCTTATTAGTATTGATAGAGAGTATTCAACTGAAAAGGGTTCATCGAATTTCGTAGGAACAAAATTCAAAGAGATTCATCAAAATTTGATGTCTTTCATCTGTTGATATTTTGAAGGAGGGAAATGCCCACCTCTCATAAACAAGGTAGTTGTAAAAGCAGACTTAATGATGGTTCTGAGGCACAAGACTAGGAAATATGGTCCTAAGATATTCAAAAAGATGAACTCACTCATGAGACCTACTGGAAATATATGAGGTTTAGGGGTTTAGAATTTAGGGCTCATGGTTCATGGTTCACGGTTTAGGGTTTGAGACCTTTAGGATTTAACATTTAGGGCTTAAGGTTTACGGTTTATGGTTTAGGGCTCATGGCTCAGAGTTTAGTGTTTAGGGGTTAGGGTGCATGGTTTAGGGTTTACGGCTCAGGGTTCAGGTTCGGAGTTACGGGTTTAAGGTTTAGGGGTTAGAGCTCAAGGCTCTAGATTTAGGGTTTAGGGCTCAGGGCTCAGGTTTTAAGGTTTAGGGTTCAGGGTTTAAGGATTAGGGTGTAGGATTCAAGGATTAAGGTTTAGGGTTTATGGTTTAGGGATTAGGGATTAGGGTTTAGGCTTCATGGTTCATTGGTTCAGGGTTCAGAGTTACTGGTTTAAGGTTTCAGGGGTTAGGGCTTGGGGCTCTAAGATTTAGGGTTTAGGGTTTCAGGGCTTCTGGATTTAGGGTTTAGGGTTTAGGGTCTAGGGTTTAGGGTTTAGGGTTAAGGGTTTAGGGTTTAGGTTTTAGGGTTTAGGGTTTAGTGTTTAGGGTTTAGGATTTATTATTTTGGTTTTAGGGTTTAGGGTTTGTAGTTTAGGGGTTTAGGTTCATGGTTGAGGGTTAAGGGTTTAGGTTTAGGTTTTAGGGTTTAATGTTTAGGATTTAGGGCTTATGGTTTAGGGCTTAGGGCTCAGGATTTAGGGTTTAGGATTCAATAGTTTAGGGTTTAGGGTTTAGGGTTTATTTAGTTTTAGGGTTTAGGGTTTAACATTTAAGGCTCATGGTTCATGGTTTATGGTTTAGGATTTAGGGTTTAGGGCTTAAGGCTCAAGGTTTAGGATTTAGGGCTCATGGGTAAGGGCTGAATATTTAAGGATTAGGGTTTAGGGCTTAGGATTTAGGGTTTAAGGTTTATGGTTTAGGTTTTAGGGTTTAGGGATCATGGTTTAGGGTTTAAGGTTTAGGTTTAGGGCCTCGGGTTTAGGGTTTAAGGTTTACATTTTAGGGTTTCTATTATAGAATTTAAATGTTAAAAGATTTAGGCTGAATGCTGAAATCCTAAAAATTACCTATGTACTAACCAGATTATACTATAAAAAACTACCTCCTAAATCGTGACTAATGGAGTTGTGAGACTAGTTCCATAAGGTGCAGAGTGACCCTAATTTCTTATATTTACTAAAATAAATTTAAAGTATAAGAAATAATAAAATATAAATAATAATAAATGAAAATCTTATACTTAAAAAAATTTATTTTTGTACATAGAAGCTTGCCAAAAGCATATACAATGTTTATACTATACAAACGACGTATGCGTTATAGTGCGTATGCATTATAATACGTACACGTTTTACGTTTTCACTTTTTCCAAGCCATGCCTCAAGGCTTGGGATCCGGTTTGGATCCCCAAGCCTAAGGCATGGACCTACACAAACACAACAAACAACGTGTTTTTACAGGAAAATGTTAAAATGCCACTTCCTCCATGATAAATCAACATAAAACAATTGATTCGTTTAAAAAAAATTATACCACGACGTAGAGCAGAGTTTTTTCTTTCTAAAAATATAATTTTTCAAATTTTCTGACTAATATAAGGTTTCCATATTATTTATTTTCTAACTATGCCTTTTTATAGCTATTTTTTGAAGTTTAAATATGTCTATCTTTCATCGTGTATCTTTTTTTGGGGTCATCGAAATTGAAAAAAATTATACTAGCACAAACTAGGCCTAATTCTATACATATTCAAAAAAAAAATCTAATTTTCTATATTTTTTGAGGTAGTTAGGTGGGGGAGCACGGTTGGAGCTCTGTTATTTTTCAAAACATAAAATTTTTGTACTAGAAAAATCATTAAAAAATAAATATTTGCTAAAAAAATCTAAAAAAAATTCAAGCACAAACTAGATGCTCCTAGCTATCTTTCTACCAAAGGGTTTTCAAAACTACTAAATGGTGCTCAAAAAATGGTGGGGGGCACAAAAGTCACTATGTTATGTTTTTTAACAAAAATAGGAGCACTTGTTGGTATTTTAGTTATTTGACCCACTTAAACTTATCCATTTTCAATAAAATTTAGTAGCTTAGAAACTAGACTCAAAATTCTACGATTCATGTTTACACAACATCTTCCAATTTTGAGTGTAACTATTTCAAAAAACTCATACAAGTTGAATTTTTTTATTTTTCAAAAAAAATGTGTCCACTTAAGACCCACTTTTGGCCCCTAAACTTGGTGCACTTACCCATTTGTAGAAGATCCCATGGGAAGGAGCCTCAGGGATGAGATGGAATTTTTTTGTTTTATTCTTCCAGCTTTGTTTTTTTATTCTTCTAGCTTTGTTGTTTGTATGATAATGCTTTTATGGTTTCTCTTTTCCATTAGTAGAGGATACTTCACTTGATCCTCATGGTTTTATCTTTGTCTCCAGTTGTAACATATTATTACGGGTTATGGGTCCCCTTAACCCACATTTACCACAATATAAAACAGATTTTTTTGTTATTTTATCATACATACAAATTCATTTGTTGATTTATAAAATCATACAGGTGATTTATAAGTGTGATAATATGGTATGCTGTAATCTTGTATTTAATATTAAGATATTTTAAATTATGAATTTATGAGTGTTGAAATTAAATGAATAAGTAAAATTCAATCAATGTTGACATGTTGTTCTCAGTCATTTATTTCAAGTATAAATTAAGGATCAATGGTGAAGAAGGTATATATGCATTAAAGTACTAATAGTTGTTTCAATTAAAATAAGTACATGTGATTTTTACAGCTAAAAATTTAATTAAAAGTACCCAATAAATTAGGTCACATCAAGTCCCATCAAACATTTAACCAATCAAATGATGACACCTAAATATACTTCAACTACATCACATAATCCTCAAATAATAGTCCACTTTAAAATCCTTTTTATTTGAAACCACCTTATTTAAATACCTTTTAAAAGTACCCTCTACATATTTTGAATATTCAAAAGGAAATTTGTATTTTAAAGAAGTCATTTTCTATTAAATGGTATTTTTTAATCTAATTTTATGATGCTTAGGTGGATATACATACCCCTTAATTTAGGGTCCAAAATCACTATTTCCTTTCAAGTATTATTAGGGTTTATTTAGGCTTAGAATATTTGAGAATAAGTTGCGAACAACTTATGTAATGCATGGAGATTATAATTAATGAAATTAATGTGGTTTTTTGATAAGGTGAATTTTTATGGATTTTTAAATTTTTATTATTAAAATTTAATTTAATTTTAGAAAGCCTTAATTTTTTGGTAGGCATATTTTTTAAATATTTTTTATTATTGGTAAATGGTTATTTGGGACGTACCATACCCAAACAACAAGAAGGTTTGAAAACCAGATTTACAAAGAAACATAAGTGGTTTTTGATAAGTGGGGACCACACCCCAAAGAAAAATGGCCTAAAATCCAGATAAAGCAGTTAAGAAAAAAAGTTGTGAGCATTCTGCTAATATGAAGTAAGAAAACAACAACCCTACAACACCACATCAACTCCAAAATTGCATGAAACCATCAAAAATAACAAAGAGAGAAGAAACATAGATATTCAAAGAATCATTCCTTGTCCAAAACGATGGCTGATTTTAGTTTGGTGTGCCCTTTAATTTTCCTATCCACCACTGTCTACTCCTCATTATATTATTTCATGAAGGCCAGAAGAAAAAATTCAAGAGTCTTGATAGGAATGTGATCTTAAAGCAATGACACACAATCCATCGTAGCTTCAACAATGTCCTCTTGGTTAGAGGAATCTTTTGCTATCCCAATAGAGTCGAGGGGATTAGAAAGTGGGTTTTGTGGCTCCTTATTTGGATGGTTATGGAAATATTCATTGGTAGGGGGAGTGGCTACCATTGATGGGCTCTCCTCAATTGGATCTGAATGAGAACTAACTATGAGATGTTTATGAAGAGATTCCTTCCTGCACATCAGTTTTTTGCTTCGCTTGCAATTAGAGTACTTGCAGTCATCTGAAATATGCCATGTTTGAAAGAATTTCCAACATCTGAAAGCTAAACCCTCATAGTCAATCCTATGCAACCAAGATCTGTCATCGATTTACATAATAATTTATGCTAGAAGGTCTTGAGAGGTGTCAAGATATACCAGGATTCTAGCATAAGTTGTATGAATCTGCTAAGAGGTTTTATCATCTTATTTTTCAAAATATCCTAAAGTATCACCTATAACATCAAGGCATGAGATGTTCTAGAGTTGTAATAGGAGTATTAGAAAACAAACCCAAATAGGGTAGGTATCAAAGGAGTATTTTAGAGGGTCAAAAGATAGATACTAGGGCTTGAACATGAGCCCATGTTCACCCCAAACCCAATACTGGCCATAAATAAAATCCATTTATTCAGGGGTTTCAAACATAGAAACAAAATAAGCTTTAGCACAGGGATAAAGCTCAATCTTACCCTTAATATTTTCCCTCCATATTTGAGAAATCCAGTCGTGGAGATGAGATAGCTTCGACCAAAACTTTTGAAAACTATAGATGAGGCCAAGTTGGGAGAGAATAACCTTCTCCTTAAGAACCTTTTATAGGAAATCCTGCTCTATCTTTAGGACTAGAGCCTTCTGCGAGGGTTTTAAAAACCTTCTTACATTTACGGGGCTATCATTTCTGTTAGGATTATACTAATTGTATAGATAAACAAGCATGCAATGAATAATGCAGAAAACGTAAAATAGAAAATAATGCAATAAAATAGAGACACATATTTAACGTGGTTCACCTAAAAATGGGCTACGTCCACCAGAAAAAACCAATTCTTATTATTTAGTCCAGCAAAACACTCTCTCACAGTGCATCCCCACTTATAATGAGCCTCATACATAATGAACCTTTAAATATATTAGAGTTTTTATCATTTTGGGGAAACATAGAAAACCACCCGTAAGATCTGTGACCTAATAATGAATGGTCCAAATTTCAAAATGCATAAATACATATAAAATGTGGCTTTCGGGGGCACTTCCCTTGAACCCTTGCCAGGGCGCACAGACCTTGGACCCCTCACCGGGGGGGCCATCCCCCCAAGACCCCACAAGGGGGACGAATCCCCCCTTGCAATCCCCGTTGCTATCAGGCTCCATATTCAACAATGTCCCACTTAGAGACTGATTGTTGCAACTCCATCGCTATAACTCTTGTTTGGACTTTTCTTCTTGGCGTGTTTCTTCCACTTCAAGCTTAATCTTGAAGATTCACAGAAGTTGAATGTAAATCCAACTTCTCCTTTGTCATTGGCTTAGTAAACATGTCAACAGGATTATCATTTGTATGAATCTTCACCAACTCAAGCTTCTCATCCTCCAACACCTGTCATATGAAGTGATATCTTAGCTGAATGTGTTTGGTTTTGGAATGGAAGGACGAGTTCTTTTCCAAGTAAATTATACTTTGACTATCACAAGTGATCCCCTTGATCCTTACCCAAATGCTCCATGAACCTACTAATCCATAACATTTCCTTACTTGCCTCAGTCACTACAACATATTCTGCCTCTGTAGTAGACATGACAACTACCTTCTGCAACTTTGAGATCCAACTCACTGCCGTACCACCAATTGTAAAAATGTATCTAGTAATGATCCTCCTGATATCCACATCTCCTTCCATATTTGAATCCACAAATCCCTGTAAAGTATAATACAACCCTCAGAAGCACAAGTGCTTACTGCTAGTCCCTCTCAAGTAGTTGAGAATCCACTGGACTGCCTTCAAGTGTGCTTTACCTAAATTTTCCATATACCTGCTAACAAATCCCACTTCTTGGGAAAATTCTGGCCTGGTACAAACCATGGCATACATGAGGCTCCCAACTACTGAAAAATAAGGAACCCGTGCCATATAATCTTTCTCCTCTTATTTTGTTGGGCACTGCTCTTTTATTAATCTAAAATTCTCGGCCAATGGTGTACTAACTGGTTTTGCATTATGCATCTGAAACCTCTCTAACACCTTTTCTACATAGTCCTACTGAGACAACACCAATTTCATGTTTTTCCTATCTCTCTTGATTTGCATACCGAGGATTTTCTTTGCTGCATCCAAATCCTTCATTGCAAATGTTCATGCAAGATTTTACTCAAGCTTTACAATTTCCTGCATATTAAACCCTACTATAATCATATCGTCTACATATAACAAAAAAATAATGTAGCTCCCACTATCCAACCATTTAAAGTACACACAATGATCTGACTGACATCTAGTAAAACCATTCTCATGCATAAAACTATCAAACCTTAGATACCATTTTTCAGGGAGCTTGCTTGAGCCCGTATAGGCTCTTCTTCAACATGCAAACCAATTTCTCCTTACCCTTCAGCTCATAGCCAAGTGGTTGCTGCATATAAATATCCTCCTCCAAGTCACCATGGAGAAATGCCATCTTGACATCAAGTTTCTCTAAGTGTAAATATTCAACAACTAAACTTAATATAGTACGAATGGAAGACATCTTTATAACAGGGGAGAAAATTTCATCAAAATCGATACCTTTCTTTTGTTCATACCCCTTCACTACAAGCCTTGCTTTGTACCTTTTCTGTCCACCTTCTTCTTCTTTCAAATGATAGACCCATTTATTTTGTAGTTGTAGTGCCCACACTTTTTATAGCTATATAGCTTGTTGTTTCTTTGCTCATAGACATGTTTTGACATTGATTAGTTATATCTTGGACATTATATTTAGATATTTGATCTTATAAGACATGTGTGGACATTTAGGCGTATAACACCAATTTAGCTTAATCTCTATATTGTCTCTTTTTCTTATAATGTCATGGATACTAATGGATATGATGCTGTGTTTGGAACATAATTATAATAGTGGATAGTTGTTGCATGTGAAATTCTATGGTTATATGTCACATATCATCTTATCTAACTTTTGGAATATTGAGTATAATTGTGCACGTTGTTGCATCTTGATTTCAGTAGGATGTTAGGTTAGTTTAGAAGGCATTGATAACTTACTATGTCATTGAATTAAATTGTATTGGATAGATGCGGTTAATGTGTGCAATGAGTGTGCAGGTGACAGGTTTACAGGAGAACGTGGGATTCATGCCAGCTACTCAATCTTGCAAAAGTAGCCCATAGGCTAAGTCCTAGCCATGTTCATTGTGTGAAGCCTTAGTATAGGAGATTATTATTTTGGGCACTATGAGTGACCCCAATTCATGTAATGTATTGTGCTTTGAATTATTAATTTTGTTTAGGGTTGCTAGTGAAGTTGTAAACTTTCTTTGGGAGTTAATAATCCCACTTTCATTTAAATTTTAGATTTTTTTTAATGAGTCACTTAATCACAAGGGTTTAGGATCACATGTGAGACCCTTGGGTGGTCCCCACACCCTCTACCCTTGTGCCAAAAATGAAAAACCCGAAATTAGGTTATTTTGGGCATTTTTGGGGACCCATTTATAGCTTGGGAGTCCCCCTAACATAAAAATGAGCCCTTGGACCCTACCTAATGTCTAGGGGGCTTATTTTCAAGGCTAGAGGGAGTTTTCCCTCCCTTTATACCTCTTGATTAGTCACATCCATGTAAGGATGTGGATTTGAGTGTTTATCAAAAGTTCCACTAGTTTTGTTTTGCTAACATTTAAGGGAATTTGGGAGAAGAGGGTAAAAAGACAATTTTACCCTTTCTCTCTTTTGTTTTGGCATCTTTGATCTTGATGAGGGAGAGGGGTGACACATGTCACCCCCTCATTTGTGAGGATGCTTGATTACTCCTCTTCAAATTCCCATCTATGGGAAAAGAGAGGGACTTTTTTTGAAACTTCTTGCTTGGGATGCTTGTGGATTTTGGAGCTTGAGATTGGCTTAAGACAAGTTGTGGAGAAATTTGAAGTTGGAGAGCTTTTTGGAGAGCTTTCCTTAAGGTAGGCTCTTATGTCTTTTGGTTGTGTTGCATTTATCTTAGTTGTTAGATGGGTTACATGGTTTTGTTATTTGGTTGTTGTTTGTTTTTACTCCCTCCATCATATGGCATGATGGAGTTTTGGAGTGTGGGGAAAGAGAGAGGGAATTTTCCCTCTCGATCCTCAAGGCTTGATGGACAAGCCTTGTAGGGTCTTATTATTTTCCCCTCAAATGGTTGAGGTGGGGAAGTTGATTCATTTGGCTTGAATCTCCTTCCCCATTCTTGGTAAGGAAACCCCTTTGGGGTTTGAAAATCCTTCCAAGGAGGACTTGGAGAAAGGGGGAGGAATAAGGAGGGCTTTGATTGAATTAGGAGCAATAAGGAAGAAATGAAGATATTTATTTTGCGCAAATAATTTTGATGTATAACTTTGGAGAACTTTCTCCTCTCTTCCCCACTTTTGAGGAAGAACATGGGTTCTCCTCGTAAATTTTGGAGTCTTGTTTTGTTTTTGTCCTATTTATTTTGGTGTGCTTGTATCATTGTTGTTTCACCTCTTCTTGTGCAAGATGTGGTTGTTGTCCTCTTTCCCATGCACTTGGGGGAGGCTAGCATGCATCCCAACCTTGGGAAAGGCATGTGATGATGCCTATGGTTGGGTGGCAAACAAGCTCCTTCTCCTTGTTGGATCTCTTGAAGGCATGAAGGATGTATCTCAAGATTGGAATCTCTAGTCATCTTGGTGCTCATTGTCTCCTTCATTTTGTTGGCATTCCTCTCTTTGTGACTCTAAACTATGGCTATTTAAAGAGTGTTCATGTTTTTGTAAAGTATCCTCCTTGTGAATTGGAACCACTTGTAAGATTGGAAGCCCTTGTATTTGAAGACTTTCTTCCAACCTTGGAAAGAAATTTTGTTGGATTGTTGCCTTGTATATTTAGCATGCTTGTATGAAGTATTGAGTTATTGAGAAGTTTGTACAAAGAAGAATTGTAAAATAATGATATATTATTCTTCTTTAAACTACGTTTAGTAGAAGCATTCTTTTTACATTCCCTTAACATGCTTGTAGTTGGAATCGTTATTTGACAAAAAAAATATAAATTCTTTTGCATTGTATTTGAAAGGCACAATACTTCTTTGTTGAGGGTTTTATGAATAATACACTACTTTGTAAAACTATTAGCAATCAGACTTTTCTATTTTTTTCTTTTAAAAAATTCTTGTCTTTCCTTATGCCAAATCTGAAAACCATTGAATGTGAATAGTTGGGAGTATTCAGTTCATTGTTGTATCAATCATAAGGTTAAAATATGTTGATTATTTTAAGTTAAAATCAGCCTTATTTAGCTTGTGTCAATTTTTTTTAATAATAATAAACAGATTTAGGTTTTTTAATAGAAAAGAGAAATATATATGTATGTGTATATATATATATATATATATATATATATATATTCTTAGTTTATTCCTATATTACTATAATTAGTTTTTGGCAGTTTTGATATATCTAATATTATAAATATTATACTTTACACATATAAAATGAAATGTATATATATATATATATATATATATATATATATACTGTATAATATATACACTATCTATTATAATAGATTTTTAAAAATAATAAAAACAAAAAAAAAGATCTGTATGTTTTGTTTTGTTTAAAACAAAAAAAAAATATCAGTTGGGGGGGGGGGGGGGGGGGCGAACCCCCCCACCCGTGCGTTGTCCCCCCTCCTTGGCCGCTGTCCCGACCTCCCCACCCCAAAAAACCCCTGTACACCACCCCCCCTATCACTTCCCACGCAACTCCTCCTCCGCTTAGCGCCTTCCCTGCCATGTCTCCCCTGCCGCACCTCCTCTCGCCCCCTTCTGCCGCTTACCTTCCCAACCCCTGTAACGTCTCCTCGGCCGTTGCTACGCCCCCTGCCGCCCTTACTCATGGCTACACCTGTCTACCCACTTCCCTAATTCATAACAAAAGAAAAATTAATAACAATAAACGTATATATATATATATCATACACAAAAAAAGGGGCTCCTCTCCCTTCTTCAAAAACCTTAGCCGCCCTTGATCATACCAATAAATAGATATACAGATACAGATGCATTGGTTTTAAAGTTGATATAATTTAACAAACTAACAAACCATAATATGGTAATTCCTTTCATGGAAATATCCATGAATAAAAAAAACAAATAAACCTGTACATTCAAGAGCCACAATCAAAACAAAATATTGACAGAAAAGTAGAGATCAACTAAAAATAGGAAAAACATTGGTTTGCATGATGAGGAAGACAAAGCTATAATTGGATAAAAGCATGGATAAAGCACATGCCGAGCATTCGATAAAGATAGAATACACATGGATAGATACAATTGAATATAAAATGGTGTACTGATCAAGTAAGCTATTAATAACATGGATTCAAATAGAAAAACCAGTTGAGGACTAAGGCAAAAAATAAAGATACATGCGGGCTAAGTATATGATTGTCTATTAATAGATTTAAAGCATTATAAAGTGGTGAAGGACAAGTTCCCACCAACTATATATAGTTATCATGTATACATAATTAAGGGTCGCGACAGGAAGAGACTAGTGAGTGAGTATGAACGTTATGCCGAGTTTGTAATATTTTTATATATCATGTTATGTGTCTGTAATGGAAAATTTGATATGGATTTCCAAGATTAGGAGATATGAACGTGGTATTATTGGCATTCAGATCTTGTTGTTGACTATATATGTTGATGAATGAATGATAAAATCTCCATACTATTATTGTCTTTGTTATGATCTCTGTTATATTGTCTTCTATTCCATGTTGTGAAATGTTATATGCTAACTATACATATTGCATGATCTAAACAAAGAGGGAACTGTTAGGTTGCATGTGCTTCAGGTGAGAATTTGGACATCAGTTTGAGTGATGTTCCAAAATGCCCGACTAAGTAGTGTTAAATTTTAAGAATACATTTTGGTTCCATTGCCAGGACCTCTTTCAACTCCGATCATCAATATGTGGCATGCACATGGCATTCCGATTTTCATTAGAGAATATTGAGCATTAGGTACATGATGACTAGAACGAGTTTTCTTAGAGATACAAAATTGGTAGCAACTTCAATCCATGTAAGTGGGTATAAGATAATCTATATGATGAACTATATGAGGCCTTCTTCAGTTTCTTTCCAGGTGAATTATATGAATGGTTAGTAGCATACTCTTAGGATAAAGTGACCGGATTGGGAAGGAGGTATGCATGGAGCCAGGATAAGTACCAAGCACTCACTAATCTGGATGAACCCTGGATGTGCACAGTAGATAACTGATGGGCATGAATTTTGAGTAATTACATGTTGGAGTATGCGATCTCAATGTATTCGTGTCCATAGGAGGAAGAATTTCAGTTCCTTTGTGAACCCAGAGGATCTTATCTATGCACACTCCCATTGGCTATCAAAATTTTAATGGTTGAACTTGAATTGGAGAAGCTCCCTATGGAAAGCTAAATCCTTACTGTGCATAGGGGAAGGGAATGGGATTGGGAAGGATGATGTTGGGCCAAGTGGAAGACACATAAAGAGAAGAGAGACTTCAAAAATATGATGATGCACAAGAGAGGGTAGTTGAAGAGGCATTACGACTGAGAGGAATGTGGATGGGCGGAAGTGATGAGAACCCTTTAGAAGGTGATGGACCATAGGACCATGTCCATCAGATATTGGGGAAGCACAATAGAAGGACCCCCTCAACATTTGATGAAGCTATATAAAAATCTACAATTTGGTGGACAATTCCGTGGACATAAAAACCCGAAATAAAGGTACCGCGATCGCGGTTTTAAAACCGCGAGCGCGGTCCTAAAACCGCGATCGCGGTTATTGAATTCTAGGTTCGGTAATTACCGAACCTAGTTCCGCGATCGCGGTTTATAACCGCGAGCGCGGTTATAAACCGCGATCGCGGAACTCTGAGACAAAATTTAACAGTCCCGCGACTCGTTATTTTCCTAATTTTCAATTCAAACCGCGACTTTTCCTAAACGTTTTTCACTCGCACTTTCAATACTATCTCAAAATTGCTCATCGGACTTCTGGATAGCGATAGATTCAACCATGCCGCCAAGACGAGGAGGTAAGTCCCCGATTGTAATCATTTTTTTGCATTTTAGGTTGTTTTTTTTGCATTTTAGGTTTTTTTTGGCATTTTCATGGGTTTTGTGAATTGTTTGTTTATGTATACAATTTTATTGTTTTATCAGTTGGTCGGCAAGCTCGGGCTCGTGCAAACCGTCAAAACATTCCTCAAAACCCACCGAACATTCCTCAAAACCCTCCGAACATTCCTCAAAACCCTCCTCCAAACATAGATCCGCCCCCTGTGGCTCCTTCTGTCCCCACTGAGCCAACAGGAACGCAAGATAATATCATTGGAAGAATCCAAGAAAATAAAATTGTCATTGAGAACCTAATTCAAACTATAAGACAAAACCATGCTACAAATCCATCCCGCATGACTTTAGCCAATACATTGCAAACATTGATTGGCGAAGTCGAGTCTGCAACCAACCAAATACATAGATGGAACACCTTTAGAAGTGACTGTAGGCGGTGGTATGCGGATAAACTATCTCATGCGGCCGTCAAAGACAAAAAAATTGGAAAAGACCTAATTTGTGCATTATTTACCGACCCTAGAACCAATGCCCCCCCTGCAGTTACTTGCAAACGGTTCCCAATCCATTGGTGCCATGATGATAGAATCAAAAACAATTTTTGGGACCGATGGTGGATGGTTTTTGATTATCCACCATGCAACAACAATGAGGTTCCTCTTTATTTTTTGAAGAAATTATATTGTGAGTTTGTGCTCAATGAGGTCCCGAATTATTTTGACTTTTCAGACTTTTTTGGTCGAGGAGGTGGCTCTGCACAGAGCAGACCTGGTGCACGCGTAGGTCAGCCTAGGATCCCCCATGCCCCAAAACCCCCATTGCCTTCAGTTATCCCTCCTACAGTGAAGGAGGTTGTGGAGATTGATACATTGCATGCATTGAGGGAGCTCACTGACACTCTCACCCAGCATAGCACCCAGATTGCATCCGGTGATGTTGGTGGAGGTGCCAGTTCTAGTGCACCACACCACTGTGGATCATGTGGTGCCGTATGCACTGCAGGCGAGACATCATTTGCTGGTTCACAGGATTTTTTTTCTATAGATGAGATGCTGGGGAATGTTTTTGGAACTGGAGCCACTGATATTGGTCTTTCACAGGTAAATTTTAAATAAATTTAAATAATATATATATGTACAATAGTTTAATTCACATGTTTGAGATATTAATATATATATGATTGTACTTCATGTACATACATGTAAAAAACTAATTTTTTATTTTATTTTAAATAGCAAGAGCCGGTGAAGGAAACATCCGGTGTTGACATGCTAGCTACTGCGGTTGGGCGTGTTTCAAACGTAAGTTTCAAGTTGTACAAACTTACATTTTTAATAAATCATTTAATTGCACTAGATTATTATTATAATTTGTTTCACGTGTATGTTGCACATGTATTAATATTTTTCTCTTTTATACACAGGAGCCTGGCGGGTCATCATCTGCTCAGGGAACTGAAGCTACTGGCATGCCTCCCGTGAGTTTTACGCAGGTTAGTTACAAATCTCTTTAATGAATGATAAGAGTGATGAAGAAATGTAAAAAAGGTTAAATCCTCTCGTACCCTTTATCTAAAAAAATCTATGCGTCCTTTCCATATGATTATAAGTTTTATATGGATTGGTGTACTGAGATTTAAGAATTTACAACATCATTGTACCCTTAATAGACAGCTCCTCCAATTTATGACAACTCCTGCGAACCCTAACTCCACCACTCATATGAACCCTAATAGATTTGGAGGCGGCGGACATATATATGTGCACACGTAGGGTTGTGTGAAATTACGTGATGGAGGTGTCCTTTCATTTTAGAAACTACATCCCCCTCTGCAGAACATGTAGACCCCTAAGGGTTTGTTTCTAGAAATATTCTTGGGCACTGGGTGTGGGGCTTCAGTTGCTCAAACTGCAGGTGGCAATGGAGCCATTGTTGGGGTTGGATCTGACACTACTGGCACCAATGTTGCCAAGAACTTGCAAGGAGGAATGGAAAATCCTGTTATCTTTGTTGGGGACACTAATAACCCATTGGGAGGTTGAGTGAATCCTAACATCTTTGTTAGGGGTGCAAACACTAGGGTTTTCTCCCTTGTTGATAGCTTGGAAACTCCTGCTACAACTAAAGCTTTAGTCAATCACTCATTTAATGAGGTTTTGTAAAAGAAGACATAGATCAAAACCATGAGGCCTACTAAGAGAAACCCAAGTGTAACCTTTGGCGATGAAGTCCTCGAAATATATTCATTTTACCAAGATCATGCCTTGATCTGTAGATTCACTCATCTTTAGCCTAGCCTCCCTATCCTCCATGATTAGATCTCCAAGAATTGGTTCCCGCTTCTAGCGGGTAAGTTAGACCTCTACCCCTATGCTAAGGGAATTTTTATTATTTTTTCCCCTCTATAGCTGACAAGGACAAAATTTCTAAACAACTTTGGGTTTTCCAACAAAGGTACCTTATCTTAAAACCATGGTTCACATCATTCAACCCTCTCACTGAATCTTTATCACACAAACCAATCTAGATCAAATTACCCCACTTACCCCTATAATTTTAGGACCATAGTTGTCTGATATCCATAGGAAATACCTTGGGAAACATCATTAACGTCGAATCCCAAACCTATGATTTCACACATACAATGTATATGCAAGAATCCTAGTTGAGATTGATACTTCAAAGAATCTTCCAACCCACCTTAATCTTAAAGTGCAAAATCAAACTTGCACTCATCCTCTGGACTATAAGGGCCTACAGGTTTCAGATGTAGGAGATGTATTTTTTTGGGGCATTCTGCTCCTGATTGTGAGATGGTAAAACATTAAAAAAGAGAATAATAATTGGTGGATAAATGCCCTCCCTAAACATATCGTATTTAAATCTAAGTAAATCCCTAATTCAAACACTAAGGAGGAAGACATGGTCAAATCTTTCCTAGCAACCCCTTTGAGAGAGATCACAGATCATGTAAACAAGGGGTTATCCGTGGGTGAAACATAGAGGACCGGAAACACTAAATCAAAACCGCATGTAGCGGCAAAGGAGAATGTTCCTCCTCATTCTCCTTGTTCAAGCAACACATATCAGTCGATCACAGATTTTGAAGTTGTTATTCCTGTACAAAAAGCTCCCAATGTGACCAATGTCTCACTCTATATCCACTTCGCTTCTACTAGATAACGAGTATTCTCCATCCCAACCTTTGGACACAAATACATATGAAGATAGATGGCCTCCGTGCTAACATTTATAGATCCTATGTATTTAGCCTAAATAGAAGATAAAATTTAATAATGTATTTTTATTCTTTCTTGAGTAACTAAATATTGATTTGTACATGTTTTTTGTATAGCTCTTAAGTAGATTTTAATAAATTGATTTGTACATGTTTTTTGTATAGCTTATGACTGCTACAGAGACTCCTCCACATATGCAGACTGTGGAGGCTGCTGTAGATACCGCCATAGCATCTGCAAATCCACTAACCGAGGTACACAATTTTTTAAATTTGTTAAATTTTGGAGGTTCATTATTTCTTATTAAACTTAAATCTACAATATCAAATTTTGTAGGTATATATATGAGTGTGAAATATTTAATTTGAAAATTAATTATTTGTATGTAGCTTACCCCTCGTGAGTCTATTGTTGTCCCTGCGAAGCGTCAACAACAAATCGATAGGGATCATGACATTGCGGTAAGATTGCACATGCATTTTAACTAAATTGTACAAGTTTCTAAATTTTGAAGGTATTTTAAAATTTTGGGTGTTAAAAACTTGTTGTTTATGAATGTGCAGGTTAGGTTGCAGGCATGCTTGGAGACACCTAGGACCACACGGATGAAATCCGTAGTGGCATCTCCCTCCACTACATCCCCAGGTCGTGGACGTGCTACTTCTAGCAGGGCGAAGAGAGGGAAGATGTTTCATGAGTAGATTTATAGTCCACTTGGATGCCACATATATGTGGTCATGAGTACATCTATTCACAGTCCATTGTATATATATCTAGCCTTTTGCGACCGCATGTGGTCCCATATGTACATTATGGCACGTGCTTAGTTCGAGATCTGTATACATACATTATGAACTTATACATGTACATATATATTTTCAGAGACGTGCGCGTCTGGAGCACACTTTATTTGATTCTATATATATATATATCCATGTGTGTTGGTTAAATAAGGCTATAAATTTGGTTATTTTGGTATTATTGCTAACTCTGAGAAAGTGGGTTTTGATCTTTGTTCGGTGGATTTAGTGTATTACTTCTAGTTATGGATTTAGTGGAGAAAGTAATGAAATGGCGGACTTAGAATTTGGGAGTGAGAAAGATGGATATTTTTTGTAGGTTGATTACTTTTTATTTTTCTCATTATTTTTCTCTAGTTTTTTATTTTGTTTAAATAAGTTAATTTTTTGGAAAACTCAAAACTATACTTAGCCATTTAAAACTTTAAACTAATCTGGAATAAGTTGTATTCTTAAATTATGTATCTTCTACCTTCAATGATGATGTGGATCTGTGAACTGTCTTCTTGAATACATGTAGATTATGATTCTATATGCACACTTTGTCATCTTCTAAGTAGTTTTGAGTTTCTTGACTATTATGAATAAGAGGTTTTTCTTAATGATTTTATTTCATTTAAGAAACTATATCTCTAGCAACATGAACTCTTTTTGTACATGCATAACTATTTCATCTTTCTCTCAATCTGTGATTTCCTTGTAAGAGCTATGGTATTTAGATAATTTTTGTACCTATTGTACACTTGTAATCTATATTTTCTGAGATTCATTCCTTGTTGTATTTAATTTTTAATTCAGACCTTTAAAGGCCTCTTCACAAATTTCTTCTCATATATTGTGTACTTATTCTTCATGACTTCAAAAAATCATGGAAATTGGTTCTCCTCTTTAGTGTTTTTCTAACTTGCTTTGCATCTTACTCATTTAACCATGATTATCATACAAGTGCTGCATATGATACACTCTTTGTATAGAAATTTTCCTTACATTTAATAAATTATAACCTTATGGATGCAATGTATTTTATTCTATTGAAGTTTGTTTATGTTCTTTCTACTTTTTCAAAGCTTATTCTATCTCCTTCTTGCAATATTTTGCAAATTTTTAGACTTAATCATATTGAAATATCACTGGAAAACTTTTCTTATAAATTTTTTAATCTTTGAAGCTTGACAAGTTCTTAGAGCTAAAATTTTAAACATATGCTTTCAATTTTATTTCATTAGTCTTGACAGATATCTTAGTTTGTACTTTGATCATTTAGCTTTGATTATAAGTTGGAATGTCGCCCCTTTTAATACAATCTACTTCCTTTGCAATCTATAATGGATGATGGACCTTATTGTACTCTATTTTTATTCTTACGTAATTATTTCCTTAAATGTGACAATTTATATGAGTCATTTGTAAATTGTATCTTAAAGAAGTAGTACCTGTAGCTCATCCTAGTTTTCTTGATTTCTTACTTTTGATTCCTGAAACTATCTCATTCGATAAAATATGACATTAGATCATCCTTTGAGCTTGTAAATTGTATTGTTATCAATATGATATAACTTTAGTTGATCAACATAGGAAGTATTCGTCGGGAGACCAAAATATCGTTGAAATTCGTCGGGTGACTACTCGGACTCCGTGGCACCTAGAGAGGCCTCGTCTGATCCGACACCTCGGCATACGGACCCTCTACAATAGCCTCTCTCATTTTTTTCCTTCTCATTTCGGTGCTCTCGCTGTCCTAATGTTTGCAAACGCGCGAAATAGTGCAGTTGGAGCCAGTGTAAGGTTGCCAAACGCTGTATTTTGCAAACGGTGGGCCGTGGCACCGAACCGCCTGCGCCGGCACGTCCGGGTGGCCAGGTGAACGCTAGAGGAGGCGGTGTTTCGGTGCGCGAAAGGGTCGTTGATTCCGGGCTACTTCGTTCGGGCTTAGTCCCTTAAGAGCCCTGAGACCAAAATATCGTTCAAATTCGTCGGGTGACTACTCGGACTCCGTGGCACCTAGAGAGGCCTCGTCTGATCCGACACCTCGGCATACGGACCCTCTACAATAGCCTCTCTCATTTTTTTCCTTCTCATTTCGGTGCTCTCGCTGTCCTAATGTTTGCAAACGCGCGAAATAGTGCAGTTGGAGCCAGTGTAAGGTTGCCAAACGCTGTATTTTGCAAACGGTGGGCCGTGGCACCGAACCGCCTGCGCCGGCACGTCCGGGTGGCCAGGTGAACGCTAGAGGAGGCGGTGTTTCGGTGCGCGAAAGGGTCGTTGATTCCGGGCTACTTCGTTCGGGCTTAGTCCCTTAAGAGCCCTGAGACCAAAATATCGTTCAAATTCGTCGGGTGACTACTCGGACTCCGTGGCACCTAGAGAGGCCTCGTCTGATCCGACACCTCGGCATACGGACCCTCTACAATAGCCTCTCTCATTTTTTTCCTTCTCATTTCGGTGCTCTCGCTGTCCTAATGTTTGCAAACGCGCGAAATAGTGCAGTTGGAGCCAGTGTAAGGTTGCCAAACGCTGTATTTTGCAAACGGTGGGCCGTGGCACCGAACCGCCTGCGCCGGCACGTCCGGGTGGCCAGGTGAACGCTAGAGGAGGTGGTGTTTCGGTGCGCGAAAGGGTCGTTGATTCCGGGCTACTTCGTTCGGGCTTAGTCCCTTAAGAGCCCTGAGACCAAAATATCGTTCAAATTCGTCGGGTGACTACTCGGACTCCGTGGCACCTAGAGAGGCCTCGTCTGATCCGACACCTCGGCATACGGACCCTCTACAATAGCCTCTCTCATTTTTTTCCTTCTCATTTCGGTGCTCTCGCTGTCCTAATGTTTGCAAACGCGCGAAATAGTGCAGTTGGAGCCAGTGTAAGGTTGCCAAACGCTGTATTTTGCAAACGGTGGGCCGTGGCACCGAACCGCCTGCGCCGGCACGTCCGGGTGGCCAGGTGAACGCTAGAGGAGGCGGTGTTTCGGTGCGCGAAAGGGTCGTTGATTCCGGGCTACTTCGTTCGGGCTTAGTCCCTTAAGAGCCCTGAGACCAAAATATCGTTCAAATTCGTCGGGTGACTACTCGGACTCCGTGGCACCTAGAGAGGCCTCGTCTGATCCGACACCTCGGCATACGGACCCTCTACAATAGCCTCTCTCATTTTTTTCCTTCTCATTTCGGTGCTCTCGCTGTCCTAATGTTTGCAAACGCGCGAAATAGTGCAGTTGGAGCCAGTGTAAGGTTGCCAAACGCTGTATTTTGCAAACGGTGGGCCGTGGCACCGAACCGCCTGCGCCGGCACGTCCGGGTGGCCAGGTGAACGCTAGAGGAGGCGGTGTTTCGGTGCGCGAAAGGGTCGTTGATTCCGGGCTACTTCGTTCGGGCTTAGTCCCTTAAGAGCCCTGAGACCAAAATATCGTTCAAATTCGTCGGGTGACTACTCGGACTCCGTGGCACCTAGAGAGGCCTCGTCTGATCCGACACCTCGGCATACGAACCCTCTACAATAGCCTCTCTCATTTTTTTCCTTCTCATTTCGGTGCAAGAGGAGTTGGAGCCAGTTTAAGGTTGTCAAACGCTGTATTTTGCAAACGGTGGGCCGTGGCACCGAACCGCCTGCGCCGGCACGTCCCTTAAGAGCCCTGAGACCAAAATATCGTTCAAATTCGACGGGTGACTACTCGGACTCCGTGGCACCTAGAGGAGTCGTTTTCAAAATTTACAACTTTTTCAAAATTTACAACTTTTTCAAAATTTACAACATTTTCAAAATTTACAACTTTTTCAAAATTTACAACATTTTCAAAATTTACAATATTTTCAAAATTTACAAACTTGACTTTTCAAAATTTACAAATTTTTCAAACAATGTTCAAGCTTCTCTTAGCTTCGAGAATTTAAAATTCTCTACTAACGATACCAACCACGTGAAGGTGGAAGCTTTTCTGGCACCACTAACCTAAACATAAAATTGTTAGTCAAAGAAATTTAAGTTTCAAATCAAAACCATATACTAGATCTATATACATGACACACAAAATACACAAATTTAAAATAAAATATATTCAAACTTAAATCTAGATCTTTAAACTTAAAAATAATATATATATATATATATATATACGCTATATAAATTGAAACTTGAAATTAAATATATACCAGACATGTGAGCATTGTAAATTCATTCCAATGAACCATCAGGATCGGATCTACTCTGAATAGCAGACAAGATTGCTTCATGATCTGACTCTCGAACCTTCCAAAGAATCTTGTTATTAGGTCTTCCTCGATATCTATACAACTGAATATTTGTCGCTAGAACTAGATGTGAATATAAGAGTATTTTCCTGTGTGTCTCAAAGTCTTCAAACACCCAAACAGAGGAGTTTTTTAATGGATACCGTCGAAGCCAAGTTCCAGTAACTACCACTGACCCTGTAGGATACTCAATCTCTTCGCCATCTATAATAGGAGAAGTCAACTTCTTTCTTTCCTCGATGCAACGACATAAGAAATAGTCTGTTCCTTCTTCATTGTCTTCTGTCGCAATTACTGCAAACACATGTCCTACAAAAAAATAACCAAGGTTGAAAAACTCAAATTTAAATTACATATTAAAATTTCAATGGACATAACTCAATACAAAAATTAAATAAATAACTGGATAAATACCTTGTCGCACCAAAATTGAAATTTCGTCAAAGTCCTTGGATGTTGTAACTTCATCTGCAGAAACAAGTTGTAGTGCTTGTGGAGGTTGATAACTAGGAAGCGGAGTTAGAGGCCTACAAATCCATCCTTCCACCCATTCTTGTGAATCACACTCAGCAGTGACAAATTCGATACAAGATGCACAAAAACATGTCAACTTTCTTGTCCATACGGCCCACGAAGTAGCGTCTGAGCTACAAAATGAGTGCATATCACTGGACCCAGTGAGTGTCATACAATCCTCGTAGTTAGCAATATGTTTTTCCTCTATCAACCAAAAATATCTGCAAACTGTGGAATTTTCTTGAGAACCTCGGGTCATGTTGTCAGTACACCATTCCACTATGCTCTTTGCATCTTTTAATTTAGCACCATCTTTGTACTTCAACTCTTCTCTTGCAAGAGCTCTTTTCACACATGCCCCTGCACCGTCATGCTCTCCTTTTCCATGTCCAGCCTCAGTGAAACTCCAAATATGTTGCACACCCATCTTGACATGCATTCTGCTCATCCAATAAAACATTCGTGCATTCTTAAACTGAGACGTGCAATTATCTGACCATATATAATGTTGTTTGAAGTGGATGTCCCTATCAGACAAGTTTCCATAAAATAACTGGAAACACCCTTGCACAAATTCAGTAGAATGAGTACGATCATCACTGATATAAAAGTGGTACTCTCTTAAAATTTTTCGATCATTCTCTGTACTGTCAGGAGAATGTAGAAATGCTATATGCACAAAAATGGCAACTTGTACTGAGTTGTAATATTGCGATTGAACCTCCATTTGTGGTTGCAATGTGTAATTCTCTGCAAAATCGACCACTGAAACAATAGTACCAATAGGAAATGTGTCTTTGCATAGCTTGAATTGTTCATCCAACCATCGAGCTCTATGTGTATGCCTCGCATACTCATAAACAAGTTCATCCTTAAATTTTCTCATAAATTGAAAAATGGGCATTTGTTCTGTAACTAGCTCACACCGTTTCGATTCTTTTCCATCTTTCAACTGGTATGCAACTGATTTATATTTATCAAATTCAACTAAATTATGTCCTATTGTACCTTCCATTTGCTCATGGATGCAACTTTCCAATTTAGGTAATCCGCCGCATGTACTACAACTTTCATCTAAACAATCCTGACTATAAAAAAATTGTCCAACTTCTTTTTCACAAAATATAGTAGGAATGAAATCCCTAGAAGATATTGGTGGAACTTGAACACCACATTCAGATAACATAGTTTCAGAATGAAAAATGGAACGAATACGTAAAAATTTAGCATAATGCATTGCAAATTCAACATGTTGCCTACAACAACAAGTGGTGCGAGCATGGTTGATTTTCACATAGAATGGTTTCAACATTTCAAAAAAACGTTGACTAATTTTAATTTCCAGATTCTCTTGTTCAAACTTACGAAAAAATTGAGTTTGAGTCATATCTAAGAAATGCTTTGGATGTGGTTCACGATTAGTAGAACCAACTCTCCGTTTTATAACATCTCTTGTATTAGGTGAAACTCTAGTGTTATCATGCCAAAATTTAATAACAACTTCTCTTATAGCATCAGAATTATTTTTGTCCTTACGCGGTGCTCTAGCAGAAAATGCCCAAAAATCGACATTATTGAGTGACTGAAGGATATTACGTCTTTCAATTGCTTTCATTAGAGTTTTTCGATTAACTTGCAACATTCGACTTGTTTGCGTAATCAAACGTTGTTTTTTTATTGATTCACTTACAACACTAGTAGCAAGTACACGACGCACAATATTACTATCCCTAGTGCGTCTCTTTACACCAACAGTGTGATATGCATCATGAAGGTTTTCAACAATTGTAGAGGTTTGACCACGTATGTTAGATGTTGTCAATCCTAAGGTGTTTAATGTAGGTCTCATTTTAATCAATTTCATCAAACTAACCAACAACTGACATCTTTGGGAATCATTTAAAATTTCAAAATGATTATCCCAAATTTCACTAGCTTTTCTTCTGATTTGTCGTTCAGAAAGTTTGTCAGACATTGGTTTCAAAATGTTTTCATCAATTTCAATCAAAAAATTAGGTTTCTTATGTAAAATCCTAGGAGGTGTTTTTGTCAAATTTTGTTTGTCTACAGTTTCAACATGAATTTCCTTATTCACATTTTCATTGTCTCCTTCAATTTCAACATTTGCTACATCATGAGTATTTAATTCTTCTTCAACATTGACAGTAAAAACTTCTTCATCACGAGTATTCAATTCAACTTCAACATTGACAGTAGAAACATTACCTAGTTCTTCATTGCTTACAGTAGTTGGGATTGAAGATGAACCTCTTCTAGATTCACGAAGTTTCCGCATCCGCTCAGCATTTTCAATTTTGTTGGCCTCTAATTCGTCTGGTGTTTTTTTACTTAATGACTTCCTTTTTTGACTTCGTTTTTTGTCTCCCATGATGTTTTGCTTTCGGTGATAAAAAAACGTGCCTGGAAAAAGACAGAATTTCGCAGTAATTCGTACGGTAAGGTCAGAGAGTAAAAATCACATGGTAATTCAGACGTTGGGATGTGTGTAAATATGGTTTATAAAGCGCGAGCGCGCTTTATAAACCGCGAGCGCGCTTTATAAACCGCGAGCGCGCTTTATAAACCGCGTTCGCGGTATTTTTACAAAAAAACCGCGATCGCGGAGCTATTTGCCGAACCTTAGCCTCGGAAAATCTTTGTTTTTCCCCAACCAAAGCTATGGAAGGTCATTATGAAGTGCAAAAGATCAAAAAACCTCAAATCTGCTCTTCCAAAGACTTGAACCATGCTAAAAAACTGAAAACATTTCACAAAAATGGTGCCATCACGTAGGGTAGACTCTTAGCTTTGTAAAAATATTGTTTTTAAAGTGAATAGAATAAGATAAATATCATTTTATAATTTATTACTAACAATAGGTCCTTAAGACATTTTTTCCCGTGAATGTTCATGTCTACGTTTAAGACTGTAACTTTTGTTTCGCTTATCAAAATATGATAAAAATTATACCATCCCAAGCGTGGACAAATTCTATGCACCTTAAAAAAAAAAAAAATTGATTTCGATATTTTTTGATATAGTTATGGCGGGCAAACGGAAAGCGCTCCATTTTCTAAATATTTTCAGACCACTTTCACGGAAAAAATCATAAAAAAAAAAATATTGCTAAAAAAAATACAAAATAAAATCCATCCCAAGATAGACAACTACATCTAACTTTTCACCAAAGGAAAAAAAAAAATAACAAGATTTGGTCATCCAAAATGCGGGCAAACGGACTACAATCTTATAAGTTTTTTCGAAAAAAAAAAGTAAGTCATATAATTTTAAGTGTTTAATATAGCTAAACTTGTCCGTTTTTTACAAAAATTAGTATTTTAGAAACTAGATTCCGAATGCTACGATTCATATTTATATAACTTTTTCTAATTTAGAGTGCATGTATAGCTAATAATCCCTACAAGTTGAGATTTCACTGTTTTTTGCAATATGACGTCCACGGATGACCCTATATTTGTCCATCAACTTGCTATCTCAATACTTTTTGATTCAGGTGCTTCAGATTCCTTTATATCACCTTCTATAGTTGACCAGTGTGGGCTAGTGGTGGCTAGGCAACCAGATAGTTGGCAAGTTGAGTTGGCCTCTGGGGCCAAACTCACCGTGGACTCGTGTGTGGAGGGTTGCGTACTTGATTTAGGAGCCTTCTCCACTACTCTTGACCTCCGAGTTATCCCTCTAGGTTCCTATCAGGTAATTTTGGGTATGGATTGGCTCGAGACTCATCGACCTAAGGTGGATTGTAGAAATAAGGTCATTGAGTGTCACGATTATCTTGGAAGTGCAGTTGTTATATCAGGGATGCAGAGGCCTATCTCTTTGCGCATGATATCGGCTAAGCAACTCAAGAGGAACATGCGTAAGGGGGTGTCAGTTGTTTGCCATCACCATCAGTGATCAATCCGAGAGCATTCCAGAGCATTCACCTTTAGATGATCATAGCAGTTTTGAGGGAGTATGCAGATGTGTTTCTAGGTGAGCTTCCAGGGTTACCACCACCCGCAGAGAGGTAGATTTCACCATTGATTTAGTACCTAGATCAGCACCAGTTTCTAGGGTACCTTATCGGATGACGACCCCAAAGCTTCATGAGCTCAAGATTCAGTTAGAGGAATTATTGGATAAGGGTCTCATTTTCCCTAGTGTATGTCCTTGGGAAGCGCCAGTCATATTTGTGAAGAAGAAGGATAGTTCTCTCAGGCTTTGTGTAGACTTCAGACAACTTAACAAGGTCACAATAAAGAACCGTTATCCACTCCCTAGGATTGATGACTTGTTTGATTAGATGTGTGGGGTGAGAGTATTCTCCAAAATTGATCTCAAGTCAGGGTATCATCAGTTGTGCATTTCAGATGCAGACATTCATAAGACAACTTTTCGCACACGTTATGGGCATTATGATTTCACAGCGGTTCCATTTGGTTTGACCAATGCCCTAGCTGTCTTCGTGAGCCTCATGAATGGAGTATTCAGCCACATTTCTAGATCAATTTGTCTTAGTGTTCCTTGATGATATATTGATTTATTCTCATTCCGAGGAGGAACACGAGGAGCATTTGAGACAAGTACTTCAGGTTTTGAGAGAGCAAAAGTTGTCTGGGAACTTGGAAAAATGTAGCTTATTTCAGACAGAGATTCAATACTTGGGTCATATCATATCTGGCGAGGGTATCTCTGTAAATCCCTCTAAGATATAGGCTATCTTGGACTTACCAACACCCACATCAGTTACTGAGGTAAGGAGTTTCATGGGTTTGGCAGGGTATTACCACAGGTTTGTATAAAACTTTTCTAGGATTTCTCACCCTATCACTTCTCTTCAGAGAAAAGGAAAGAAGTTTGATTGGTCAGAGAAATGTGAGCAAGTCTTTCAATTGTTTAAGGAAAGGTTAACCATGGTGCCCATCTTAGCAGTTCCAGACCCGATAGAGGATTTTTTTGTTTGTACTGATGCATCACTAGAGGGTTTGGGAGCAGTTCTTATGTAGGAGAGTCGGGTTATTGCTTTTGAGTCTCGTAAGCTCAAGGAATATGAGCTTAATTATCCTATTCATGACTTGGAGCTTGTAGCAGTTGTTCATGCTCTTGTTCATTGGAGACATTTCCTTTTAGGTAGACCTTTCATTTTGAGGATAGACCACCGGATTTTGCAGCATATCTTCTCACAGCCGAACCTCAATGCTTGTCAACGACATTCGATGGAGTTCAAAAGTGCGGTCTCCACAAAGAGGACTAGTATGCCACGTGCCCCCAGGAAAAGAAAATGTGGTCTCACCGGTCGTTGCACTTAGTAGGCAGACGATATGTAGAAGGAGGTACATTTCGACACTTCAGACACAACTTCAGTAGGTAAGACCCTCATTGAGCACCTTCCAGAGGATGGATCAAACAAGGTGAACTAAATGGAAGGGTAAGGAAGCTGCATCAGTGTTCTATAGAGGGCAGATAATCATGACAGTGTTTTACCACACTATAATGGTTTTCTTCCTTTTCTATGATGTGTTTCTACGTTACTAATTTTCTGCTTCAGGTAAAGTATTGCACTTTGTTTCATCCTCACAGAGGCTCATCGAGTCCCATATGCGGCACATCTAGGAGTGAAGAAAATGCATGCCGATCTAAGAGAGTTATATTATTGGCCAGGTCTTCGACGAGACATAGCCAGATTTTGTTACACGATTGCCTTGAGTGCCAGAGGGTCAAGGCAGAGCATTCCCATCCCGTAGGACTTTTACATCCCTCATGATATTCCTGAGTGGAAATGGGATGTGATCTCCATGGATTTCATAGTCAGACTTCCTATGTCTATCTTATCGTCATGACGTAAATTATGGTCACCATGGATAAATTGACCAAGGTTGCACATTTTTTGAATCCAACCAAGGTCACCTATAATGCACAGGCCATCGCCAAGGTATTTATGGAGGACATTGTTAGGTTACATGGGATTCCGAAGACCATCATCAATGATTTCAGGGATACCATCTACACTTCAGTTTTCTGGATGTCTTTTCAGGCCGCTTTGGCTACTCAGATCAATTTTAGTTTAGCTTATCATCTAGAGACAGATGGGCAGATAGATAGGGTTAATCAGGTGTTAGAGGACATGTTACAAATGTATGTCATGGATCATACAGAGGAAATGGGAAGATTATTTGCATATAGTTGAGTTTGCATATACAACAACAACTATCATAGTTCCATTGGTATGGCTCCTTACCAGGCTATTGTATGGACGACCTTACAGGACACCTTTGAGTTGGGATAGACTAGATGACATAGATTATTCTGCGACCATACCTACCTTCATAGATATATAGAGCAGTAGGTAGTTATGATTAGACAACATCTTGAGTAGGCCAGAGCACGCCAAAAGTTTAATATGTAGACACCAAGAGGATTGATCGTCACTTCTCAGTGGGAGACAAAGTCTTCTTGAGAGTTCGTCTGCATAAGAGTCCGATCCGTTTATGGAAAGACGATTCTAAGCTATTGCCTTGTTTTGTGGGGCATTTTGATATTTTAGAGGTCATCGGTCCAGTTATCCTATCTCCTAGCTTTGTCCACCATGCCTTGCACGGGCCCATGATGTTTTTCATGTTTCTGTACTACGTAGATATGTACCTGATGCTTCTCATGTTTTGGATGATTGGTCAGCATTAGAGGTAGAGGATGGAGGATAGTGGAGATTGGAGCCTGTACGCATACTGGAGCACCAGAAGGTTGGCCCTTCGGGGTCAAGACTTAGTTGACCAGGTTAGAGTACAGTGGGACCGGTAAGATTGAGACAACAGCTGACCTGAGAGGATGCGATACCTTTGAGGGCTAAATATCCTTATCTCTTTCAGTGACTTCTAGGAGGAAGTCTAATTTTAGTAGAGGGGGATGTAGTGCCCACACTTTTTATAGCTCAGTAGCTTGTTGTTTATTTTCTCATAGACATGTTTTTGACATGATGATTGCAATTATATCTTAGACATTATATTTAGATATTTGATCTTATTCAGACATGTGTGGACATTTAGGTGTATAGCAGCCAATTTAGCTTAATTTCTATATTGTCACATTTTCTTATAATGTCATTGATACTAATGGATATGATGTTGTGTTTGGAACATAATTATAATAATGGATAGTTGTTGCATGTGGAATTCTATGGTTATATGTCACGTATCATCTTATCTAACTTTTGGAATATTGAGTATAATTGTGCACGTTGTCGCATCTTGATTTCAGTAGGATGTTAGGTTAGTTTAGAACGCATTGATATCTTACTATGTCATTGAATTATATTGTATCATACAGGTGTGGTTAATGTGTGCAATGAGTGTGCAGGTGACAGGTTTACAGGAGAATGTGGGATTCAGGCCAGCTACTCAATCTTGCACAAGCAGCCCATTGGGCTGAGTCCTAGCCATGTTCATTGTGTGAAGCCTTAGTATAGGAGATTATTATTTTGGGCACTATGAGTGACCCCAATTTATGTAATGTATTGTGCTTTGAATTATTAATTTTGTTTAGGGTAGTTGATTTTGATGTAAACTTGTTTTGGGAGTTAATAATCCCACTTTCATTTAAATTTTAGATTTTTTTTAATGAGTCTCTTAATCACAAGGGTTTAGGGTCACATGTGAGACCCTTGGGTGGTCCCCACACCCTCTACCCTTGTGCCAAAAATGCAAAACCCGAAATTAGGTTATTTTGGGCATTTTTGGGGACCCCTTTGTAGCTTGGGAGTTCCCCTAACATAAAAATGAGCCCTTAGACCCTACCTAATGGGTAGGGGGGCTTATTTTCAAGGCTAGAGGGAGTTTTCCCTCCCTTTTTACCACTTGTTTATGTCACATCCATGTAAGGGATGTGGATTTGAGTGTTTATTAAAAGTTTCACTTATTTTGTCTTGCTAACATTTAGGGGAATTTGGGAGAAGAGGGCAAAAAGATAATTTTACCCTTTCTCTCTTTTGTTTTGGCATCTTTGACCTTGATAAGGGAGAGGGGTGACACATGTCACCCCCTCATTTGTGAGGAAGCTTGCTTACTCCTCTTCAAATTCCCATCCATGGGAAAAGAGAGGGACTTTTTTTTTTAAACTTCTTGCTTGGGATACTTGTGGATTTTGGGAGCTTGGAGTCATTGGCTTGAGTCAAGGTGTGGAGAAATTTGAAGTTGGAGAGCTTTTTGGAGAGCTTTCCTTGAGGTAGGCTCTTATGTCTTTTGCTTGTGTTGCATTTATCTTAGTTGTTAGATGGGTTGCATGATTTTTTTATTTGGTTATTTGTTTGTTTTTACTCCCTCCATCATATGGCATGATGGGGTTTTGGAGTGTGGGGGAAGAGAGATGGAATTTTCCCTCTCAATCCTCAAGGCTTGATGGACAAAGCCTTGTAGGGTCTAAGTTTTTCCCCTCAATGGTTGAGGTGGGGAAGTTGATTCATTTGGCTTGAATCTCCTTCCCCATTCTTGGTAAGGAAACCCCTTTGGGGTTTGAAAATCCTTCCAAGGAGGACTTGGAGAAAGGGGGAGGAATAAGGAGGGCTTTGATTGAATTAGGAGAAATAAGGAGGGTATGGAGATGTTTATTTTGTGCAAATAATTTTGATGTATAAACTTTGGAGAACTTTCTCCTCTCTTCCCCACTTTTGAGGAAGAACATGGGTTCTCCTCCTTGTAAATTTTGGAGTCTTGTTTTGTGTTTGTCCTATTTTTTTTGGTGTGCTTGTATCATTGTTGTTTCACCTCTTCTTGTGCAAGATGTGGTTGTTGTCCTCTTTCCCATGGGCTTGGGGGAGGCTAGCATGCATCCCAACCTTGGGAAAGGCATGTGATGATGCCTATGGTTGGGTGGCAAACAAGCTCCTTCTCCTTGTTGGATCTCTTGAAGGCATGAAGGATGTATCTCAAGCTTGGAATCTCTTGTCATCTTGGTGCTCATTGTCTCCTTCATTTTGTTGGCAATCCTCTCTTTGTGACTCTAAACTATGGCTATTTGAAGAGTGTTCATTTTTTTTTTGTAAAGCATCCTCCTTGTGAATTGGAACCATTTGTAAGATTGGAAGCCCTTGTATTTGAAGACTTGCTTCCAACCTTGGAAAGAAATTTTGTTGGATTGTTGCCTTGTATATTTAGCATGCTTGTATGAAGTATTGAGTTATTGAGAAGTTTGTGCAAAGAAGAATTGTAAAATAATGATATATTATTCTTCTTTAAACTACGTTTAGTAGAAGCATTCTTTTTACATTCCCTTAACATGCTTGTAGTTGGAGTCATTATTTGACAAAAAAAAATATAAATTCTTTTGCATTGTATTTGAAAGGCACAATACTTCTTTGTTGAGGGTTTTATGAATAATACACTACTTTGCAAAACTATTAGCAATCAAAATTTTCTATTTTTTTTCTTTAAAAAAATTCTTATGTCTTTCCTTATGACAAATCTGAAAACCATTGAATGTGAATAGTTGGGAGTATTCAGTTCATTGTTGTATCAATCATAAGGTTAAAATTTGTTGTTTATTTTAAGTTGAAATCAGCCTTATTTAGCTTGTGTCCAAAAAAAAATAAAAATTTAATAATAATAACCAGATTTAGGTTTTTTTTTTATATAATATAAATATAAATAGATTTTTTTTCTTAATAAAAAAAGAGAAATAGAAATATATATATATATATATATTCTTAGTTTATTTCTATATTACTATAATTAGTTTTGGCAGTTTTGTTATCTATAATATTACAAATATTATACTTTACACATATAAAATGAAATGTATATATATATATATATATATATATATATATATATATATATATATATATATATATATATACATGTATATATATACCATATAAATATATATTATAATACGTTTTTTTTTTTTAAATAATAAAAACAAAAAAATTATATTCATTCAAACAAAAAAAAAATGATTTGTATGTTTTGTTTTGTTTAAAACAAAAACAAAAAAAAATAATATCGGTGGGGGGGCTCGAACCCCCCACCCCTGCGCTGCCCCCCCTCCTTGGCCGTTGTCCCGGCCTCCCCGCTCCACAAACCCCTATACACCCCCCCCTGCCACTGCCCACGCAGCTCCTCCTCCGCTTCGCCTGGTCACACCGTCTGCCGCCGCACCTCGCAGCACCCCACCGCCACGTTGCCCTCGCCTCCTCTCCCCACACGCCGCTGCCTATGCAACTGTCCCTCCCCGCGCCCTCTTCTGCGCACGACCCTCCACACCATGCCACATCTATGCCTGTCTCCACTCCCATCCTCCTGCGCAAACCATTCCTTCTCCCCCTCCCACCTGTATGTAGCATCAAACCCGCCACCCCTTTCAAAAAAAGCAAAATAAAAAATAATATATGTGTCCTCAAAAAAATAAAATAAAATAAAAAGAACCATTCTTGTTCTTGCATGAACTACCAAATCAAAGCTTATAAAGGATTAACAAAACTCCATTAATCCTCCTACACCTGCACATTAAAAAAACAAACCAAAACAAACCAAAACAAAATGAGAATTAGAATAAAGAGAAAGAGAAGAAAATGGACAAAGAGAAGATTAGGAAACAAAATGAGAATTAGAATAAAGAGAAAGAGAAGAAAAAGCCATTAGAGGAAAAAGGAAAACTTTAGGGCAAATTTGAAACCAAGGGCCAAGATGAATTTGATCCTAGGGTTATTATTAAATCCTCCTTTCTTTTGTTTAGTCATGGTTTTTAATGAGAATGATAGCAAAGAGGAAGGGTGTGATGGGTTAAATAATTTAAAAAGGGGTTGTGGGTAAATTTATCCAAGGGGAAATTAATTATATTTAAAAATGAGTTGATTATTGTTCCCATGACAAATTCTAATTAAAAAGGAAAGAGGTATTTAAGGTGTACAAATTTAAAGGATAAGTGAATATTTAAAATCGAGTTTAGGCTAATAATTCTTTTAATTGGGTAAAGTAAAATAGTATAAAATTAGTAGTTATCAGGAAAGGTTATAAAAGATGTATTAGTATTAACTAAACACTTCAAAAAAAAATTACCCTGTAATTTTTCAGTCACGTTTGGTGCGTTTTTCGGTGTCCCAGGAGGGGCATTACAGTAGTAATCTCTTCCCAGCCGGTAATTTAACCAAATCCCACGTTTGATTTTTTGTGAGGTAGTCCATCTTCTCATTGATGTCATGCTCCCACTCCTTAGTAGATTCCACCTGCATCGCCTCATCAAAGATCTATGGCTCACCATATCTATTAGTAATAAATAATACTAAGTAGGGGAAAATATCTCTAAAGGTCTACTAATATGTTGTGACCTTCTTACCAAAGATGGGGGTGTTACAAGATCATTACTTACTTGTTGTTCATTGTCTTGAATTTCTGACAGAGGTGCCAATTCCGACACTGGATTTTGTTCTTGGCCTATAGAATTATCAACCTCGGTACATGTAGGTGGATATTTCCACACGAGAGTTCATTTTTAGGAGCTATATCCTCAACCAATTCTTTTTTGGGATTTTTATCATCCTGTACTTGATCCTTGTACATTTTACTTTCACACCAAACAACATCACGACTCCTAATTATCTTAGATTCATCTAGATCCAAAAATGAAATCCATAATCACCATTGGAGCCATAGCCTATGAATGTACAACATTTGGATTTTGAATCCAATTTCTTCATTTTTTCTTTATTAAGATGCACAAATGCCTTTAAACCAAATTATTTCTTAAAAATGAAATGTGTACCTCTTTGCTGGTCCAAGATTCTTCAGGAATTCCTCCATCTAGTGTAATCGAAGGCCCACGGTTGATTAAGTACACAACTGTGTCTATGGCCTCTGCCAAAAAACTGAGGAGGCATCCCTGCATGTAATCTCATTGACCGTGCATGCTCCATTATTATTCTATTCATCCTCTCACCAACACCATTTTGTTGTGGAGTCCTGGGAACTATTTTCTCTCTAAGAATCCCATGTTAAGGAACAATAACCATCAAATTTCTTGTTCCAATACTGACTGCCATTGTTAGATATCAAACATTTCAATTTAAAACCAAATTCATTTTCAACAAGTGCTTTCCATTTCTTAAATGTATCAAAGACATCATACTTACGCTTAATGCAATATACCCATATCTTCCTTGTGGAATCATCTATGAATGTGACATAGTACAGATAACCACTGTGAGATACAACCTGAGCTAGCCCCCATACATCTGTATGAACTAGTTCCAACTCTTTCTCTTTCTTGGTATTCCCTACCTTAAGAAATCTAACTCTTTTATGTTTCCCAAAAATGTGATGCTCACAGAACTCTAAGTTCAATTTCTTCAAACTTGAAATCTTACCTTTTTCTTGTAGAATTTTCATGCCCTTCTTACTCGTATGTCCCAATCTACTATGCCACATGTTGACATCCTCAGTTGAAGTAGACAATATGGTAGAAGAATTAGATTTACAAGTAGAAAAATAAAGAGTGATTAATTTCTTACCTTGTGCCACTACCAGGGCACCCCTTGGAAACTTTCCAAGATCTGAAGTGAATGTGATTGTGCAACCTTCACCACCCAACTGTCCTACAAAGATGAGATTTCTCTTGAGGCTAGGTACATGCCTCCCATCTCTCAATATCCATGTATTTATATTCTGTAATTTTAGGTGTACATTTCCCTTCCTGAAAAATGTTGCATGGCTCATCATCACCCAAATAAACCTATCCAAAATTTTTCTGGACATACTCTTTAAAATAACCCTTATCAGGGGTTACATGGAAAGAGGAACCTGAATCTATTACCAAAGATTCAACTCTAGCATCAAGAGAAAGTATAAGAGCGTCCTGAACGATATTACATGTCGGATTTTCCTCTTTAATACCTTCAGGATGGGTTTCTTTGTTTTCTTTGAACCAACAATCCTTTTTAGCATGTCCTCTCTTTCCACAGTTCCAGCAAGTAATGCCTCTACTCCTAGATTTTGGATATTCCCATCTTCGATTTAGATCTCCCACGAGCCTTACTCTTTGATTTCTCCTTGCTCCTCCCTCTACTCTCCATAGTCAATGCATTTCCAGAAGAAGAATTTTCCCCTGTACTTTTCCTACATATTTTCTCATTTAAAATGACACTTAACTACATCTTAAAATTTAAGAGAAGTGGATGATGTATTACTAACTTCCATTACCAAGTTGTCCCAAATTTCTAGCAAAGAACATAGGAATAATAATGCTCTAACCTCCTCATCAAAGGGGATATTAACTGAATCTAACTGATTTACAATAGTTTGGAAATCATTAAGGATGGCTAGATACAGATCCACCTTCATGCATTTGTAGATTAAAAAATCTTTTCATCAAATATACTTTAGTGTATGCACTAGGTGTTTTCATATAAATTACCTAGGATTTTCATCAACTCTACCATACTCTTTTCATGTGAGATATTTGAAGCTACAGATAATGCCAGATTCAATAGAATTACACCGAGAGCCTTCTTGTTTAGAACCTTCCAGTCCTCATCAAACATGGTTGATGGTTTCACTTCTTCCCCTCCCAATGGTAGGTATAGATCCTTTTGATATAGGTAATCTTCTACCTGCATTTTCCATATCTGGTAATTTCGTCTGTCAAACTTCTAAACTCTGAACCTTATTCTCCTCTACCATTGTTGCTTCTCCCACTCAAATAGAAATCCCCTTGTGAGTATACTGTCAAAAAATATATCTCAAACGTGCTCTGATAGTAGTTGTTAGGATTATACTAGTTGTACAGATAAACAAACATGTAATGAATAATGCAATAAAACAAAGACACAAATTTAACATGGTTCACCTAAAAATGGGCTATGTCCACCAAAAACAACGAATCCTTATTATTCAGTTTAGCAAAACACTCTCTCACAGTGCATTCACACTTACAATGAGCCTTATACATAACGACCCTTTAAAGATATTAGGTTTTTTATCATTTTGGGGAAACATAAATAACCGCTTGTTAGATCTGTGACCTAATAATGAACGGTCTAGATTTCACAATGCATAAATACATATAAAATATGGCTTTTAGGGGTGCTTCCCTTGAACCCCCGTCGAGGCAGGCGGCCCCCAGACCTTGCAAAGGGGGCGAAGCCCCCCTTTCAACCCCCCATCGCTATCAGGCTCCACAACCAACAATTTTTTCTGTTTAGAAAACACATCAACAGAGGACTTGGCATATCTTTCAATCCCCAATCCATTAACGTCACACTGAACATGAAACACATGAGTATCATGATGTCAAATGCCATTTTTCATTCTGAACGGGTCCACTACCTACGTGACCTTCACCACCACCATTCAGAGAATCTCTATCAGTTCTAACCTTGTTGTACTTCAGATCACGGCTTTCCACTGTCGTTTCCTTGTTCAGAGGGCAGAGGAGAGTCATATTTATTTTCTTTAGGGTCTCTATTTTTCAGATTTGCTCTTGCCACTACCTTCAAAGGCGGCCCCTCTATCCATGCACTTTGCCACTAAGGTTAGTGGCCACTTCTGAATGGTGGAGCCCCCATTGCGAGCTCCAACACCCCCAAGTTCACTGTCACTACCATTTCACCATGTAATATTAGGTTAAGGGCACAAGAGCTTGTCCATTGCTCTCCAATTATTATTTTAAAATATTTTTATTTATTTAATTTAATTAGATATTCTTTAACATTAAGTTGAAGAAGTATTTTGTGTATTTATCTTGTGTAAAGTTAATAGCTTAAATCTTTTTAATTTATTTAATGCAAATATATGTTTTGAAAGTTTGATATATATATATATATATATATATATACTATATATATATATATATATAATTGTGGTGCTTCATTTGAAATAAAAATACTATTCAATTTTTCATTAACTAAAGATTAAATCTAAGCTAACCCTTCAAATTGAAATATAAGAACTTGTTAACTTTCATTAATATAAGTGATTGTTCTATAACACAATAATTGATATTAACTTTTTAGGCCTTCTCCTTATTTACTTTTTAGGCTTTCTTCTTTCTTTATGCGTGACTTCAAAGCTTGTAGTTTATATATATAGTAGTTTGTTTTGATTAAATTTTTCCCTTTGGAGTTTTAGAGGGCATTGAGCAAAAATTAGTCACTCATAGACTATATCTAAAGGAAACTTCAACAATGTATCCAATGACAATTGAATAAAAATTGTAATTTCAAAAGCACATAATACAAAAATTTAACATCAAATAATTTTAAAAAATGTCTAATATAACAAAATTAAATTTTCATCAAAACTTAAAGCTAAAGAAAGAAATACCAACAATTCATGATATTAGTAGTTATCTATAGAAAAAAACAAATTTTCCATTTAATAACTTATTGCATTATTCTAATATTTTTTTTTATATATATTAATTAATGTTGATCTAACATCATATTCCATCCTTACTCCTATTTTGATATTTTCTCTCCTCATTACACTTCGCAACCACTTACATAAATGATCGTATTAGACTCAAATATTTCATTAAACTTGATTATCATGCAAAAATTATCATAGCACCACTCCTCACTTTTTAGCCAAACTGTAAAACAAGAATAAAACATCCAATAGTTCGGTCTCGTCCTAGATGGTCCCGTATTGGGCCATCCAACGTTCAATTTTTCAATTTGTATATATTTTTTTAGGTTGGCATCTCCATTATGGGTTGGCCTTAATGTGAAATTATATCCACATAACCCTATATAAGTAAGTCTAGGAAACTCATTTACTCACCTAGCACTCACCTTACAATCTCAAGATCTCATCGAGTACAAATCATCAAAATAAAATCAAAGCTTTCCAATAATTCCCTAAATCAAAAGCACACACTAAGAATAGCCCCTACATATGTATGAAGCACTCTACACCAGGTCTAAGTGTCAAGATTCCTAAATCAAGAGCCTACAAGTCTAATTAAGCACAAGCAAGTTAAGTTGATGTAAATTCGTTACCAAGTGTTGAAGTTATAAAATATAGTTGCACCCAAGAAATATCATGTCACATCTCTAGGTGGAAAACCACGTGTATTTTGAGGCCTCTTCAAAATATTTCCAATGTAGGTGGCATACAAATTGCACTTTAACCAAACCACTAATCTTTTTCCAGGGTTTTTACCAAATGTTGGAGTTTTGGGTCAAGGTGATTGAGTTCATATGGTTTTGTACACAATCAAGACCTAATATTTCATAGAGTGCCATATAAAAGTCATTTACAAAGTTCATGGAAGTTACAAATCATTATTTACATAACCTATAAAAAATCATTTGGGAGGAGGAAACCATTCAACAATATAAAACATGTACGAAATAGTTTTATTCTTAAGTACAATACACTTCCATAATCATATATGAAGCATTTGTATACTATCTTTATCATGTTCGTACCCCTATCACACCTAGATCATATTCTAGAGCCACAAAAAATCTAAGTAAATTGTTATTTATCTATCTATATCCGGGTCATGTTCTAATTGATATAAGTCACAGTATCCTTTTTATGTATGTTCAAATCTATATGTTAACGTTTAATTAATAATTTAAATATGCATCTTGTTGCCAAGGCTAACCCAAATTTAAATAATTAATAACCCACACCTTCATATTACACTCTTATTTATTTTTAGGGTGAATCATTTGATGAAACCACTTATGAGTTGAATCTATCGCCTATTTGGATCAAGATACCTTATCTAAATTAGGCATTCTAAACAAACCCTAATCATCTTTAGGGATTCTATTGATTTTCTCTCTTAATATGTTTTTATCATTTTTCTTTTCCAATACTGCCGATTATAGACAACTCTACTTAACCTTTTGTCAACCAAATTGATTCTCTTTCCCATTTTAATTAACCTTATGCTTTGATAACCCACACTCCCCAAGCTTTTGTATTTTTTCATGTTTTAGGCATTTTCCTTTATATCTTGACCCACAATATTTTGTCTACAGTTGTGCATTACTAGGAAATCATAGTTTACCTTAAAATACAGATCTTAAGGTTGTTGGTATACATGAACCTTTTCTTATGCCTAATATATGATAATTCATCTTCCTTAGTGCTCTTCCATCCTTTCAGATCTTTTTCATTTTTTTTTTACTCTTCGCCTTTCCCCTCTTCCTCACATGTATTACTCTCCACCTATGTATGCCACACAGTACTTCACAAGCCAAAAACTATTATTATGAACAAAAAATTATTGTATCCACCTAAATAAAATTCCTTTTCAAGTTACATTGCCTCACCAACTCCTGTGGCATTCTATCTATGCCACAATGCTTTTTCTTCAGCGACTATAAACTTCTTCGACATCTTTGACAATATGATGACCCATGCCTCATTTTTCTTGGCCACCTATTCATTTTACAACATCTCTCACACCTTCTTTAGTTGTCTAAGTTAGTTCTAGATGCGTTTTCATCCCATTTAATTTCCACAATATTGTCGTGCTCTTAGGTCTATTATAGTTCTTATCTTTCACTGCAAAGCTCCATACATTATCATGGTTCTTCTCTTTGAAATACAAGTAGTTTGGAAACCTACCTTAAACCATTTTGGTTTCCACTTATACTTATTTTATCTTGATCTGATAAAAACTGCACAATAATATGAGAAATAAACACCAAATAATAATATATAGAAATTAAGAATTCATTTGATGTCAATTACAATGATAGAGGTTACATTTTATAATATTTGATCTCCTACAAAGGTGGAGTCAAACTTCATCATCAATCCCTCATATCACTCTCCATGAATCATCTCAAACCTATCTCCTAATATCTCTCAAACCAAATTAGCTATGTGAGTTGTTTATTCAACAACTTCACTCACATACAACTATTAACTATATTATTAATATGAGTTGTATTAACTCATTATTAATAATATTACAATTTATTAATAATGTTACACAATATATTTGTAACATTCACTCCCCTATTTTTGACATTATTAATTCCCATATACACTCCCCTAATGTTGACAAGGTAGAAAAAATAATCACACTTCCTTTTGCAGCTTGTCGCCTATGTGTGCTCATGATTTGGATGGTTTTGTAGGACATCCAACAACCTGCAAGGATGGCTTTACAAGGACAACCAACAACCTCAACAAGGATGGTTTTAGAGGAAAACCAACAACTTAAAACAAAGGATGGTTTTAGGCAAGTACAACCAACAACCGTCAAAAATCATGCTGCTACTTTCTAGCTATTGTGAACTTTCGTTTGTCCACTATGTCTAGTAATCCTTTAGGGTTAATATGAAATTAGAACAAGAGAACCATTTAAATATGAAGCTATGAAACCATGAGGTGTAGTGCCCACATTTTACACACCCATATTTACAACAGTAAAATACCAGGATAAGTATTTTTTGACTTACATTGCTCACTACACACAACACAACATGGACTCCAAGTCCGGAAACTCGACTCACATACAACAATCACATAAGCCATCAGACTCACATAGACACAAGAGAAGCAAAATAGGCATTTCAATGCCACACTTTTCCCAATGAACGAAAACTAGCAATGACTCCAACCACAAGAAAAAAGACTTCAAGGATAGGACGAACCCACAACACATCTTTTCTTTAATTATATTTTAGTCACAATTTAACACTCCAAGAACATTATTGCGCAAGGATAAATTCCATCATTTTTTCACCCACAGAAAATTCATAAGTTAATACCGCGGTTAAATTACCGTTCGACCCCCTTTTTAGTTGGTTTCTTATTCTTTAAAAAAATTTCCCATAACTGGCATTCTTATTTGTCATAATTCAAAAGCATATAAAGTACTTAATTATCTTACTCTTATGTGAAGAATATTCTTCTCGAACATATATTCAATGTCTACCTTTTTACTCTTACAACCCATGTGAAAGTGACTTGGTGTCCATATAGCGATATCAGGATTTAACGGAGATTTAAAAATACAAGATAGCTTTTTACCACAAAACATTCCTTGATCACGGGTACAATTATTTCCCTACCATATTTATTCTAATTCAATGACTTGTGAAATTCCATTTTGTTTTATATATGTATGTTGTTTTCTCGAAGGTGGATTATACCAAGGCAATTCATGTTCTTTGAAGCAAATACAGTATATTTAAATTAAGTTATCAGGTCTTCAAGAGTGGCATTATTCCGAACCTCCACTCTCGTTTTTACTCTTATATGCTTTATTTTCTACGTCACATTATGGCCTTATTACTAGCATTGTCTTGTAAAAGGGAGTTACAAAGTGTTTGTGCTATCCTCTTGAAGACATGAATGATTAGAAGACTTGAAGCTACACATGAATCCCTAAGCCAACATCCAAATCAACCGAGGTTTATATTAATTCTCAACTTCACCTAAGGGTCTACCCCTCAACTAAATATGAGTTTTAAGCGAGACGACCAATCTATGCTAAACCACCTTCACGAAAGGACTAAGGCGATATGTTGAGAGAAACCAAGGTAGACACATGTAGCTGAATGCGGAGCTAAGGGATCTCAATAACAAGAGTTTAAGACCTAGGAACAACTAAGTCACAACCTCTATCTCCGTTGATGTCATTTGGATCCAACAGGGTTTTCATTCGATGAAGAATTTTAATTTTAAATCTATCTTCGGCATGGCAAGGTAGTTCACTAGGATACGAAGGAGGAGTTAGCTCTACATACTCTAAGTGAAGGTTTGACTGTGTCACTCCTATCTGACCAGGTTTAAGACACTGTCACTAAACATACTGACTAAGGCGATAAGCCCAATTATTGAGCTCTTGATTTGCCTCAAATCTAGGATGTTCCATCGAGTGCATAGTTTAAGTCCATCCTATGATTTTCAATGTCTTCTATGGTAAGGAGTATCGCATAGGAAAAACAAGTTATGTCCCGATATTGAACAAGGGTAGAGTATTTTAATTTAATTCTCTTTATTACATTTACAAGGTATAAATGCACAAGATGACTCAATCATTTATTGAACACTAAATATGCACTACAAGATATTACTTCAAATTCATTTACCTTATATAAATATCAAACCTTTTTACCAGGTGTACTATAAATCAAATTGACCTATGATTAAATGCACATTTCCTAGATATCCTTGAAACTAGCATCTCATACACAACAATTTATCAAATATAACCTTCTGAAACATAGGACTACATTATACATTTATTCCTTTAACAATGAACTATATAAATTACAATGATAATTAATGAATTACACATCACCTTTTCATTGTCATTCTTTCATCCTGCAAAACCATGTGAGCATGATATCAGCGATAATTCACTGGCATGACATCCACCATAATCTAATATAATTATCATTTTTCAGTTTCCCATTTACATATGATAACAATTACAATTTGCAATCGAAATAAAAGGTTTAGAGACATGTATTCATTACATTTCATTTTACTTCTTTTTGTAACCTAGGAGAGAGAAAGAGAAGGGAAGAGAGAGAAAACACCGTTTTGTCAGAAGTTCTAATTCACACAAGTTACACTATAGTGTTTTAAATAGTTATTTACATGTGTCAAAAGTATCTACGGTGGTTTGGTAACCCGATGAGGGTCTCATAGCTTTTTATTATTACATTTTCTTACTAGCTACAAAAACATTCAAAACGGGCTCAGAGGCTAAGAAACTGCTTCCAAAAGCTGTCTTTTAATGAGAACACATACCACGATTAAATTTATACGTGTCCCCAAATATACCAAGAGTTCATAGCAACTGATAGAATTGGGAAAAAGTGAACGGTTTGCGTTTGGCAGCTAGTTTTCCAGGGCCATTGGTCGTAGTTGGCCAGTGTAACTTGAACAAAAGTTAGCTCGAGGGCTCAGAAAACCACATCCAAAACTGACATTCAATGGATGCACACGCAACGAGAAACTTCCTACAAATTTCACTATAATAGGAGAGTTCAATAGAGTCGACGAAACTCAGAATTGGAAAGCAATCTTCGAACGGTGACAAGTTTTCTGAAGCCACCGGTCCTAATTGGTCCAGTTTGACCTTGTCAAACTGCAACTAGAGGCCTAAAAAATTTCATTGTCAAAATATCCAGACAAGAATTTTTCCCTAAACTAAAAGTTCCATGCAATTGTCTAGTAAAAACACTAGAGGTTTACGAAGACGGATATTAATTTTTCTATCTAGGTTTCAAATGGCGGTTCAAAACGAAAGCCAACTTTCTAGATTCAACAACTTTCTACTGCTGTAAACCAGTGTAACAGGGCTCCTATAAGAGCATCCAAAGAGATATCATATGCTCGTTCGAGGTCAATTCAAAATTCAAGGTGACTCCTCGCACACCAAGGTACACGAATGAAGCTTCACATATCGTTTTCAGAGTTATGAAGGGTACTTAATGAGTCTCCAAAACATATAAAAATTAACTATTTAAATTAGGAGAAGGTCAACATTATTACTGGGAAGTAAACTTCGTCTGGTCGATAAAACAATATTGTAGCGATATAGTTGGGTAAGAAGTTTTCTAAATCACCTCAGAATGAGGGTGGAAGTTCATGGTTTAATGTCAACGAGTTATTTTGACTTCGTGAGTTACGACATGACATTTCATTTGTTTTTTTGCAATGAGTTGATATAAACAATTAATTGTATTAAAATCCTAATATTTTAAAATTCTATTAAGTTGTAAATGAGAACTAAAGCACGAGAATTATGAGAGATAAGGGGAGATGAACCATGCCTGGAAACGATGAGTGAAACGGGTATAAGGGGCTCCAAGTGGTTTACACTCGTGATCTGTTGAGATCACTATTGTTCCCACATGATGCTAGATAGTCACGTGCAAACCAAGCCATTCGTTGTGCACCCATGTCTCATAAAAAAACCATTTTGTGATTTCAAGAAGTCATCCTGATCCATGAGACCACATTTTCTATGTCAAACAGATCACACGCCTTTCCAACAAATCCATTTTGCACATATCTTGCAATCATGGTACTCCATGAGACAGTATTTTTTTGAGGCGTTTTGTCAAATATTTCTCCTACCCTGAGTGAATGCTTTTCTCTAACTGTATAAAATGTCAAAAAACACTTTTCCATAATTCTTTGAAGGATGTCCATACCTAATTTAAAAACACTTATTTTGGTGCAGCTGAGAGGGTGTTGGAAAAGGTTGTTAAGTGTTTCTTCACAACTGCCAAATACATTTCCTTCAAAGTTTCAAAGGCCTTTATAACAAGCTCATCTATGAATACCTTGAAACCATTGCATTCCATGAGGTGAAATATCTGAGGCATTTTGTCGAACAGTTCACATGACTTGAATACACTTCCACATTTTTCACGCATATCAACTATGACACACTTCCACATTTTTCACGCATATCAACTACGATGCTTGCAAGAACAAAATCCTACAAAAAACTAGATTTTATTGTTCATACCCTGCTCCAAAGCTTCCATCTTGGCACAAGCTAGAAGTATGCTGGAAAATGTAAACTGATTGGGTTGGAGGCCTGAAATGGAGCAGTTTTCACATGCGTCCCCCAAGGCATTTGCAACTACAACATTTGAAAAAACCCCTCTATCCTTTTATGCACTTTTAAAAGCCCAAGCAAGTTCTAGAACGTATTTTTTTACATGGGCTGGGAGGATGCTGGCATAGGCCAGGAGTGTGCTGGAAAATGTAAAATCATCAGGTTGGAGACCTGTTTGTTGCATGGTGAAACAATGTGATTGCCTTATGAGGGACCCACGTCCTTCCACGCATAGCAACAAACATATTCCATGAGGAGTTGTCTCGTTCTTTCATTTGGTCAAATATTGAAAAAGCATCCAAGCTGTGAGATGCCACGTAGGTTTGGGGGGGTTCGAGTTTGACAAAGGTTCAAGGCTTTTTCCCCCACACATTCTTCAGCCTCTGGAGGATGCGCAAAACTGGATCAGATATTTCCCCCTCCCTCCATGGCAGCGACGCTCTCTCTCACTCTCCAACAAAACAAAAAGATGAAAACAATCCCCCAAAGGAGCCTGAGCCCCCTTTTCCCTAATCCGCCCCAAAAATCACGGGGTTTTTTTTAATTTTAAATTTTTTATTTTATTTATTATTATTATTATTTTGTTTGCTTTTAACTAACAAAATTAAAAACCCTAAGACGAAGTAAAATAATAATAAGCACAAATAATAATGATCATCATATTCATAATAAGAACACAAATTTAATAATAATAATAATAATAACACAAATTTATTAACCTTATTAATAATGATCGCCTGTCAACACTGAGTAAAGTAATAATAAGCAAAAATAAAAAATTCAATATAATAATTATTATGTAGGTGTTCCTTCTAGTTGGACACGCCCTAACGACATCAAGACATCATTAAAACCACCTATAGAATTCAAAAATGAGATTTTCCTTAACAAGGTAATCGAAAAGGCATTGCGGAGGCCCTCCACTAGCATCATTGGAAACGACACAGACACGGGAAGGCCAAACAAGGAGGAAGGGCACTAATCATTCTCTGGGACACAATTGAGGTCGACTAACGATCAACAAACTCACACCCACCACCTATCCCTGCTTATCAACAGGGTCGTTAGAGAAAGGCTGGGGGTGATGTTGAACGAGGCATTACATAATGAGGGACCAAGAATTAGACTATTAGTCACTACTATCATCACCTAAGGTTGTATCCATCAAATACTTCATTTGCATCCATCTAGCTCCATCACAAGGCACAAGGCTAGTTCATTTGCATCACACTGCATAGGATGAAAGCTTATTCTATTCCATCCACCATTTTATTCCATTTTCTACACATAGTTATTGCTCACTACTTTCAAAAAGTGAGACTGGCACAAGAGCACCTAGGGCATGATTGCACACAAAAGTACATAGAAGTACATCGGGTATGAGATGTAGTGTAGTGCTCAGTTAGTAAGATCACCATTGTGGCAGTTGAGGAAAGCCCGACCCCTTCATTTGCATTTTTCTTTTTTAGGATTGGATGCTTGTTTTGGGGTTGTAATGTTCTATATTTCATTAGTGATCACTAACAAAATTCAGTACAGAGAAGTAAATTACATGTGACAAATAGTGAGGGCTTCATATCATCTACCATCCCTGCAAGTTTGGTTTCAATACCTCTTGCAGAGACTAGGGCGCTAAGAACTCCGACTAGGGTGCCCACAAGCACCCTGATCCTCTCTTGGGTGCCCTAGTCCAGCCAAACAACCCAGATATTTCCTTTTTAGAACCTCTCCATTATTGTTCCTGATTCCATAATATTTAGTTTATTTTACTACACAGTCCAGATCAGCCTTCGAATCAGCTAATTCATTTCCTTACTCTTCTTGCACATTAGGGTTTCTATTTTCATTAGCCTAGTTGTTTGGGTAACTTTCTATATTTATTTACTACTTTTATTTAATGTTATTTACTGTTACATTCCTTGTTTAGATTAACTACCATTATTCCAAATTTTAGTTAATCATTTTGGTGAGCCTGATATTTGAATCCACCTTTATTCTAGGGCTTTTCTTAGCTTTTCTATCATGGCTCCTAAAGTCGTTGAAATTTCCTTGTCTGATTTACTTCAAATGCATCCAAATTTCCAAGTTGTTCTTAAGAAGGATCTAGACACCATGTATCTTCCTTGAGATATACCTTCACATCAAGTTAGTGCTATTTTTGATCGTTTATTTGACAACCCTAGTCCTCATGATCCTCCATCTCATCAATCTATGTTGGAATCAATTCAAGATTTTCACTCTTTATTTCAAGACAAAGTTCAGGTTATGGAATCCATGATTACATCTCTCAAATTTGAAATTAAACATCTTAAGAACACTTCTAAGGCTCATGTTTTTCTCCTTCTACATCTCATCTTCATTCTATCTCTTCTACATGTGCTTATAGTGAGTCTCAAGTCATACCATTACTGGAGCCTATTACCTTTGATTGCAATACTAAACAACATGACCTTCTTACTTAGCTCCTTAGTCATTAATTGATCACTTTACTGCCTACTCATTACTATCCTCCTTATCGACTAGAAAAATATAAGGGTCATCCAGATTGCAATTATCATCGAATCAATAGACATAATGACAATGATTGCTATGTTTTACAATGAAGAATCAAACATCTTGAGCGTCAGGGCTTTATCTCATTCACTACACAACATTTTTATGCATTCTCATCTCTAACTACTACATCCACATGGGCTCCTAAAACTATTCCTTTTGTGTCAAATAAGAATCATGCCACCATTTCTAATTTTCCTTCACCAGTCAGTCAAACATCACCTATTCAATCCACTCCAACTAAGTAATCATCTCTCAAGATTTTCTCTCCATCACCTCCTCCTACTAAATTGTCTACAATATTATCATGTCAAACTAAGGAGCCTCCTCTAAATATCACTTCAACACCTCTTTCTACTGGGACTGTTACACCATACACAGTAATACACCATTTTGAATTAGCCAATCATTTTTGTCAAAGAAACTACTACTATTATTGTTCAAGACACATTTCAAATTCCACCACCATCGCATAGTCCTACTATTACTTTTTCCCAACATGCTTCCATTGCTACACATAAACTTGGTCTTTGGTAGGTGACTATTGTCATGTCATTACCCGATGAAACACTCGTGTGCTCCGGTTCACACTTGAATGTTGAGGGCATAATACACATGAACCCCACACACTGTACCATAGGTACTACACACTACATTTATTCACACAACATGCATCTTACATAACACATTCTATAGTTAGCCTACATTATTACACATCTACACGTCATACATCGTACTAGTCTTCATCACACATGTGTCATACTTGCATCTAACCTTACATACTAATCATCATGCCTAATATTGTTAGTATCCATGCACATCTTACTTTGCATCTCATACATTATACAGTACACATCCTACACATCATATGGTCGTCTATTATCATGTATATTACATCATCTTCTATACGCTGCACTCCCTACCATATGACACACTTTAGTTTCTCAGTCCATACTCGACTGCTGAGGGATTACAAATCAAATGGACCTTATCATACTTACACGTTCATCATTCAACCTTATATCATGTGATATTACTAGGTTAGTGACATATATTTTAGGCTAAATGGTCACCTATCCCTTCATCTTGTAGTGGTATACACTTTAGGTTATGTCACCACTCGCTTTATTCATCTAGTAGTGATATACTCTTTAGGCTACATCATCACACTTTAGATAATTTTGTTGTGATATATGCTTTGGCTATAAGGGTCACACACACATCATTTTTAGGTCACATATCATCACACATACACATTCATCACAATGCGTTAGACACAACACACATTTCAACCATTTCTCGATGACATACTCTCATTTACAGTTCATTCTTGACTACTAAGGAGGAAAACCAAATGAGCCTCATTGCATACATTTCCATTCACTCTTGGGGCACATGGCTCCTATCATTCCATATTGTATTTCATTCCACCCATCCACAACATGATACATATCTTGGTTGCTTTTATTCTTGTTTACATTTCCTTATATATGGTCGTCTTATTACGCATGCTAGCTAGATATCTTGTATGTAATTTATCTATACCATAAAATCATGCGCGTTCATGCCTTTTCTCAGTTGTGATCACAGATACAAGAATTTTTCACATCATACATATGTTTTCCTTTTACCCATCCTACATTGGTCGTTGAGGGCATCCACATTCGTCTCTCACAGGTGCTATTGTTTCATTTTTTACTTAGCACTGTATATTACATGATTATACACATTTTGACATACTGGTTATCTTTTTAACATACTAAGAGGTGCTTTATGTGCAATATTTGTTCACATGATTACTTTCTTCCATGGCTATTTATTGTTTTTACTTGTTTTTTTGTTTTCTATTGTGTGGGCCTTTCCCTTTTTTTGGTGTGCACGCTTGTTTGTTGTATGCAGTCATTGTGGCCTTGAGTGTCTTGCAACATTGTGAGTGATGTCCCATGTTTGAAACCCATTTTGGCAATCTATGTTTCTTTTTGCATGTTTACTTGCATTCTACCTTCCACATTATTTGCGTAACATACATTTATCTTTTACATGCATGTTTATTCGTGCTAACATTTGTTTCTAGCCACTTGTTTGTGTGTGCCTTGGTTTCTACCAAGTGCATTCCCTTCCCCATACAGGGCAGAGTTAAAAATTTCATGTGGTTGGTTCTCTTTTGGGGCCGCATTCTCCTATCAGTGATGGCACATGCTCCCCTAAAGAGAGGGGCATCATTTGGGGTTTACAAAATATACAACACTTATACACTGATTCAGTTCAATTTAGTTTCCACCCTTGACATTTTTGGTTATACAGTGAGTGGGTTTTGACTAGTTTATGAACCCTGTACACAACACCCTTTATAGAAAATGGTAGTCCTTAGAATTCTACGGAGCAGTTACAAGTTATAAGATACAACAAAATTCCTCTATACACTACTTCAGCCAGTGGCACCAGATCACCAGAAACACCAACCAGTACATAGATCTCTTTATACATGTTCAGGGAAGCATTTAAAGGTTGGAGGATAAAAATAAATTCCTCTGTATACTTTTTCGGTCTATGGCATTAGATTGCCCAAAAAAATTAGGACATGATATCTTCTTTCTATACCATTTCTCTCATCATGGATCATGTACACATGTTCCATTTTTCATTTGTGTATTTTGTATTTACATACATATACATATTTCATTTACATGTGCTTTTAAATATGTACATGATTGTTTGAATTCTTGATCATCTTCTCCTTCTAGGTTCGACCGTATGAGAAGCAAGAAATCAACAACAACATTTTATGGCAGCTCAAACCTCATAATAACCATACAGGTACATCACATGCATGGACAACTACACACGTGTTTCCGCCCTAGGTTCCATGTCATCATTTTTTTTTCTCTTTTGTATCTTTATTCTGCACACTCCATCTTTTTGTCACTCCACACTTTTGTCTAGTCCATCGGCACACTTTCTACTATAATTTTTATGGACATTAGGTACACATCGCTATCTAATTTATGTTATTGAGCATTCTTCTCACCAACATAAAGTGGGGGGAAAATGCAAACAAAAAATCATGCACTTTAGACATTATTTAGTCTTGGTCTCATACTACTATTCATATGGTTTTTTAGTGATGAAATTACTAATTAACCCCTATCTTTTGGCCATTTATTTTTCTATTTGTTGTCATTCTCGACCTTCATCGCATACTTACCCAGTTTGTTTATGTCATTCCGTGTTATTTTTCATTTTAATTGGGTGCCCAAGCTAGTACTGGGGCGTCGACAAGCGCCATGGTCCTAGTCGAGGTGCCCTTATCCTTTTCCCACTTTTGGGAACTTTCTAGTCATTTGAACATTTCATATTTCTTGAGGTCAAAATTTTATGGGGTTAATTACAAAATTAGAAAAAGAGAACCATTTAAATATAAAGTTATGAAACCATAATGAGGGACCAAGAACTAGTCACTACTATCATCGCCTAAAATTGAATCCATCAAAGGCTCCATTTGAATCCATATATCTCCATCAAAAGGCACAAGGATGGTTCATTTTCATCACATTGCACATAAGAGGGAAGCTTATTTTATTTCATCCACCATTTTTTTACATTTTCTACACATAGTTATAGCTTTCTAGTTTCAGAAAGTGTGACTAACACAAGAGCACCTAGGGCATGATTGCATACACAAGCACATAGAACTACATCGGGTATGAGATGTAGTGTAACACTCAGTTAGTAAGTCCACCATTGTGGTAGTTGAGGACAGTTGGACCCCTTCACTTTTATTTTTCTTTTTTAGGGGTTGACACTTATTTTAGGGTTTTATAGGTCTATCTTTCATCACTTATCATTGATGACATTTGACACAAAGAAAAAAAATAAACGTGATAGAAAACAAGGGCTTCATATCATCTACCAACCCCAAAATTTTGGTTTTTGGACCTCCTGCATACACCAGGGTGCTCAGAACTCATACAAGGGTGCCCACAGGTGCCTTGATCCTCTCTCGGGAACCCCAGTCCAACGAAACAATTCAGATTTGCCCTTTTCGGGACCTCTGCATGATTGTTCTTGCTTCTAGAATATTCAGTTCATTTTACAACACAGTTTATATCAGCCTCCGGATCAGCTAAGTCGTTTCCTTACTCTTCTTGCACATTAGGGTTTCTATTTTCATTAGCCTAGTTGCTTAGGTCACTTTCTATATTTAATTACTAATTTTATTTATTGTTATTAATTGTTTTTCCTAGTTTAGATTAACTACCATTATTCCACATTTGAGTTAATCAAAAGGATACCTAATAACAACCTACACATGGAATGTGGGTGTCCAAACTAACCATTATGCCGAGGCTTTAGCTACTTTATGGGGAAACCAACTTGAAAAATCCTTGAACATCTCAAATCTCTGGGTTGAAGGGGCTTTTATGAACATTTTGAATTTTTTTCGATACAACTCCTCCTCAAGTTGGACCATCAACAAAATCATTGAATCTTCTATCCTCTCTCTAATGACTTTCTCAAACTTTTAAATATCTCACACATTCAGAGAAGGAAATAAGGTGGCTGATTTGTGTGTAAACATTGGTGTGAACTCTGACGCCCTTAAAAATTGGATTGGAAATAATAGTACACATCTTGAGATATTAAACGCCATTATTACTGAAAGAAGAAAAGTGTAGAGATGAGGTGCCTCCGGAGGTGTTTGTTGGCTTGTTGGGTATTCCTTTGCTTGGTGTATTCCTGCCGTGTTGGATGGTAGGCCCGTGGGTCTCTCTAGTTCCCTGCTTTTCCTGCTTGCTAGTTTCTTTGGTTTTGTTCTATCTTTTTGTTGGTTATGTTTTGGTTTTTGTTTGTTCTTGAGATTTCTTTTTATTTGGTGTTTTTTTGTTTCAGGAGATATTTATGGATATATCTAAATTAATGATCCTTGTTGTAACAAGGCAGGGTCCCTGCTGAAACTCTCATTTTTACCAAATATCCAAAAAAAATTAAGTTTAAGAAGTTAGATGCACTTAATCTCTATAATTATTGTCCATGTAATCATCATTCAATTTTAAAAATCTAAAAAAATAAACTCTAAACTTTGACTAATTTTTAAATTTTTATGATGTTTGGTAAATGAAGCAAATTTTAAAAGAATTATTTATAAACTTAATTTATGTAATATTTTTCCAAAGAATTAAGATATTTGATTTTTATTTTTTTTAGATTAGGTAATTAGTTGGTTTTGAGGAGGCCAAAAAACCCACTAGTACAAAGGAGAAAAGATAGATCACTAGAAAATATAAAAGAAAGCCTCTACCAATAGCCATTGCAGAAACCTACAACGGCAAAACACAAGCATGGTCACAAAGGACCAAAACCAAGTTGGGTCAAACCAAAGAAAGAAAATAATGAAAAAACATGACCTAGAAGCAGGGAAAGAGCACCTCATAAACCACCACCGACATGACGATAAAGAATTAAGATATTATTCTTCAATTAAAAATTAAATTCTTAATCAATTATTCTAGAATATATAAATAGTGAAAATTTATTTTTCAACAAAACAAACTACAATTAACTTACAATTTTATCTAAAGTTCAATAATTAATTGATTTTTTGGTTGTGTTTGAAAAAATCATATGTGAAATTACAAACTTGGCTAAAATTAAAATTTTATTTAGAACCTATGAATAATGGAAAAATTCTTGAACTTACCTAAATTTTAATGGTTTAATTAAAATTTCCATCATATCAAATAAATCTATGTATATAGATTCTTAAATCACAAGTCTAAACCCTAAACCATGTATTTCAATATTTTTTTTCGCCATTATATCAACTTAATCTCAATATTAATTACTCCAAAACTAAACCCTAAACCATTTAATTACGTCAAAGGCATGGCTACCATCTGGTTACATCTCTACGACGACGGTGTGCAACTTGAACATGTTTTACCACGTTGCTGCGATGTCTAAGCTGCTTCTGTTTGATCTGCTTCCTCTTTCCCTTGAGAGACTGCTAGTGTACTACTTTTCCACGGCTGAGCCTATCCCTCATGTAAGTTTTCATGGGGGTTATGTGGCATGTAGCATATGCATAAGTTTGACCAGTCGTCTCCATTTTCCTTCGTATCCCTATCCCTCCGTCTTCATCTGTCCTTTTTTGTCCAACCATTATATCAATCAAATCATTAGATATTAGCGAATAAATTAAAATTTCAAATTCTAAATTTTCCCACGTAATCATTCCTTTTGCTTTCTATCCTATTAATAACTTCATTTTCCCTTGTTTTGCTGGAGGGTGTCAGGATTCACAAACAGGAATACAATTTTTTTTTTAAAACACTGATCTCTACCTCTGTGAGAAATAGGCACATGCGTAGCCAAAATTGATCATTTTCTAATATACATGAAAGAAAAGAGATTCTATTAAATCGTGTGAGGGCTCTTTTAGATGATGCAGATCACAAAGACCAGGTGGATGCTCTATTTCCACCAAAGCATAGCATTAAACATGGTAGTTTGCTCATTTTTACAACCTGTGAAGAGGAAGAAGTTAAAAATTCGGGCATCATATCAGGTTATAGAATGAGAGCACTACACCATTCTCATGCCAAGAAACTATTCTTCTTGCACACATTTTTATGGCCTTCCCCACTCTGGGGGTTTTGAAGATTTAATTGAAAAGTTTCTAAAATTTTACAATGAGTTGTCATTGTTTTGATTAATCTAAAGTATGAATTTATTTTGATGCAGCTTCTAAATGTTAAATTTAGGATGATTTCTACCATATATTGATATTTTCAATTCTTTGCCCAATTTTTCTTGAGTGTATTTAAGTTTATGTTAATTTTTTATGTTTAGTTTTATTTGACTATATTTAAATTTGAAAAGGGGTTGTGGTTCTATATCCATAATGCATATTTCTATTTCAAACTACAATATCAAAGTTTCATGAGCATATATGATATATATCAAAGTAGTTTACTCTTCTGCGTATTATGTTGTTACCTTGAAAATATGTATTTTCAATGTTTGTTTTTATTACATAGTTATATGATCTTATTCGACTAATTTTGTTCAATTGTTTTTTTTATAATTTCTAATTTATTCCCTCCTCCTTAGACTATAACAATTTAATAACGTATTTTTTTTTCATCTCTAATAACGAAGATCCAACACATTAAGTTCTTATAGAAGATACTCACTGTACTATACAAAACTGCAATGTCAAATCTTAGTGTGCCTACAAAATCTATATCAAAGTAGATTGTATCTCCACGTAATACATTGTTTCTTCAACGACCTTCATTTTTAACATTTTTTTACACTACATAATCTATCAAAGTTGTATTCATTTATTTTTAATAATATCAAACTTGTTCCCTCCTACTTTAATTACAATAGTTCAACAACGTATTATGTTGGACCATCCACAATAAATGTTGAATGAACATGTTATTCTTACAAGATATAGTCATTATATTGTATAAAACTATGATGCCAAATTTTTATGTGCCCACATGATCTATATAAAAGTAGAATATTGTTGCTCCACATAATATGTTGTTGCATCGATGACATACATTTTTAATGTTTGTTTTTCACTGCATAGCATTACAAATCTATTCAAAGTTGTTTCATTCAATTTTTTTTAAAATAATACTTCCCAATTCATCCCCTCCTACTTTGAGTACAATAAATCAACAACGTATTACGTTGCTACCCGTAATAACGACTATCCAACACATTACTCTTACAAAAGATACTCCGCATACTATGTAAAAATACAATGTTAGGTCTTAGTGTGGCTTCAATATCTATATCAAAGTAGGTTTTCGTTCCACGTAATACATTGTTGCATCAACGACATGTATTTTTAAAGTTTTTTTTCACTACATAACATTATAAATCTATTCAAAGTTAATTCACTTAGTTATTTTTGAAACATTTCCAACTCATTCCCTTCTACTTTGAGTACAATAATTCAACAACGTATTACGTTGTTACCCCTAATAATGATGATCCAACACATTATACTAACAAAAGATACTCAATGTATTATATAAAACTACAATTTCAAATATTAGTGTTCCTACATGATCTATATCAAAGTAGGTTTTTGTTCAATGTAATACGTTAATTCGTCGATGACATGCTATTTTAATGTTGGTTGTGCACTTTGTAGTGTTATGAATCTATTCAAAGTGGTTGCACTCAATTATTTTTGAATAATTTCCAACTCATTCCTTCCTACTTTGAAGGGACAAGATTATTATGTGCCACATATTAGTAAAGACATCCAAGAATTGGTAGAAAAAGTATTAAGTTATTAGGAATGTCAGTTGATGTTTTGCAACAAAAGTAGATTACATAAAGAGTGTCAATCTTCTCACATGCAATACATAAGACTAATATCAATTTGCTCATAATGACATGTATAGTAAGAGTAATTTCAATCTGCAATGTAATGAATTAAAATAATTGTTAAAAGAATATATTTAATAAAGTACACAGTTTGATGACCTTATTCAACTAATGTCATTCTATTATTTTTTAATAATTTCCAATTAATTCCCGTCTCCTTCGATTACAACAATTCAACAATGTATTTTGTTGTCTCTCATAATAATGACAATCTAACACATTGCTCTTATATAAGATACTCAATGTACTATATAAAACTAGAATGTCAAATCTTAATGTGTCTACAATATCTATATCAAAGTAGGTTGTATCTCAACAAAATACATTGTTTCTTCAACGACCTGCATTTTTAATGTTTATTTTGCACTGCATAATATATTCAAAGTTGTTTCATTCAATTATTTTGATATATTTTTCAATTCATTCCTTCCTACTTTACTTACAATAGTTCAACAATGTATTGCGTTATCACCCGTAACACATGATGAGTGAACACCTTATTCTTACAAGATGTGGTCACTATATTGTATAAAATTGTGATGCCAAATTTTTATGTGCCTACATGATCTATATCAAAGTAGATTGTTGTTCCACGTAATACATTGTTACATTGACGACATGCATTTTTAATATTTGTTTTGCACTACATATGAATCTATTTAAATTTGTTTCGTTCAACTATTTTTTTTTATAAATTCTAATTCATTCCCTCCTACTTTGAGTACAATAAATCAACAATGTATTACATTCTTACCCCTAATAACGATGATCCAACAAATTACTCTTACAGAAGATACTTAGTACATACTATACAAAACTTAGTGTGGCTTCATGCAAATCTTATTGTGGCTTCATGCAGATATATATCAAAGTAGGTTTTTGTTCCACCTAATACGTTGTTACGTCGATGACATGAAATTTTAATGTTATTTTTGCACTATATAATGTTATGAATCTATTCAAAGTTGTTTCATTCAATTATTTTTGAATAATTTACAATCCATTCCCTTCTAATTTGAGTATAATAATTCAACAACGTATTATTTTGTCACTCCTAAAAATCATAATCCAACACATCACTCTCACAAAATATACTCAGTGTAGTAAATAAAACTATACTATCAAATCTTAGTGTTCCTACAAGATCTATATCAAACTAGGTTGTTGTTCAACGTAATACGTTGTTTCCTTACCGACATTAATTTTAATGTTTGTTTGCATTGAATAGTGTTATGAATCTATTCAAAATTATTTAATTCAATTATTTTTGAATAGTTGCCAATTCATCCCCCATAATTTGAGTACAACAATTCAATAGCGTATTACGTTGTTACCCCTAATAATGATGATTTGACACATTACTCTTACAAAATATACTCTATGTACTATGTAAAACTATAATGTCAAATCTTAGTGTGCATATAGGATCTATATCAAACTTGGTTGTTGTTCAATGTAGTACATTTTTTCCTCCTCGACATGCATTCTTAATGTTTCTTTCCACTACATAGTGTTATGAATCTATTCAAATTTTTTTGATTAAATTATTTTTGAATAATTTCCAATTCATTCTCCCTAATTTGAGTATAATAATTTAATAATGTATTACATTTTAACCCTAATAATGATGATCCAACATATTACTCTTACAAAATATGCTTTATATACTATATAGAACTATAAAGTCAAATGTTTGTGTGCCTACAAGATTTATGTCAAACTAGGTTGTTGTTTAATGTAATACATTGTTTCCTCGAAGACATGCATTTTTAATCTTTGTGTTGCACTTCATTATGCTATGAATATATTCAAATATGTTCATTCAATTATTTTTTAATAATTTCAAACTCACTCCCTCCTGCTTTTAGGGTACACATGAGCTTATTATCCACCACATATTAGTAACGAGTTGCAAGAATGGGTAGAAAAGTTATTACTATTAGGAATGTCAGTTGAAGAAATTTTTTCGATAGGAACAATATAAGCCATTGAAATAGGTGTGGGACATGTAAGTATTTATTTCCCATCTTTTAGTTTTAGACTTTTTGCTCATGTTTACATCTTGGCTATCTAATAAACTAAATGCCATCCAATCAAAAACTTTAATGGTATAAAGATTAAAATTAAAAAGTGGCAAAATCAATTTATTCCCATATTTTCTCAAAAAAAAAATTCTACTTGTGTAACATTCATTTATGAGTGCCTTGTCATACCAGTTAACGACACTGACTAAGTGACACCTCCATATAACTAAATAATAAATAATTTAATGTAACCAACCTTGAGATTTGACACATATCCCAAGCATATTTGACATCTCCAAACATATTTTATGTTTTCATCTGATTACAAACCTTCTAATACCATCCAAAAAAGTCATTTTAAAATTATTATAACACATTATTTTGGCTACCTTAGCCAACTTCTTAGAAAATGCAGGTTAGGGAAGATTCAAGAATTATAAAACAATATTATGGTAGAGTTGTCGCTTATCCCACTAAGATTGCATTAGAAAATAAAATTTTTATCTATATGTAGAAGTCAATAGTTGTGCCTACAAATTTTAATGGACAACAAGAAATATTTCAAACACAATTTCCATAAGAGTATTGAAGAAACTCAAAATATCTCATTAAATACGCGTAAACAATAATTGTTTATTTTAAAACATTATTGTATATATATTTTTTTGTTTCTTTGGGTTTACAATTTTTCTTCTTATTTGTTTTATTTGATTAAATATACTACACATCTCGCATAAGTAATCAATCATCATCAATTCATATATTGCAACCTACAACCACTACTCGTTGAGCTTCTTATTTTGTATAACAAGTCTTTCATTATCAAATGATTTTTTTTCAAAGAATATAGAATTATAAATTGGCCATAGAACAAGTTGTAAAGTAGCTAAAAATTGAGAGAATAAATTTAGATTTTGCAGAGGAAAATAATTTTTTAATATAATATTACGTATGAATGAAATTTTACTAAGAAGACATTCATCAAGTTGTTTATTATATAAAAATATTTTATCTCCATTTTTCTATTATTACCTACACTCGTAGTTATCGCACTAACAAACATGGTTTAATTTGTTTCCATGTTTCATTAGTTTTTGGCATTAGCCCATACATTCAAGGAAAAAGGTGGGATAAAATTTTCTTTATTAATCAAGTGTTTGACAAAAAAATGATTTTTCTTGTGATTTATATAATCTACGTGTTAGAAGTTTATCAAGGTGTGTGTGTGTGTGTGTGTGTGTGTGTGTGTGTGTGTGTGTGTGTGTGTGTGTGTGTGTGTGTGTGTGTGTGTGTGTGTGTGTGTGTTTTCCTTTGTCCAAGAATCTTCTTTAAAATAAATGAGAGTGCAAAAAATTTGCTAGGTTTGATTGTATTTATATTTAAATCCTAAAGTCATGGTTTTAGTACTTTTTACTATTACCCATATTTTCCATTATTTGAAAGTTCAATATTTCTAAGGAATAAATAGTTAACCTTTTTCAGTCCTATATAAATATATTTAAATATTTTTAATATTCTTGTAAAGTATTTTAAATTGGGAATTATAAATTTTTATTTTGATGTTTTAATCCAATTTAATGGGTTGGCTTGAGAAAATGCTTATTATACAAAAAATATTTTTGGGTTTCCTTTCACAATTACATTTCTCTCACATCATGCATGTCTGATATTTATCAAGAGACTTGATAAGTATAATCAAAATCATCATTACAATCAATAAAAGGCTATAAATTAATGTAACTTAATTTGAAAAGATCAAAATAAAAATTCAATATTCAACTTGGAACCAACATGTGTTTGGCATGAAATTTATGAAAATTTAGATATCCTTAATGTTTCATCTATTTTGGGAAGGTAATACTATGAAGTTTATGTAAAAATAATAATATATCTTACAATTAGCTGAAAACATTGCTCTTATATGCGTGGTGATAGAATCTATAGTATTATGATTAGTTTGAAAATAATTAAAATTTGTTTTATTTTAAATGTTTGAAAATATTTGATTTTATTGTTATCTTAAACCACTATTGTTTTTTCTAATTCGTTCTTTTCCATGAGAGAGTTAAACTCTATTTAAACTAATTTATAAAATGTACATTTTTCTAAACAAAATAGAATTATCCTCATGATAGTATTGTAATAGTGTTCTCCCTTTGTAAATGTTGAAGTTGTCAATTTTGTTTTTGTTAACTTGATGGTTCAATAATTTAAATTTGATAACGTATTATAGTGTTTATTTAAAATTTATGTTATTATGGATTTTCTAAACATGAACCTATAAAAAATTCTAAATTGTCATGGAAAAAAATCACAACATAGTTTTCATGAAATTTATGGATTTGAAAAATCACAAATTTCAAATAGTCCCTTAGATATTTCCTTAGAGAGGGAGATTCAAAAAGAAATATATCTTAAATTAAATGAAAAATTAAATTATATATTTGGAACATCCTTTGATTCAGAGCATCAATTTGATGAAGAGACTAGAAAAAACATACAAGAAGAATTTCCTCCATGATGGGTAGTTAAGCTTTAACGATTAATTATTTTATAGTATAATGATAACACATTCATGCAGTGTGAATATTGTGTAAAGTATTGAAAATTTTGAGCATCATTGAGGTATATAAAGTTGATGCACCTCATTACAACATGATTCTCTTTAACTCATGAGAAATATGTAGCATATAAGAAAGTTTTTGCTACATGGTTTTGTGCTAAGTAGAAGTAGGAAAGTGTATACCAGAGCATATTGCATAGATTCATGACAACAAAAACAAATTTGTCACTACAATAAAAATAATATATTTGGTTTCATGCTTGTGAAAATGATTTATCTTTCTCTAAATATGAAAAGTTTCGAAAGTTTATCTTTTATTTGGAAACACTTAATATTCCAAGTTCCTTCATATATGAATTGTTTCAGTGATAATTTGGAGAAAATGTGAAAGGATAGTATGTTACATAGCCCTTACTTTTCATTGATGTTTGATGAAAGCACAAGTAATTATCTTGCACAACATCTTGTTCACTATGTTACATATACAGTCTCAAAATGTAGTGGTCCATCATTATCTCAATTTATGGTAATCTAGAATGTGACTAATGGGAAGGGGAAAACTGTAATGCCCACATCTCTTCAACACTAAATGAAACATGATCATCTTTCCCAAATTGTTATAATCATAAAACTTAGTGATTTATTCTTATTAGCATACTAATGAGATGTGCAGGGTATCATGACTCCATTGTGTTTTGATTATTATTATTTTAATTATATGACATATTCTGGACCCTGATGGACTTTTAAGGATAAAAAAATTAGCTAGAATGCTTTCATCATTGTAATTTGATTGTGATAGCATTACTCTTCAAGATTTTTTTGTTGTAATTGGTTTATCTCTGTGACTGGATACATAGACACTAGTGTGCTTTATTACCAGTAGATCTTAATAGACAAACAACATTTACATGTTGTGATATGGGAATTGAAGGATAGACATTATTGTAACCAAAATAATTAACTTTTGATAGAAATTCAGTATGAAAGAAAATGATGTGTTTGTCAAGATAAATATATGTTGATATTTCGAATCATTTTTGTAATTGGTTTTTAGTATTATGTTCAAAGTTATTTTTGGTGATTTAATTGATATTGGAGATTGGTGAAATTGTGAACAAGTGAAAGTATTGCTTTAATTTGATGATCCAGTTGGTCTTTGATCTTAGTTGCAAACTGATGTATGAGTAGAATCAAAATGTTGAAAATGAGAATAATCATTAAATTACTTGGTCTTAACAATAGTAGTTATGATTTTTTATGTTTGAAATTGATACTTAGATGTAAGCGTTTTATTACTTCAACGTTGTTAATATGGCCATGACGTTAGAGGGGTATTGTGTGTTTTGTAGGAAAACATATCACAAAAAACTACGGGGGGATTGGAGACCAACCACATTGGAATTCTAGGTGAATTCAATAAGGGTCACCATGGCAACATGTAATTGTATGTGTGTTGGAATTATTGTTAGGGGGAAATTGTGACTAAGGGGTGATGTTTTGTATTTTTTTCCTTAAATTGATGTTAGTATGTGATTTTAGTGATGTAATTCATTGTATTAATTTTTTGGAATTTGGGGGTATGTATTTTAACCTTTATTATTAATGATTTGTAGTGTCTTAATTAAAGATAAATTAATATTGTCCTAAACTAATCATAGATGTGACTGTTATCACCAAATCAAAACACCCATTTTTACACAAGTGCATATACTTGAGCTCACGATGTGATTGGATAACATGGGTACTATCTCCAAGTTGTGGGACTTGCTACTTGAGATAGACCTCTAGAGAAAGTTGGTTCTTGCTCCTAAACTACCTGCTAAAATCTACTCTAATGCAAGAAAAAACTATTATTCCTAATCTATCTTTCCAAGGGACTAGGGAGAGAGAGTGCATGGAAACGGAATCCTACACTAAAGTGGTGATACACCAAAAAAGGAGGGGTGTGAGAGTAGTCTTCCAATGTGTGAAAAATAGAAGTAAAATGCATACTAGAAGGGGTGATAACAGCTCTCCACAATCTGGAAAATGCATTCACAACAATATTTCATACATGCACAATAATGAGTCCTTGCAAGAGCATAAAAATAGACATAATATTCTTGTAATGAAGGTTGGAAGGGCAAGAAGAGTGCAAACAAACACAGCATGGGAAGATGTATCCACAAACTTGTATTTTATTGCTTCATGATATGCACATTTCAATCTATTACAAGATAAGGGCCTGGATCACCATACAAGGAGTCCACTACAAGGGCCTGCCACACATTGGCTTCACAAAGCAATTTTGACATAGCTTTTCTACAACAAAAAATACTTCCCTCTACAATGAGCCCAACACCCCAATTTATAGAAAAATAAGAAGAGAGAGAGAGAGGGAAATCCCGAAATATGTCCTTCAACCAATTTTAAGAGGTATTAAATGGAGTGAAATGATGTTCTGTTACTTGTAAAAGTCTCCCCATACTATCTCATTACTTGCAGTAGTGAAATATGGTAGCCCATGCTTCATTGAATGCGTCTAACTACCAAATAAAAAATATTCTAAACTTGGCCACATTTTTAGGAAAATATCTATTGATCACTCATCAAATCTAGAATTTCTCAATTTCTGTGCATCGGGATTGGAGCCACAATTCCAACGGTACCAATTTTGTGAGATTTTGTTGAGAAATGCAAAAGTTATGGCCTTCTAAGTGTGAGTAGCTATTTTGGGTCTGCCAGGCATTTTCTCTCATTTGATGGGAATGAGAATTAATTGACTGGAGCTGAATATGTTTATTTTATTTTAATATATCTACCCTCATCAAAATTAAGAAATCCAATTTTTGTGATCCAGTTTTTGTGAGCATTAATTAAGTGATCTTTGTGCCAAGGAATGCCAATGCATTGTCTGATATGATAGTGGCAGGGACACCAAAACTCATGACTATCCCTTCATAGAAATCCAAGATGTTGGATTCATTTTCCTCCTTGAGTGCCACTGATTCGGTCCATTTGGTGAAATAGTCTGTTGCCGTAAGTATCCACTTGTGGCCTTGACTTGAATTTGGATTGATAACCCCAATGAAGTCCAATCCCCATTGCATGAATGGTTGATTTACTGAAATTGGACGGAGGGGAAGTGCTGCTAACCTTTCTTTCCCTGTGAAGAACGTACATCCCTTGCATTTCTTGACCCATGAGTAACAATCATTGAACACCGTAGGCCAATACTAACCAACCTTCATGATTTTGAGAGCTATTACTCATGGAGAAAAGTGGCCTCCTACTTCCCTGTCATGGAACTCGTTTAATATCTTCTCAACTTGACCTATTCCAATGCATCTCAATAGAACACCATTGATGTCCCTCTTGAAAAATATTCCAATAATGAGTACATATGGGATGGATTGTAATCTAAAGTATCTCCTCTTAGCTTTCTTCCATTCTGGAGGGCACAAACCTGTTTGGAGATAATGAACCAAATATTGGGTCCAACATGGAATGGGTGCATCGTCAGTTAGCTATTCTTGATCATTTTGTAGTAACAGGACAACATCTTCTTCACCTTTTGATCTGTCAGGTTGTTTGGAAGTGAGGTGATCACACAAACCTTTTCCATGAATCAGCTTGGTCACTTTGATTTCAATATCATATTCCATTACCCAAGTGATCCAACCTGCTCTCTTCTCGTTCAAATCCTCGTTTCATAGAACGTCCTTGACACCAACATGAGAAACAAGTAGTTGAATCTTATTGTTCAAGACCAAGTTTATGAAATTATTTAAACTCTTGTTGACAGCAAGGACATGCTTTTCAATGAAAGAATAATTTACTTTGTAATCTTCCAGGATTTGACTGAAGAATGTTATGGGCTATTATGAACCTTCTCTATTTAGTTGTATCAAGATAGCTGTGATTGTATCTGATCCTCCAAAAGAATACAACATAAAGTCCTTTAAAAAGTCTTGGTTGATAAGAGTTGGAGCTCGTGATATCGCATGCTTGATGTTCTCAAAACTCTCTTTTCCTTCTGTTGTCCATTTGAACGCAAGATTCTTCTTCAACATCATCATTAAAGGCTTCACAAGAGTGTCAAAATTAGGCACAAATCTACGGACAAAGTTTATCCTTCCCAAGAAGTTTTGGAGATATTTCTTGTGGTGTGGTAATGGAAGTATTTGGATGGCTTCAACCCTTTCAGGATCAATTTTTAACCCTTCCCTTGAGACAATGTGGCCCAATAATTTTCCCTCATGTGCCAAGAATACACACTTCTTCGGATTCAATAACACTCCGAACCTTCTACATCTTTGAAACACTTGCCTAAGGTGAAAGAGATGGTCTGTTGCATTTTTTGAGAAGACAGTAATATCATCTAGGTATACCAGCACTATCTTGTTGATTAAGCCTTTGAATGCCACATCCATGGCTCACTGAAATGTTACTCTAGCATTTGAAAGTCCAAATGGCATCTTCTTGTAAGCATATGTGCCCCATTTTGTAGTGAAGGTTATCTTGAATTAATCTTCTTCCTTAACCATTATTTGATTATAGCTTGAGTATCCGTCTAGCAATGAAAACCTTTCTGAACTAGCTACAACCTGCAAGATTTGTTCCATTAATGGAAGTGGATAATGATCCTTGAGTGATGCTCTATTTAGATCACGAAAGTCCACACACAGTATTATTTCTCCATTTCTCTTTCTCACTGGCACCAAGTTTTCAACCCAACTTGAATGTTTGATAGGGAAGATGATACTAGCCTCAATCAGCTTCAACTCTTTTCTCATGAGAGGTTTAATATGGGGACTCAATGGCCTTTGCTTCTACATGATAGGCTTGGATTCTGGATTCAGATCAATAGTATGTTGTGCTAACTCTGGGTTGAAACCTCTTAAATCCTTGTATGTCCAAGCAAAGATATCTAGGAACTCTTGAAAAAGATGAATAAATTCATATTTCTCTTGTGGGGTACTTACTTTGCCAATTTGCAATGTCCCACCTTCATTTACTAAAATAGGCTCTGAATCTTCACCCTTTACCTAAATGTTTGATTTCTCCTTCCAGAACTGATCACTCGGGTTGAAGATTGACTCCAAGGTTATAAGGCCTTTTGGTAATTTGTTAGTTCTAAGCTGCACTACTTGGTAACCATACTGTTGCTCCAGCTTGTCTTGATTTCTAGCGGAGAACTCAACTTCTTCTTGTAGGAAATTGACAATTTACTGATCATTCTCGAATACTTGCCAACTTGTATTGTTATCCGGAACATCTTGTCTCACAACCACTTTGATATAAGGCTGAGATTTCTCACTTTTGATACTTTCTACAACATCAAATGCAACCCCAATTGCTGCCATTCTATCTGCTACTTCATTCTTCTTCCTTGGGATGAAATTGATGCTAAAAGCTTCAAAATCTTCAATGAGATCCCATACCTAATTTTTGTAGATTTTCAACAGATCATTCTTGGTAGCATTTTTTCCTCTGACTTGGTTCACAATCAGCTCACTATCACCAAATACTTGCAAATTCTTAATGCCTTTCTTCCTTGCCTTGTGCAATCCGTGAATTAAGGATTCATACTCAGCTGGGTTGTTTGAGCAAGAAAATTGGAAGTAGAAGGAAAAGTAGTATTTTATACCCTGTGGTGAAATGAGCATAGCTTCTCCTCCTGCACCTTGTCTACTTCTTGATCCATCAAAGAAAAATTTCCATACTTCATTCTCACCCTTGTGATATGGCTTGGTGATGTTAGGGAGGGGTTGATTCTCTTCATGCAAACAATAAAATCCTAGCTCAGATTCCTCCATTTATTTGTATGGATCAAATTTGTGTCTTTTGTTTGCCCATTCATCAAGAGTCAAGTACAGAATGCATCCGAACTTGGTGTCATCTTCATGAGTGCTTGGATAATCTTCTTGATTGAATGCTGAACAATTTGCATTGATTGGAATCGGCGTATGGGGCTCTATGTGAAAATATGCAATAGGTTCAGATCTGATTGTAGCCTTAGTTCCATACCTTGTTTTGAATAACATGTGTGATCAATCAATGGAAAGGTAGTTTCCAATTTTAGCAGTGAAGTCTCTTAACAAACACAATGCAAAGAGTGGTGGCAAGTATATGACTGGCACATCTTGTAACACCGTTACATTGGGACAAGTGTGCAATGACAGGCTCAAATATTTGATTACTCCAACCGTTGTCACTGATGTCCCATCCAATTGCACTACACCCTTAGAGATGAATTCATATTGAAGACTTAACTGATCAGCTATTTATTTTGGCATGATCGAGTTACTTTCTTCTGAGTCAATCATGTAATTATGTACCAACTTATCTCCTATGATCAATGAGAAATAGAGTGGAGGGGGATTCAAATTTTTACCTTGTTGTCCTCCATGATTTCCTTCAGGATGAGTTACATTGGTAATAACTTTCTTTTGTTGATTGGGTGGCTGATTTGATGCTGACCAATTTGCCATAGCAACCTGTAATAGGTCTCTCTATCCTAGGATATCCAATGACTCCCACATTGAGATGTTTACATTCATTTTCTTCATCTGCTCAATGATGTTGAATGGAGATGAGCTATCTCTTTGCCACCCCTTTCCTTGCAAATTCTTCTCTAGCACGTGAGTTGTTGCAACTGACTCTTGAGATGGTTTAGAAGGTGGTTTGAATTGACCCTGCACATTTGGAACTGCACTTTCATTGCCAGCACCTTATGGAGTAATATAGGGCTGTGGACAATTTGAGTTGGATGACTGTCCTTCTCCAATATTTCTCTTCTTAGACTATGTATTGGAAGCTATACTTTGAGAAGGAGTCTGATTTATTCCATAGAAGTCTTCAGCCTAGTAATTGACTAGCATAGTTTTGTTTGGGGGTCCCTCTTGCTGAGGTCCTTGATGTTGACTTTATTCGTGGCTAGATTCTTGTGACACACCAATGGTTTGCACCATCAGAGCCTGATTTAATGTGCCATTAAAGCACATTGATTGGTTATGTGGCTGACTATATGGGAAACACTAATCATATTCTTGTGCTATGTTATTATGTACTGGAACTAATGCCCTTAACGTTGAAGCTGTACTTAGATCATATGGCCTGAAAGGTCTAGTAGCTTGAGGTTGTCCTTGGTTCTGGCTTTGATTTATAGTATGATATGGTGGCCTATTTTGCTGGTATTGGGGTCTAGTCTGATACTGACCCTGAGATTGAGCCTGAGGCTGATACGGCCTAGAACTCTAAGCTTATTTTCTTTTGATGGTTACTAGCTCGTTCCCTAGGTTTTGAAGTTGTTTCATGAATTCTTGGAGTTCCTTGGAGTTGTTAGATGATGAAGTGGAGGCTTCAGCTAAGATTTGACTCCTGCGGGTGGGTATAAGAGCTAATATAGGTGTTTGGCTAGTATCTAAGCTTCCTAACTCAAGGTATAGAGGCATGGATGGTCTAGGAGCAATTTTCTAGCCTGAATCAAATGGTTCTCAGCCCCTATGGAAAGGCTATAGGATGAAAGTAAGGTTGTGCCCCCCATTGACTAAATCATCAAAGAAATATCAAAATTCAAAGCCCTAAGAAAGTATAAGAAGGAACCTTCGTTAGTGGGCTTTACTGCATTTGGGATCCTATCCCAGGTCTGCTGAAATATGAGGTTAAAGTTTGTCAGCTACTCATTCGAGGCTCTCTTGATTGTTGTTAGTTGCTCCAAAAAAGATAACTTGTCACCTTTCTCTCCAAACTGGTTGTGGAGAGATGTGCACAGCTGGTTCCAATTTTGGATAGAGCCTGCCTCAAGGATCATGAACCATTGGGAATCTTTCCCTTTGAATGAAGAGGTGAACAACTTGACTGCAATGTCCATCTCATGGATTCATGGATTGTACATACATTCAAAATATATTGGACATGATCACCAAGGGAAGTCTGGTTTTCCTTAGTGAAATACAGTATGCTCTTTAACACTACTATCGGGACTAGATTTTGTGCATTCAGGGAAAGTGGGCTACTGCTAGTGAAGTTGACATAAGGATTGGGTTCTGCCATTCTGATTGGTCAGAGAACTCATGTTGATTTAATGAAAGGCCTACTGGGTGGAGGTGTTGACAAGGTCCTATATGGTGGAGATGGAGACCTTTGAGCTCTTCTTCCTCTTCTTGTTCTATCTGGGGATAAATGTAGATAGATAAAGAGTCCTTCCCTAGTTCTTGATCTTTTCTGAATTATTCTCATAAATCTGCTAGGCTTGGAATGCTAAAACTAGTGGATTCTACCTCTTTTGGAGTTTCCAGATGTGCAATTTCAAAGCTCCTTCAAAGTTGGAAACTTACAACAAGTGCACATCAATCTTGTCATAATTAAAATGAAGATTTCTTCTCTCTCCCACTGTCCGTACTATAACTATTATCACTGAATCACAACACCCCTTTTTCTTACACAAGTGCATATACTTGAGCTCATGATGTGATTGGATAACATGGGCACCATCTCCAAGCTGTGGGACTTGCTACTTGAGATAGAACTCAAAAGAAAGTTGGTGCTTGCTCCTAAACTACCTGTCACAATATACTCTAATGCAGGTAAAAACTAACAGTCCTAGTCTATCTTTCTAAGGGACCAGGGAGAGAGAGTGCATGGAAACAAAATCCAACACTAAAGCGGTGATACACACAAAAAGGAGGGGTGTGAGAGTAGTCTTCCAATGTGAGAAAAATAGAAGTAAAATGCATACTAGAAGGGGTGATAACAGTTCTCCACAATCTGGAAAATGCATTCACAACAATATTTCATACATGCACAATAATAATGAGTCCTTGCAAGAGCATAAAAATAGACATTATATTCTTGTAACGAAGGTTGAAAGGGAAAGAAGAGTGTAAACAAACACAACATGGGAAAATGCATCCACAAACTTGTATTTTATTGATTCATGATATGCACAATTCAATCTATTACAAGATAAGGGCTTGTATCACAATGCAAGGAGTCCACTACAAGGGCCTTCTGCACATTGGCTTCACAAATCAATTTTGACAAATCTTTTCAACAACAAAAACTACTTCCCTCTACAATGAGCCCAACACCCCAATTTATAGAAAAATAAGAAGAGAGAGAGAGAGAGAGGGAAATCCCGAAATCTATCCTTCAACCACTTATAAGAGGTATTAATGGAGTGAAATGATGTTTTTTTACTTGTAAAAGGATCTCCATACTGTCCCATGACTTGCAACAGTGAAATATGGCAGCCTATGCTTCATTGAATGCGTCAAACTACCAAATAAAACACTATTCTAAACTTGGCCACGTTTTCAGGAAAATATCCATTGATCCCTCATCAAATCTAGAATTTCTTGATTTCTGTGCGTCATGCTCAGATCCAAGATTCCAACGGTACCAATTTCGTGTGATTTTGTTGAGAAATGCAAAAGTTATGGCCTTTTGAGTGTGAGAGATATGAGAACTGGGTATGAGAAATGCAAATAGTTTTGGACTAATAGAGAGGTAGGATGAGAGATATGAGAGCTGGGTATGATAAATAAACAAAGAAACAAACTGATGAAGATCTAGAAGACAAAATGAGTGATGACACAAGGTTGGATTGATGACGATCTGGGTGGAGCAATAAAAACCTGGGAAATACAAGATAACGTTGAGGATGGATGAGTTGAATGGACAACCTATAAAATTACAAGAAGAATAGACTGAATATTAAACTCTGATGGCAACTTAACCTTCAAAACATTAGTACCTGAAATATAATAGAAATAATAAGAAATCTCAAATGTACTCGAAGAAGGTTGACATAGCTGAAAGGATGCTCAAGATGAAAGATAAGTTCACACAACGCAAGACAACTCTGATTATGCCTTGTTTCGAAAGGGGGTGAAACCAAATTTATAGGGTTGATGACGACCTAGGTGGGTTTCCTCGAACTATGGGGAGCCATCCCTTTGGATGGTGGATGGGTTATTTATTCGAGATATGAGGCTTTTATGGATTAGAATGCATGTTTTAAAGCATATAGGTTGGTTATGGTTTCCTAAGGAAGTGTCATTGGTAGGTGGGAGATAAAGATGGATTAAATAAAGGCTAGAAAAAGCATAGGGATATGGAACTAGGTAGTTAGGGATAATAAACAACTTAGGGAGGAGAAATGAAAGCTAATTAGAGGTAATTAGCTAATGAGAGGAGGATTAGAAAATGATTAAATGAAGATTAATCAAAGTTGATAGGTCAATAAATAGGAAAGATGAGAATTAAAATATGAACATGAATTAAATTAAAGGTGGTTTAGATAGGACCATGGTGAAAGAAGAAAATGTGGGAAACAAGGGTAGCGATACCAAAATTTGGTGTCTACAATAGCATGTAGTCTACCCAGGAAAAATCATGATGAAAGGAAAAACTGCAATGGAACACCACGTAAAAAATACAAGTAGGTTTAAGTGCGGCTTCTTAGTACCAATGCATATTGAATCGACACAACATGGACATCAAATTATTGGTGGTAATCATTAACTATATAATGTTTCAATAACATCTCACACTTCTCCCACAAGATTTATTTATGGCGATGTCAGTGGTGATAGGTGGATTTTTGAAATAGTAGGTTGGTCCTATCCCCAATCTATATAAATAAAGAAATGGGTGGATTTATTATGAATAATAAGCTTCTCCATCTCAATCTAACGGTCTGGTATCTTCTCCAACTAAATATTGATCTAATCAACATATATTAACTATCTCTCTAACCGCCGCCCCACAACCCTTAACTTAGATAGGACTTAGTGTACTTTCCATCATACCTTTGTCCTTTCCTTGAACACCACAAAATATTTACACATGGTATGGTGAAAAACAAACAAAATAGGATTCCAAAGGATGCTTTACTGCCATTAACTTTTTATATGTGTCGGTAGGTGTTATAGATACACCTGCATTCTCAATATCAATGAAATTTTCAAAACAATTAAAAGCATGAATGCAATGCTTAACATTTGCCTAGGTGCCTCTTCATTCCTTAAATTTCATAAACATGTCTAATGGGAAATCCCTTTTCAAATTACTTGTAACTATGAGTGACACATATCAAAGGCCTGAACTAGCACATCAAGGTTTCCATAATTGTTGCTTAGATGCTACTTTGTATTATTTACATAGCTAATAATGAGGTTGTTAGATATGCGTATACTGCAACATCCCCTCAACCAAAGAACCTTTCAGAATAGACTTTCTCCTTGAGAAATTGACAATTGGTTTAAAGTGTCACCTTATAAAGAAGATCATTACTAATGCTTATCAATTCTATCCCATGGGCTTTATGTTTTCTTGAACTGGTTTATAATTTGACTTTATAAATATTTATATATTTGAGTGAGATAAGATGTTACTTTGTATAATCATTACATACATTTAACTATGCTCTTAATTATTATTATTATTTTTTGATTAGGTGTAAAAACAGGGTTCAGGGGACCTTGCCCCATTACAATGAGAGAAAGTTAAGATAAAATATAACAATGAGGAATATGAAGGGCTGCCTCTTCCAGAGGCATAGAGAAACAAACAACCAAAAGTCCAACAAACAAAAAAATAATTTCAAAGAAACATTAACCATGAGACTTCTTCCTATGGGAACAAAGACACATCTTAAGGGAGTCATTACCCTTCCCTTTCTTTCTTCTACTCATAGTAGACCAATTGTCACTGATATTTGGATTAACATTTTCATTTGAGTGAACTGGTATACAAATTTCAAAATTATTTTCACCCATCTGATTGAGGATCTCCGAAGAAGGAGGGAGGGAAAAGGACTCCAAACCAACACAAGGAGAAGATTCCTTCTCGACAGACTCCATAGGAGCCTCCACTTCCACATCCTCAGATCCCTTTTCTAACTCTGAATCAGAGTGACTGTTCACAACCAGATGACTAGAATCAACATTCTTCCACCATGAAAATCGATTATTGGTATTTTTCTTCCCACACTTACAATCTGCCGCTAAATGGCCAAGGGAAAAGCAAATCCGACATCTGAAGGGAAAGCCTTCATAGTCAATGTTTTGAGTTCATATCCTATCCTCAACATGCAGGTCAACGGAAGCAGGGAAATCCTTTGAGGTGTTCAGATTGACCAAGATGTGAGCATACATCGTATATTCGTACGAGGTTGTCTTTGTGTCAATAGCTAGGGTTTTGCCTAAAGAATTCCCAATAGAAGTTAAACATTTCTCCCCTCAAAACTAGTGAGGAAGATAAGGCAGCCTGATCCACACAGGTCGGGGGTTTGGAAAGTTTCAGTAACAGGGTTGAAAAGAGGGAACCATGGCTTCATGAGAAAAAATGACTTTTATAATCCCACAATCTAACAAAAATCAGATCTCTATCAGCTATGATATCAAAGACAACAATGAAGAAACCTCTAGTTGTGGGGTAGATGTTGACTTTACCTTCCATAAGCGGTTTCCACGAAAGGGAGATTCATTCATGGAGAGCAAGTAGGCCTGGACATATATTGTTGAATTTGTAGATGATTCCTTTCTCCTTAAAATATGTCTCAGATTTCAAAACATCTTCTCCAAAACAAACACTAGGATAAGACATTACATGTTTCATTGGTTTGACCGGGGCACAAATAGATTTTGCGACCTCAAGAAAGCTTTTATAGCCACCCAGATTAGCAGTCGAACCTCCTCCAACAGCAACTGAAACACCCACTTGAACAAGGGAACGACCAGGAGAAGGGGAGGTTGAAACAAGTTTAAAAGCAAAACCTAAGCCTCCATCTAACCCCTTTGAAGCAGACCCACGTTCCTTTGGAGATTGATGACCTTCTATGGGAACAAGCCCAATAAATGGGATTGGATCTACAAAACCAGACTCCATAGTGTGTAAACCCCCTTGATCCACCAGTTCGGTTTGCTTAGTGCCGCCGCCGCTGCCATTAGCGCAGGGTTTAGGTATAGGGCTCAAAAATTTTCCTGGAGGGAAAAAACCAGACTCCACAGTGCCCGAACCCCCTTGATCCACCAGTCCAGTTTGCTTAGCACCACTGCCACTACCATTAACGCAGGGTTTAGGTTCAGGGCTCGAGAATTTTCCTAGAGGGCGCTTCATAATACTTTGTATATGACGTTTGGCATTCATCAAAGCATACAAATGCAGATTACAAATAACAACACTAAATATTAGTATTTTGATATTTCACTTCCAAAAAATTGAAAATTAATCAGATAACACTTCTGCCACACCCTGCTAGCGTAGACTTGCTCATTCAGGAACTAGTTACATTACATCTTTCACCTTGGAAACCCTTTGATAAAATAGATTTTAGGGAATTTATATTTTGTGGTTGAAACCCTTATTGAAACAGTCTGTAGTGAAAATATTGGCGCAGGGACACTCCAAACTCTTCTAATATCAACAACAGAAAGTATTTGGCCACACTGAAGGGAAAGGGATTCATGACTCCATTGCTTAAGGTACTTAACACTTTTTTTTTGAAGCAAGACTTGTGTTTTCTTTCTGTATTTTTCGGTACCCCTTTGAGAATTTTAGCAGGAATTATTTTAGATTTAGAAATACTAACGCTTTGAGATATGAAGTTGATATTTTTAAAATATAAATTTATATATAAACTACAACTCAATAAAGTATTTGGTTAGAACAACTCCCTAAAATCATGTCATATTACGTTACTTTAGCGATTATCTAGCTGTAAATTACTGTGCAGAAATTTTTGTGCAATGGTTTCCATAAATTTAGATGTATAATACTATTTTCCCTCGCACGCAAAAAATGCCTAAAACCCCACAATCAAAAAAACATGGCCGCAACCACTAGAGTTGAACCTGGGTGGGCCATGCACTAGATCTTCAGCTTATAAATAATATATGCATGTTATACATGTTTATTTTTATTCCACCCAAAAAAAAATCTACTCTCATAAAACTATTGGAGAACATAATTACATTTGGGAATTAATCTTTCGTTTGTGTTTGGTACTATTCTCATAGAAATGTCTTACTATAATAGAAATATAATGGAGAATATGTATTTTAGGGGAATAATTTATTTGCACCCAATTCTTTCTTCTTTCTTTAATGTTTTATATATGTTTAAAAGAATATTGGTCATACATGTAGATTAGGAAAGCATGATATTATGGAAATTTTTAAAAAATTATATTTATTCTTAAGCTGTGGTCAATTTTTCATAGCTCTTCTAAAGTGGTTTGGTTCAAAATTATTATTTTTAGTTTATCAGGTTAACATTAGTCGAGTGTATGATAATTTTTCATTTTTTTACATTTAGTGTGTCAAAAGTGTCACCAATATGTTATTATGCCAAGAGACATATACAAAGTAATTAACAAAGTCTTTATATTCAAAGTTATACAAGGTTCAAAGTTACTAGAATTAAACTAATTAGACAATTGTGAACTTAATAATGTAGGATGCTGAATTTGACTAATGAATTACTATCTTGGTGACGATTTGAATTTATCAGTTAGGATGTACCATACATTAATAATGTCGATTTTGACAGTTCAGGAATTAAACTATATTATTTTGTATGTATTATACATTAATAATTTAAGAGAGCATATTCATGTAATAGCTCTTTTTTTGTTGTTGATAAGTCGTAGTTATTCTTTGATTGGAGGTGAAGCATTTACTGAACTTGGACCATTTCATTCAAGCAGTGCAGGCCAAGATAGTCTCACAAAGATTTCTAATTCGTGGAACAATGATATTGTGTTCTATACAACCTCACCCTTGTCTTTTATTTCCAAAAAAATATTATTCAGTTAATTGAGTAAATCAATATTATTTACAAAATACTCACAAATTTATCGTAGATACATAAGGAATAATGTTGGATTTTATATATTGTCACAAATGGTACATTAATTTGTGATTTTTTATAAATTGTTAATGTCAACATTATTCTATTTGTATGTTTGTATGTGTTTATATATATTTTCCTTATTCACATTAGGGAACATGTGCAGACATTTTTCCAACTCAGAATTTAGTGTTACACATGCCTTCTTTGATACCAGGAGCTAGCATTTGCAAATGGGATATTTCCTATTAATGCTCTCCTAGAATGTCCAAATTTGGACATTGGACAGTGTTCTCAATAAGGTTTTTAAAGCAACGTAACGAGGGACCCCTCCAATGTATGTTAAACATATGCATCTTGTGACGATGCATTTTTTTATGTTAAACATATAAATAATACTGACATTGTATTTTTTTATGTTAAAAATATAAATAATACTGACATTGTATTTTGTATATCATTGGCATAATGTTTTTGTATATGTTCTCGTAAACTTCAATTCCATCATGTAATTCATTTTCATTTTGATGTGTGGATGACATGTTATGTTATTAATATCTGTAAGTTGTGATTTTTGTAAAATGTTTTATAGGTATGGCTCGACCTAGATTAAATTTTGAAAATGAAGAGGAAAGAAGAGCATATCAAAGACAATATCGGAGAAGAAGAAAACAATAAATGACAGATGCACAAGGAGAGGAACAAAGGAAATGTTGAAATGATAATGATAGACAAAGATTTTCCGATCATAGGGTTGAATTAAAAAATGAAGAATTAGATGTAGAAATATGAAAATATGCAAATAACATGATAACAATTCGTGCACAATCATCTCAAGATGACTCACATGTTTTAAGAACAAGGCTACATAATTTTATTTGTTCAAATTAGTTGCCTGAGGAAGAAAGTAAGAAATGTAAATATTTGATTACATTATTTATGTAAATGATTTTATAAATTGCATAGTTTTTTTGAGTATGTTGTTTGAAAAATATTAAAAATAAAATAGAAGGTCATAAATATGGCAAAAGAACCCCTTTTTCTACTCTCTTATTCTCTTTATTTCATATCATTCTTTGACTAGTGTTGCTAATTTTTAGAACCTGGATATTATATGATTGTTGTCTATTACATGTACTTGGAGTTTTTAGTTATATAAATAATTAGACAATTTTTTGAAAATACTTTGTAGGTATGGCTTGACCAAGATTAAATTTGGAAAACTAAGACCAAAGAACAACATATCAAAGAGAATATAAAAGACAATATCACAAAAGAAGAAAACAAGAAATGACAAATGCATAACGAGAGGAACAAAGGAAAATTCAAAATGATAACGATATACAAAGATTTACAAAATAGAGGGATGATTAACAAATGAAGAAATAGATGTTGAAAGAAGACAACATGCAAATAACATGATAAAAATTCATGCACGAATCTCTTAAGAAGAACCACATGTATTTAAGAACAATGTTACAAAATCGGATTCCTTCAAATCAATTACCAGAGGAAGAAAGACTACACAGATAAGAACTTCATCGGGAAGTATCTCAAAGGCATTATCATAGATTTGTTAGTAATGTTGAAGTAAATTCTGGGGGAGAAAATTCAACATCGGTGGATCACGTGCTCGAAACACTAGAAAACTTGGCCCATGGTATAATGGATGTCGATGCAAGAGGAAATAACATTAAAAGCAATACAGACAATGAGAATAATAAGAATGTAAAATAATTAATTACAAGAGGAGTCAACAATAAAACCTAGAAGAAGAAGAAGAAGAAGAATCGCATATTGAGAGAGAAAAAAATAAATTTGATCCCAATTGAATGCTTTGGAGAGATTTGAACAGCTTCCAAGTGGTTTTTCTACATGGTCTTGATAACCTTGCTTCACCAACCATGTGTTATATTGGAATACAAATTTCTCAAACACCTGAAGGACCTGTGTGTACTAGATGTCAACAAGAGAAAGGTCATCACCTATTTTCATTATCGAACAATATGGATCATGGGCCACAACTGCCAGAACTTGTAAACTTAACTGAAGTTGAGGAAATGTAGATAGCCCATGTCAACCCAATCCTACATGTGACACATACAACTAGAGGTAAATACAAATATAAAGGTCACACGATATTTTTTCCTCAAGAAGTAAAAGAAATTTTCTAGAATTTTTGCACATAGATTGAATGATTTGTTGATGATTTTTGTTCAAAGGAGAGATCAACATGGAATAAATTACAATTTTATAGTCAATAGAGACCGAGTTTATAATGCACTAAAATATAAAATAGAACATGATAAGTTCTATTCAGATGTTCAGATTGATGAAAAATCTCTAAATGAACTTCCACATCATTATGATGAAAATGTATTCGAGTAGTTAAACTATGTCCATATGGAGTTTGATTCTAATGCAAATGAAATTGTATTTATAGGTCCAATCATTGAGATAGATGAAAGAAGTGTCATTAGTCACACAACATCTATGGCCTCTAAACCACCCAATGCCCCAAGGGAGATGGAATTAATCCATGCTTGGGTAAATAACCCTCATGCGGACCCTACAATAGTGATTGATTGGCCAGGGATATGAGCATCACCTATCAATGAGTATGTGACACTAGGATTACTTATATAGCATTCCCTACTTTGTTTCCTGATGGAAAATGTGATTGGTTAGAACCATGGTTGAAACAAGTACATCTCCATGAATTTGTAAAACATTTAATTCGATGTAGGGATCACAGGTTTGGATGACATCCCTGATTCAGGTATTACATGGTCAAAAATGACCATGAGACGTCATGCACAAAATTCATTTGCAGTTTTTGTCAAGAAAAACCTCCAAGATTTTCCAATCATCATTAATGAGTTACACGAGCATATGGAAAATGTACCCCATTCACATTTGGATGATCGCTTTATGCGGTTTGGAACATCCTTAAGGGTATAAGGTCTTATTGGGAAAAATGTCGTGGTCAATTGACTGACATGTTGCATCAAATTGGATCACCTACCATTTTTTCACATTAAATGCAATGGATATGTATTGGCTTAATCTACAGGGATTAATGCCTGGAAAAGCATTGGATAATCTATGAGAAGCACAAAATTGGTGAAGGTAGAATATCATTGAATATCCTCATATAGTGGAACACTACATGCACCTGCGACATACACTTTTCCAAAAGGAGATATTGCAAAAAGGAATGAGAGTTAAAGAATATTGGTCTAGATATGAATGACAACATAGAGGTTTGCCACCTATGCATGAATTTATATGGTTAGAAGCAGCACCAAATATAAACAACCTTGATTGGAATGATGATTTTCTACATAAAAATAATGAAAAATACTTCCATTTTATTTTCCTTACATGGAATCCCTGGGAGGACGCACACCAACGAAACATACAGGTAATATACATAGAATTCTTACACTCTCAAAATATATGATATATTCTTATGTGTTATGAATTACAGGTCTACCAAAATTTTACACAACATCCACATCTGTTAGGTTGTGGGGCCTATTTTCATGTGTGAAAGTGTTGAAGATTGTACACTAAAAAAACTGTACACTTTACATGTTTCCTCGCCGAATGTTTTTTTTGTGTGTAAATTGTTTTTTTGGCCTAAAAAAAAATGCACCTGACATATCGGGAAATGTGCTCTTCTCATATGGGTGAGATTTTTGACCCATAGGTTTTTGGGATGGTTTTGGTCCATGGTTTTTATACCCATGGTATTGTAAAACTGCTTAAGCAGTTGCCTACTTATATGGTAGGATTAAAAAAATGAAAAAAATTGCAGATGTGATTTGAATTCAGATGTGAATTTTGTAGAGTTTGTCAAGCATAGCTCCAAATGGATCTGGGTATTGTACTGAGAGAGAGGTGGCTTGTAATAAAATCTGAGCAAGTGATTCTTGGTGGACGTAGCCCAAATTGGGTGAACCACGTTAAATATTGTTTCTTTCTGTTGCGTTATTTTTATTCTATAATTTTATTTGAGATCTGTAATAATTTCTGCATATTAGTTTCTACTGTTGCGATTCTGTGAGGGATTATTCCGCATATTTTATCCCTTATTTCCTAACAATTGGTATCAGAGCCTAGTTTGGTTTGCTGAAGTGTTGAATCGTAGGGAAAGTTTTATCTTGAGTGGGAGCTATGGTAGATGATGGAAGATCTAGGGTTGATAAATTCAACGGGCATAATTTTAGTCTTTGGAAGATGCAGATGGAAGATTACCTTTATCAAAAGGATCTTTATACTCTGTTGTCTGAGAAGGTGAACAAACCCTTGAGCATGACAGATGTGGAATGGGATTTGCTAGATAGGAGGGCACTTGGGACAATCCAGATGTGTCTTGAATCTTCGGTATTATTTAATGTTTCAAAGGAAAAGACTACAAAAGAATTGATGGATGCATCAGGGAATTTATATGAAAAACCCTCTACCTCTAACAAGATATTTTTAATGAAAAAGATGTTTCATATGAAGATGTCTGAGAATGGTTTAGTAGCAGATCATCTAAATGATTTTAATACGGTTGTAAATATGCTAGCTTCGGTTACAATAGAATTTGATGAAGAAGTTAGGGCTTTATTAGATCTGTGCTCTTTTCCTGAGAGTTGGAATAGCCTGGTAATGGTGGTAAGCAACTCGGTTCCTGCTAACTCAAAGTTGAAGTTTGAGGATGTTGTAGGGGTGATTCTAAGCAAGGAAATGCAAAGAAAAAGCTCTAGTGAATCTTCTTCTTAAGGGAATGCTTTGACAGTGGAAACTAGAGGGAGATAAAAGAATAGAGGAAACCGTGGAAATTCAAAGGATTGGGTAAGGTCAAAATCCAAAAGCAAGATAGTATGCTAGCACTGTGGGAAGTCTGGGCATGCAAAGAAGGACTGTTGGGAGCTTCGAGAAAAGAAGAAACAATAGGAAGAAAACAAGGAGGCAAATGTGGCAATGGGTAATGTAAGTCAGGATGCTTTGATTCTTTCTTTGCAAAATATTACTGAATCTTGGGTTTTAGATTCGGGGGCTTCTTTCCATGCTTCTCCACATAGGCATTATTTTGTTGATTATGTTCAAGGAGATTTTGGGCATGTTTTTCTTGGTGATGATGAGCCTTGCAACATAGTTGGAAAAGGATCTACTCAGGTTAAGATGCTGAATGGGAATACTCGGCTATTGAAGGATGTCAGACATGTGCCTACATTAAGACAAAATTTGATATCGGCAGGGTAGTTGGAAGTGATGGTTGTACTGTGATATTTATTGTGGACTCTTGGAAGGTTACCAAGGGTGCTCTTGTGGTGGCAAGAGGTAAGAAGGTTGGAACCTTGTATTTAACCACTTATAGCACTAATGTTTGTAATCTTGTGGCTTGAAAAGTAGATACAACATTGTGGCACTATAGGCTCGGTCATATGAGCCATAAGGGCATGGAGATCATAAAGAAGGATTTTCCTGGATATATAGAAATAGGTTTGGAGTTCCACAAGGACTGCATATATGGGAAACAAAAGTGAGTAAGGTTTCTCAAGGTTGGACCTACAAAGAAAGAGAGTAAGTTAGAGATGGTGCATTATGATGTGTGGGGGCCACCTCAGGTATCATCTCTTGGGGGTTCAAGTTATTATGTTACTTTTCTTGATGACGCAACAAGGAAAGTTTAGGTTTATTGTATTAGAAACAAATCTGATGTATTTGACACTTTTGTTAAATGGAAAGCCTTGGTAGAGAATGAAACAGGTCTTAGGCTAAAATGTCTTAGGTCAGATAATGGAGGGGAGTATTGCAGCAATGAATTTGATGATTACTATTCTAAGAATGGAATCCATAGGCAAAATACGGTTCTAGGAACTCTGTAGCAGAATGGGGTATCAGAAAGGATGAACAAAACAATAATGGAACATGCTAGGAGCATGAGGATACATGCAGGACTGCCTCTTTCTTTTTGGGCAGAAGTGGTGAGCACAACTATGTACTTGATAAACAGAGGACCCTTAAGTGTCTTGGATGGAGGCATACCTGAGGAGGATTGGTATGGTAAGAAATTTGATTATTCATTTCTTAGAGTCTTTGGATGTGAGGTGTTTGTTCATATAGACAAGGATGATAGGACCAAGCTAGAGGCTAAATTAGAAAAATGTACTTTCATTGGTTATGGTGGTGATGAATTTGGATATAAATGTTGGAGTATTAAGGACAAGAAAATCATTTGATTTAGGGATGTGGTCTTTAATGAGAAAGTCATGTATAAGCAGCAGTTACGGGAAAACATGAAAGAATTCAAGAAATAATATGCAGCGGTAGAGGATCTTCCAGATGGGAAAGTGACACATGAATCAGTTTAGGAACCCCCTCAACAGGAACCCCAAACTCCTATATTGAGGAGGTATTCTAGGGTAAGAAAAGAACCTGAAAGATTTTCTCCTTCTCTTTATTATTTTTTACTCACTGATAGTGGAGAGCCAGAGATCTTTGATGAAGCAATGCAGGTAGATACTAGGAAGAAGTGGGAGCAAGCCATGGATGAGGAGCATCAGGTTTTCATGGAGAACCAGACATGGGATTTGGTAAAGCTACCCAAAGGAAAAAGAGCATTACAGAACAAGTGGGTGTTTAGAGTCAAAGAGGAAGAAGGAGACAAGAAAAGAGACATGGTGGTCAAGGGGTTTGCACAGAAAAAAGGTATAGATTTTGATGAGATTTTTTCTCCTGTAGTAAAAATGACTTCTATTAGAACTGTTCTAGGAATAGTTGCAGTAGAAGACTTGCACTTAGAGCAACTTGATGTAAAGACTGCATTTCTCCATGGTGATTTGAAGGAGGAACTATATATGCAACAACTAGAGGGCTATGAGGTCAAAGGTAAAGAGGAGATGGTGTGTAAACTAAAGAAGAGCGTGTATGGCTTGAAACAAACTCCACATCAATGGTATAATAAATTTGATAGCTTCATGATGGAGCAAGGTTATATTAGATGTCATTTTGACCATTGCATGTATACAAAGAAATTTGAGGATGGCAGTTATATTATCCTTTGTCTGTATGTGGATGACATGTTGGTTGTAGGTAAAAACATGTAGGAAATAAAAGTACTCAAGAAGCAGCTAAGTGAATCCATTGCTATGAAGGATTTCGGGGCAGCCAAAAAAATCCTTGGTATGAGGATATCTCGGGATAGGAAGGTACGGAAGCTGAATTCATCTCAGGAAGAGTACATTAAGAAAGTATTGGAAATGTTTAATATGCAGGATGCTAAACCGGTTGGGACTCCTTTGGCATGCAATTTCAAGTTATCAAAGGAGCAGTGTCCCAAGATAGAGCAGAAGAGAAACCAAATGTCCAAGGTACCTTACTCATCAACGGTTGGCAGTTTGATGTATGCCATGGTGTGCACTAGGCCTGATATTGCCCATGCAATGGGAGCGGTGAGTAGATTTATGAGTGATCCAGGCAGAGATCACTGGTAGGCTATAGAGTGGATCCTTTAGTATTTTCGAGGGACCATAGGGACAATTTTGTGTTATAGTGGATCAAACACCACTTTGTGTGGTTATGTAGATTCAGATATGGCTGTAGATGTAGACAACAAGAGGAGCACAACAGGTTATGTTTACACTGTAGGTGGAACAACAGTAAGCTGGATTTCACAACTACAGAATTTGGTGGCTTTGTCAACCACGGAGGCTGAGTATGTTGCTTCCACAGAAGCAAACAAAGAAATAATTTGGTTACAACAATTGCTTGAGGATTCGGGGCATAAGTAGGTAGAAGGAAATTTGGATAGTGATAGTCAAAGTGTTATACACCTAGCTAAGAACTTTTCTTTCCACTCTAGGACAAAGCATATACAGTTAAGGTACCATTTCATCAGGACAACTTTGGAGGAAGAAAAGTTGAAGTTGGAGAAGATTCATACCAGTCAGAATCTTGTAGACATGATGACCAAGCTGGTCACAAGGGAAAAACTGAAGCTGTGTTCAGCTTTGGTTGGTCTTCACAGAAACTAGTAAAGGGTTGAGAAGCTTCATCAGAGGAAAACTAGTCTCCAAGTGAGATATTGTTAGGTTGTGGAGCCTGTTTTCATGCGTGAAAGTGTTGAAGACTGTACACTAAGAATATTGTACACTTTTTATGTATCCTTGCCGGGGTTCGGGGGTACAACCCCTGATTTTTTTGGGGGAGTAAAATTTTTTTTGGCCTCGAAAAAATGCACCCGACATATCGGGAAATGTGCTCTTCTCATAAGGGTGATATTTTTAACCCATAGGTATTTGGGATGGTTTTGGCCCATGGCTTTGATACCCACGGTATTGTAAAACTTCTTAAGTAGTTACCTACTTATATGGTAGGATAAAAAAAATGAAAAACATTGGAGATGTGCTTTAAATTCGGCAGTGAATTCTGTAGAGTTTGTTGAGCATAGCTCCAAACGGATCTCGGTATTGTATTGAGAGAGTGGTGGCTTGTAATAAAATCTGAGCAAATGATTCTTGGTGGACATAGCCCAAATTGGGTGAACCATGTTAAATACTGTCTCTTTGTGTTGTGTTATTTTTATTCTGCAATTTTATTTAAGATCTGTAATAATTTCTACATATTGTTTCTACTGTTGCGATTCTATGAGGGATTATTCCATATATTTTATCCCTTATTTCCTAACATCTTCAAAATATGAGACAACTTACACAAGTGGATATGAAACATGACTACGAAGAGATTCTCAATTCTGTAGAGTGCCATATAATGTGTAAAGAGGGTGCCTACCTACATAAGAAAAGATGAAGAATGGTTTGTAGGTAAGATGCTAGTTTTTTTGAATAATTAAATTGAAATTATATATATATATATATATATCTCTGTGTGTGTGGAAGAACTAATAATGGATTATTATCTTTTGCACATATAATGTATCATGGCCATTAAATCTCAAGGGATCAAAATTATATCAAGACTTAGAGACAGGAGATAAAAATTTTGAGCTTGCGAGAAATGATGAAAGAGTAAATACACATAATCGCTACATATTACGATTGTGGAGAGAAATCATAGATTGGAAACCTGTTCTTTCCAAACATGTTGTAATCAACTACATTGCATGGTATGCAATAGAAGTAGAGAATATTTTTGAAACTTATCATGAAATGTTGATGTAGATTACAAACATTGAAAACGTAGATGAAATGGAAACAAGAGCATATAGGAGAATTCTAAGTGAAACAATTGTTGAAAGAGACATTAGCATAAAAGAAACATGTCACGTGTTGTTGGATATTCATTTCACCTTATCATTAATTAATAAAATACAATTGAATTTATTGTGTAATACCCTTTACTTTGAAATACCCATTTCACCCTATCATTAATTAATAAAATACCATACCCTTTATTGTGTAAACGAAAGAGATCAATTAATAAAATAAATTAAATTTACCTATTTACTGCGTAATACACATTTCACTTAGCATATTTATTTTTATTACCATGTAATACCCATTTCACCCTATCATTAATTAATAAAAGAAATTAAATTTATCCATTTACCACGTAATGCTCATTTCACTTAGCACATTTATTTTTGTTACTATGTAATACCCATTTCACCCTATCATTAATTAATAAAGAAATTAAATTTACCCATTTACCGTGTAATACCCATTTCACTTAGCACATTTATTTGCTATTATTAATAAAAGAATTGGTTTTTATTTACACAGATTCTTTTTATTTACACAAATAATTATTTACACGGGCATGAAATGGTTTATATTTACACGGGCATGACATCAGAATCCTCAACTCAATATATATATATATATATATATATATATATATATATGCCTGGGCAAGAGGCATAATAATGCCATTTCACAGAAAATAAAATAAATTCGTATTGAAACCTCAAGAGTAATCAATTAATCATTGCAATCCATTAGAAATATTTCAAGTACATTTCTCCACACCTATTTGCGGTGTTGAAGGAGAAAGAATAGTGAATTACACCAATTTTGGCAGTTGAAAAAGTTCAGTTCATATTTTTATTGCAAGAAAGACGTTTTCTTAAAATTCACCCATCTAAGTTTGATGAAAATGAATTTTGAAGTTCCCCATGCAAAGTGGAGTTCCAGCCATTTCCAAAATGTCCTCATTTTCCCAAATCATAGCTTCCAGTCGAAAGTTATGGCCTTTTGAAGTTTTTTACTTTGATTGATTTTAAAAAAAAAACTAACTATAAAAAAAGAGGAAAATTTTGCAAACTGGTTATGTGGGCCCGAAAATTACTTAGGATAATTTTTGCAAGAATGCAAAAAGTTACGAGTTCCTCTGCGGCCCCGCATCCTCCGCTTTTGAAAAAAAATACTTCTGCGGGTTCGTGGGCCTGCACCTTCAAACTCTATATTTTTGAAAAAGGGCAAAAAATCTTACATCTTCCTGCCGACCCACCTTTGGGAAAAGTTTCTTCCCTAGGCATGCAAGCCTGCCTTTGGGAAAAATTTCCTCCCCATGTCCGCCGGCCTGTAACTTAAGAAATATGAAGAGTTAGGAGGAATTATTTATATCATTGGAAAGGGGAAGAAATTTCCTATCTAATGGAAATGTTTTCTGGAAACCTTAAGTGCGTTAAATATGTGAAAAATCAGGCTGAAGTGCAAAGATGAGTTTGAGAGTGGGTAAGTGGGAAATTACCCCTTTTTAACTTACATGAGTAACTCTAGAGCATGGGTTGAACTTTTTGAAGGGTCATGCTAGGGGATAAGAGAATTGTTTTTTTCTAACACATGTAAATAGGACCTTGGTTATTGTTTAGACCTAGTAGAATTAAATACCTTGGGCATTTAATTGTTTTGGTCCCTTTGATCCTCTAAAATTAATTAAGGAACATTTAAATATAGTATTAATTTAATTATTTATTAAATTAACACTTAAGAGAAATTTAACTATATTGGATTAATTACACTCATTAATTTTGTGATGTGGATTTAATATTTTTTATATCGGGAAAATTTTATTTATTAATTATAATTGACTTTGAATCTTTGTTGTGACAATTGTTGCTTAAATCCTGGTAGTGGTTGTTGGTACCCAAATTGATTCTCCCTCAGAAACCAAGCAACATCACATATTTGACAGGAAGCTTAGAGATAAGCAGATCATGTTGTGTGTCGTTTTCTAGTCGGGGAAGAAATGTAGCTTGCTCTTTGTCACTCAGATGTGGAGAAATGGATAACACCCTCAAGAGGATTTGATCTATCCTCACTACTTTATGGTTGTGCCTTTCAACCAGGGTTATAGGATCTTTTTGTAGCCTACTATTTGTGGAGGAGATACAGATGTCATTTCTTGTGAAGTTATTAAGAAGACCTTGAATAAAATACGATCAATACAAGATAATGGATTTGTACACACACAAGACAAACAAGGGTAGTATGGATAAGATTAGTTGTTTTTAAATGAATATTTGGTGGGAGGTGAGGCAGAATGAATTTGATTCACTAGATCTCTGAGAGATTTTACAAAAAAATGGAAGAATTAATCAACAAAATGCTTCATAACAACTAAAATGTTCCTTTAACTAGAAGGTGTGCTTCAATGGAGGCCCTGATTAACACGTTTTCTTACAAAATTTAAGAATCCAAAATGAAGGCTCAAATTGAATAACTTAATTGAACATTATCAACCTCTGTTTTATCATGCCTAAGATACCCTCAAAGGCTAACAAACAATCTTATCATCATGCTAGGAGTAAAGTGATTTTAAATTTGTTTATTTCACTATCAAATGAAAGCTCTTCTAATAAATGAAATTGCAAATGCCACAAAACTATCACAAGGATACGATCTTGTGTGATTCACAAAGATTTTAATGTAAGATTGCAATGGGAACAAGAAAAACTATTTGCAAACATTTAGAAATGAAGAAGACATAATTTTTCCCAAAATCAACACAGATTAACTCAAATTTGATTAAATTCATCAGTAAGGGAAAGTTTCTAGAATAATCTCATAGCTTTTCAATGGTTGTACACTTGCAACCACCTTGACATGATCAAATTTAACACAAAAGAAATAAAAAAGTTCCTCAGATGGTTTCTCAGAAAGATAGGATCTGTCAAAATTTTATCTTAGGAAAATAACTCCCAACCTCTAACACTCCAACCATTTACATGACAAGTTCATGCAATTCATAACATTTTTCTACAATAGAGTTTTCCCCCAAAAAATAAAAAACATTCAAAACACCATTGCTTGTGATTTTGATTGTGATTCCCAAAATTAGATTTACAAAAAGTTGTCAGGTGATCAGAGGGAAAATCTCTTCAAACATTTCCAGCATTCGATTCTTTCATCTGGTAAATCACTCTTCATCTCACGTGCCAACTACTTCCTCCTCTAATCCATCAAATCTAGTTTTTTACATGCCAAGGAAGGAAAGATCGGAAAATCATATTGAACCTGATAGTTAGATCACATCTTAATGGTAAAAGACATTTTCAGATATTTCCTACCAAATCAAACTATCAAATTAATTCTCCTCTTCATTTAGCGTGTAGGAGATGTCAAAAAATGATTTAAAAAACCATAAAAATTCGCATCCCCAGGAGCTTTGGAGAAAAATGACAAAAAATTAGATACAAATGCACAGTTGCCATCGATTTCCTTTTTGAATTTGGACCGTCCACATGGGAGATCCGAGTTGAAATGGGCATGGGGGTTCCTTTTTACTTTTTACAAATTTTGGGAAAAATGTAAAATTTCTCATTTTGCTTTGCCTCTCCACCTTGAAAACGGGCTTGACACGTGTCCCAATGTGGATCCCAGTGGAATCGCGCTTCCTTTTTACACTTTAACCCCTTTTTTCACAATAGTAAAATTTTCCAAATTTCCCCTGAAATCCTGCCTCCCCGCCTTTTGATTTTTCAAACTGCCACTTGTCTCAATGGCACATCTTGAGATGGTCCCCAAAAGTAGAGACCCCAAACAATTGTAGGCTCAACACATGTCTCAGTCCGGTAGAGTTTGTTAAAAATTTGAATGTTCAGCGGAAGGCGCCATGTGTATAGGGTCTGAGGTAGTCTCCTTTGGCTGTTGAAAAGTCTGAGCAAAGGGCAGAGTGAGCGGAAGCCTCCAATTTTCCTCTTGGCACTTCTTCAAAATAAAACCCAGGGACCGGTCCAAAAACATGCGTGGGCCCTCCACGTGTCACAGACCCTTTAAAAACTTATTTGAAAATTGTAAGTAAGGGAAGGCTTGGTGAAAACCTCCACGTGTCCTCATGGTGCAACTTCAAGATAGTCCCCAAGAGCGGAGACCCTGAATAAGCGCGGGTTCACCACGTGTCCATGACCCGCCAAAACTATACTGACTACATGAAAAATTTGTCTAAGTCCAGAAAAAGCATCGGAATCCTCCACGTGTCCTCCTGGCACAACTCCAAGGCCAAACCAAAAGGTTAATTTTCAAACGAGCACCGTTCCTCCACGTGGATAAGTTTTTGGTTGAAGCAAGCCATAGTGTTTTTAGAGTGCCCCGCTGAGCCACATCTAACCAAAAAGAGCCACGTTTCCACTAATGCATAGATGTAAATTTGATGGGGAAAAACACACCTGTTAAACCGTGAAAATGTAAGGAAACCACCATTTGAGCCCAAAGATGAAATTTTCTTCAAGGACAGAGAATTTGGAAATGTTACAAGGTTCAAACTTGATCCTCCGAGCTACATCCACTCATGTTTCCTAAGGTATTTGGTACACAAAAGACAGGGACAACAAAATGTGACTATGGAAAACAGAGGGAAAGGAAAAGCCTGAGTTTTACGACCAAGTAATAGACTCTTTCATATGGTCAGATGAACAAAAACAAATTTTGGGTGTTTTAAGTGATCCTCGGCCAAGAAAGGAACTGACCATGACAACCGAATGGAGGACAGAGCCTTCAAGCACCAAGATGGGGAGACAAATAATGTGACAAAGGCCGCAAACTGAGGGATTTCAATGACAAATGGGGCGAGACTAATTTGAGCACCAACAATGGTCACGCTTTTCAAAAAAAAAATATTTCATAATTTTTCTATCTAAACCTAGGTTGTTCTTGGGTCTCGAGTGCTCATTTTAGTTGGCATTACAATAAATTTATTCAATTAATTTTATTCATATGTATTAATAAAAAAAATGAAATTTATGGTGTAATACCCTTTACTGTGTAATACCCATTCCGCTTTATCATTAATTAATAAAATACAATTGAATTTAGTGTGTAATACCCTTTACTTTGAAATACACATTTCACCCTATCATTAATTAATAAAATACCATACCCTTTAATACCCATTTCACTCTATCATTAATTAATAAAAGAAATTAAATTTATCATGTAATACCCATTCATTTCACCTTATCATTAATTAATAAAATACAATTGAATTTACTATGTAATACCCTTTACTTTGAAATACTCATTTCACCCTATCATTAATTAATAAAATATTATACCTTTTATTGTGTAAACCAAAGAGATCAATTAATAAAGGAAACTAAATTTACCCATTTACAACGTAATACCCATTTCACTTAACACATTTATTTTTATTGCCATGTAATACCTATTTCACCCTATCATTAATTAATAAATTAAATTAAATTTACCCCTTTATCGCATGATACCCATTTCACTTAGCACAATTATTTTTATTACCATGTAATACCTATTTCACCCTATCATTAATTAATAACATAAATTAAATTTACCCATTTACCTCGTAATACTCATTTCACTTAGCACATTTATTTGCTATTATTAATAAAAGAATTGATTTTTATTTACACGTATTCATTTTATTTACACAAATAATTATTTACATGAGCACGACATCATAATCCTCAACTCAATATATATAAATGAAGATGCCTCTCATTTAACCATATGAATCCATGCACATACCGCGAACCTCTATGTTTCCATTCATATCTAGACCAATAATATTTAACTTTCATTTCTTTTTGTAATATCTCATTTAAGAAAAGTTTATGTTCGCAGGTGCATATAATGTGCCACTATATGTGGATATTCAATGATATTTTTCCTTCGTCAATTTTGTGCTTTCCATGGATAATCTGGCGGCATTCTAGACATTAATGCATTCCAGGCCAATACATATCAGTTGTGCTCAATGTGAAAAAATGGTAGGTGATCTGATTTGATGTAACATCTCCATCAATTCACAACGATGTTTTGCCGAATAAGACCCCGTACCCCTCGAAGATGTTCCAAAACGCATCAAACGATCAACCAGATTGGAATGGGGAACATTTTGCATATGCTCATGTAACTCATTAATGGTGATTGACATATCTTGGAGGTTTTTCTTAACAAACACTGCAGACAGGTTTTGTGCACGATGTCTCATGTTCATGTTCATCATGTAATACTTGAATCGTGGATGTCATCCAGATCGGTCATCCCTATATCGAATTAAATGTTTTACAAATTCATGGAGATGTACTCGTCTTAACCGTGGTTCTATCCAGTCACATTTTCCATTGAGAAACAATGTAGGGAATGTCATATCAAGTAATCCTACTGTCACATACTCATTGATAGGAGATGATCATATCCCTGGCCAATCAATTAGTGCTCCAGGGTCCGCGTGAGGGTTATTCACCCATGCATGGATTAATTCCATCTCCCTTAGGGCATTGGGTGGTTTAGACGCCATTGATTTCATATGAATAATTATATTTCCTTCATTTGTCTCCATGGTCAGACCAACAAATACAACTTCGTTTACGTTAGAATCAAACTCCATATGCACTGAGTTAACTCCTCAAATACATTTTCATCATAGGGTAAGTGTAGGAAGTTGATGGACAAATATAGGGTCATCCATGGACGTCATATTGCAAAAAATAGTGAAATATAAACTTGTAGGGATTATTAGCTATATGCGCACTCAAAATTAGAAAAATTTATATAAATATGAATCGTAGAATTTGGAATCTAGTTTCTAAAATACTATTTTTTTTAAAAAAAGACAAGTTTAGCTATATTAAACACCTAAAATTATATGACTTAGTTTTTAAAAAAAAAAACTTATAAGATTGTAGTCTGTTTGCCCGCATTTTGGATGATCAAATATTGTTATTTGTTTTTTTCCTTTGGTGAAATGTTAGATGTAGTTGTCTATCTTGGGATGGATTTTATTTTGTTTTTTTTTTAGCAATATTTTTTTTAATGATTTTTTCCGTGAAAGTAGTCTGAAAATATTTAGAAAACGGAGTGCTTTCCATTTGCCCGCCATAACTATATCAAAAAATATTGAAATCAAATATTTTTTTTAACGTGTATAGAATTTGTCCACGCTTGGGATGGTATATGTTTTATCACATTTTGCTAAGAGAATAAAAAGCTACAGTCTTAAACGTAGACATGAACATTCACAGGAAAAAATGTCTTAAAGACCTATTGTCAGTAAAAAATTATAAAATGATATTTATCTTATTCTATTCACTTTAAAATAAATATTTCTATGAAGCTAACAGTCTCCCCTACGCGATGACACCATTTTTTGTGAAATGTTTTCAGTTTTTTAACATGGTTCAAGTCTTTGGAAGAGCAGATTTGAGGTTTTTTGACCTTTTACACTTCATAATGACCTTCCATAGCTTTGGTTGGTGAAAAAAAAAGATTTCCTAAGGCTTAGGTTCAGCAGATAGATCAAAAATCACGGTTTATAAAGCACGATCGTGGTTTTTTTAACACAAACCGCGAGTGCGCTTTATAAACCACGATCGTGATTTATAAAGCACGTTCGCGGTTCATAAATCATATTTACACACATCCCAATGTTTGAATTACCATGTGATTTTTACTCTTCGACCTTACCATATGAATTACTGTGAAATTCTATCTTTTTCTGCATGTTTTTCTTATCACCAGAAGAAAAAAATCATGGGAGACAAGAAACGAAGTCATTAAGTAAAAAAACACCAAACGAATTAGAGGCCAAAAAAATTCAAAATGCTGAGCGAATGCGGAAACTTCGTGAATCAAGAAGAGGTTCATCTTCAACCCCAACTATTGTAAGCAATGAAGAACCATGTAATGTTTCTACTATCAATGTTGAAGTTGAATTAAATACTCGTGATGAAGATGTTTTTACTATCAATATTGAAGAATAATTAAATACTCATGATGTAGCAAATGTTGAAATTGAAGGAGACAATGAAAATGTGAATAAGGAAATTCATGTTGAAACTGTAGAAAGACAAAATTTGACAAAAAAAACTCCTAGGATTTTACCGAAGAAACCTAATTTTTTTATTGAAATTGATGAAAAAATTTTGAAACCAATGTCTGACAAACTTTCTGAATGACAAATCAGAAGCAAAGCCACTAAAATTTGGGATAATCATTTTGAAATTTTAAATGATTCCCAAAGATGTCAGTTGTTGGTTAGTTTGATGAAATTGATTAAAATGAGACCTACATTAAACACCTTAGGATTGACAACATCTAATATACGTGGTCAAACCTCTACAATTGTTGAAAACCTTCGTCTTCAGTGTAAAATTTTTTCACAATATTACTTCTTTCTTCCAATGGCCTATTTATTTATTTTTACCTTGTTTTTTTAATTTTTCTATTGTGCGGGCCTTTCCCTTTGTTTGGTGTGCCCGGCTTGTTTTTTATATGTGGTCATTGCAGCTTGAGTGTCTTGCGACATCATGAGTGATGTCCCATGTTAAAACCCATTTTGGCAATCATGTGTCTTCTTGCTGTTACTTGCATTCTACACTTCTACATTATTTGCGTAACATACATTTATCTTTTACATGGCACGTTTTATTAGTGCAACATGTATTTCTAGCCACTTGTTTGTGTGTGCCTTGGTTTCTACCAAGTGCATTCCCTTCCCCCTATAGGAGAGAGTTACAAATTTCATGTGGTTGGTCCTCTTTAGGGGCCACATTCTCATATCCGCAATGGCGCAATTGCTCCCCTAAAGAGGGGGCATCATTTGGGGTTTAGAAAATATACAACACTTATACACTGATTCAATTCAATTTAGTTTCCGCCCTTGACATTTTCCGTTATCTAGTGAGTGGGTTTCGACTAGTCTATTAACCCTGTACACAATGCCCTTTATAGGACAGGGTAGTCCTTAGCATTCTACAGAGCATTTAGGATACAACAAAATTCCTCTATACACTACTTCAGTGAGTGGCATCGGATCACCAAAAACACCAGCCAGTACAGAGATCTCTTTATACATGTTCAGGGAAGAATTTAAAGGTTGGAGGATACAAATAAATTCCTCCCTATACTTCTTTGGTCTATGGCATTAGATTGCCCAAAAAACTCAGGACATGATATCTTCTTTCTATGCCCTTTCTCTCATCATGGATCATGTACACATGTTCCATTTTTCATTTGTGTATTTTGTATTTACATACATATACATGTGTCATTCACATGTGCTTTTACATATATATACATGATAATTTGAATTCTTGATCATCTTCTCCTTATAGGTTCGATGGTATGAGAAGCAAGAAATCAACACCAACAAAAAAAACATCATCAACAACAACATTTTATGGAAGCTCACACCTCATAATAACCATGCAGGTACATCACACGTGGACAAATACAATCGTGTTTCTACCCTAGGTTCCATGTCATCATTTTTTTCTCTTTTGTATCTTTATTCTGTACACTCCATCTTTTTGTCACTCCATGCTTTTGTCTAGTCCATCGGCACACTTTCTACTATAATTTTTATGGACATTAGGTACACATATCTATCTACTTTATGTTACTGAGTGTTCTTCTCACCAACATAAAGTGGGGGAAAATGTAGACACAAAATCATGCACTTTAGACATTATTTAGTCCCGGTCTCATACTACTATTCATATTGTTTTTTAGTGATGAAATTACTAATTAACCCCTATCTTTTGGCCATTTAATTTTCTATCTATTGTCATTCTCAACCTTCATCGCATACTTACCTATTTTGTTTATGTCATTCCGTGTTATTTGTCATTTAACTTGGGCACCCAAGCTAGTACTGGGGTGTGGACAAGTGCCATGGTCCCAGTCGAGGTGCCCTGATCCTTTTCCCACTTTCCCACCACTTTTGGGAACTTTCTAGCCATTTGAACATTTCATATTTCTTTTGGTCAGACTTTTTTGGGGTTAATTACAAAATTAGAATAAGAGAACCATTTAAATATAAAGTTATGAAACCATAATGAGGGACCAAGCACTAGTCACTACTATCATCGCCTAAAATTGCATTCATCAAAGGCTCCATTTGCATCCATCTATATCCATCACAAGGCACAAGGCTGGTTCATTTTCATCAAATTGCACATAAGAGGGAAGCTTATTTTATTTCATCCACCTTTTTTTTTGCATTTTCTACACATAGTTATAGCTTGCTAGTTTCACAAAGTGTGACTGACACAAGAGCACCTAGGGCATGATTGAATACATAAGCACATAGAAATACATCAGGTCTGAAATGTAGTGTAATGCTCAGTAAGTCCACCATTGTGGTAGTTGAGGACAGTTTGACCCCTTCATTTTTATTTTTCATTTTTAGGGTTTGACGCTTGTTTTGGGGTTTTACAGGTATATCTTTCATCACTTATCATTGATGACATTTGACACAAAGAAGAAAATTACGCGTGATAGAAAATGAGGGCTTCATATCATCTACCAACCCTACAATTTTTGTTTTTGGACCTCTTGCACAGATCAGGGCGCTCAGAACTCATACAAGGGTGCCCACAGGCGCCTTGATCCTCTCTTGGGAACCCCGGTCCAACGAAACAATTCATATTTGTCCTTTTCAGGACCTCTGCATGATTGTTCTTACTTCTAGAATATTTAGTTCACATTTGCATGGCAACGCAAGGTTAATTATCAAATTAGATCAATAGAACCTTATAAATATAAAGTTATGAGACCATAATTAGGGACCAAAAACTAAGCATTACTACTCCAACTAAGGTTGCATCCACTCTATAGGTGTCTAGGAGCTCCATTGCATCCATCTAGCTCCATCAGAAGGGGTAAGGTTGGTTCATCTTCATCACACATCATCCTATAAGGGAGTTTATTTTATTCCATCCAAAATTTTATTACATTCTACATCTAATCCACATTGCTGAGCTAATTCAAAAAGTGTGATTGACACTAAGAACAGCCTAGGGCACATGGATCACATACACACACCCAAAACTAATCATTATGCTGAGGCTTTGAAATGCTTTATGTGCAATCAAACTTGAAAAATCCTTAGTAAGCATCTCATTATCTGTGGTAGCTGAAGGTTAGTCTATGACCCATTCATATGAATTCTTTGCAATGCAACTCCTCCTTATAGTTGGACCATTGACAAATTCATTGAATGTTCTATCCTCTCTCTAGGTGAATTTCTTCAAACTTTTGGATTATCTCAACGACACCTCAGTGTAGAGCAACGAAGGTGGCTGACTTGTGTGCAAACATAGAGGGTTTCGAACACTTCAAAAACGCTCTGTATAAGTCATTGGATTGGACCTCCTGCACAGTACACAGGGTGCCTGATATACTCAATACCATTATTAGTCCCAGAAGAACCCTAGTCTAGATAGAAGAGGTGCCTCTAGACTTTTCCTTTTTTAGGCTTGTTCATGTTCATTCCCACTTGCTAAGATCTATTCCTGGTAGTATTTTATGACATAGTCCAGATTAGCCTACAAACTAGCTCACCGTCATTTCCTGCTTACTAGTTTCTTGCACATTAGGTTTTGTTCTATCTTTACTGTAGCCTAGTGTGCTTGGTTTTTGTTCATTCTTGAGCTTATAATGTATTTGGTGTTTTTTTGTTTCAGGAGATATTTATGGATATATCTAGATTAATGATCCTTGTTGTAATAGGGCAGGGTCCCTGCCAAAACTCTCATTTTTACCAAATATCCAAAAAAAAATTAAGTTTAAGAAGTCAGATGCACTTAATATCTATAATTATTGTCCACGTAATCATCATTCAATTTTAAAAATCTCAAAAAATAAACTCTAAACTTTGACTAATTTTAAAATTTTTATGATGTTTGGTAAATGAAGCGAATTTAAAAATAATTATTTATAAAATTAATTTATGTAATCTTTTTCCAAAGAATTAAGATATTTGATATTTATTTATTTTAGATTAGGTAATTAGTTGGTTTTGAGGGGGCCAAAAAACCCACTAGTACAAAGGAGAAAAGATATAACACTAGAAAATATAAAAGAAAGGCTCTACCAATAGCCAATACAGAAACCTAAAATGACGAAACACAAGCATGGTCACAAGGGACCAAAACCAAGTTGGGTCAAACCAAAGAAAGAAAATAATGAAAAAACATGATCCAAAAGCAGGGAAAGAGCACCTCAAAAACCACCACCGATATGACCATAAAGAATTAAGATATTATTCTTCAATTAAAAATTAAATTCTTAATCAATTACACTAGAATATATAAATAGTGAAAAAATATTTTTCAACAAAACAAACTACAATTAACTTAAAATTTTATCTAAAGTTCAATAATTAATTGATTTTTTGGTTGTGTTTGAAAAAATCATATGTGAAATTACAAACTTGGCTCAATTTAGAATTTTATTTAGAACCTATGAATAATGGAAAAATTCTTGAACTGACCTAAATTTTAATGGTTTAATTAAAATTTCCATCATATCAACTAAATCTATGTATATAGATTCTTAAATCACAAGTCTAAACCCTAAACCATGTATTTCAATAAATTTTTTTCCCATTATATCAACTTAATCTCAATATTAATTACTCCCAAACTAAGCTCTAAACCATTTAATTCCATTGGAGGCATGGCTACCATCTGGTTACATCTCTACGATGACAGTGTGCAACTTGAACATGTTTTACCACGTTACTGCGATGTCTGAGCTGCTTCTGTTTGATCTACTTCATTTTTCCCTTGAGAGACTACTAGCGTACTACTTTTCCATGGTTGAGCCTATCCCTCACATAAGTTTTCATGGGGGTTATGTGGCATGTAGCATATGCATAAGTATGGCCAGTCGTATCTGTTTGCCTCTATATCCCTATCCCTCCATCTTCATCTATCCTTTTTTGTCTAACCATTATATCAATCAAATCATTAGCTGTCAGCAAATAAATTAAAATTTCAAATTCTAAATTTTCCCATGCAATCATTCCTTTTCCTTTCTATCCTGTTAATAAATTCATTTTCCCTTATTTTGGTGGAGGTGTCGGGATTCACAAATAGGAGTACAATTTTTTTAAAACACTGATCTCTGCCTCTGTGAGAAATAGGCACATGCGTAGCCAAAATTGATCATTTGATAATATACATGAAAGAAAAGAGATTCTATCAAATTGTGTGAGGGATATTTTGGATGATGCAGATCACGAAGACCAGGTGGATGCTCTATTTCTACCAAAGCATAGCCTCAAACAAGGAAGTCTGATCATTTTTACAACCCGTGAAGAGGAAGAAGTTAAAAAGTCAGGCATCATATCTGTTTATAGAATGAGAGCACTACACCATTCTCATACCAAGAAAATTTTCTTCTCACACGCATTCTTATGGCCTTCCCCACTCTGGGGTTTTTGAAGATTTAATTAAAAAGTTTCTAAAATTTTACAATGAGTTGTCATTTTTTGGATTAATCTAAAGTATGAATTTATTTTGATGCAGCTTATAAATGTTAAATTTATGATGATGTCTACCATATATTGAGATTTTCAATTCTTTGCCCAGTTTTTCTTGAGTGTATTTAAGTTTATGTTAATTTTTTATGTTTAGTCTTATTTGACTATATTTAAATTTGAAAAGGGGTTGTGGTTCTATATCCATAATGCATATTTCTATTTCAAACTACAATATCAAAGTTTCATGAGTATATAGGATATAAATCAAAGTAGTTTACTCTTCTGCGTATTATGTTGTTACCTTGAAAATATGTATTTTCAATGTTTGTTTTTATTACATAGTTATATGATCTTATTCGACTAATTTCGTTCAATTGTTTTTTAATAATTTCTAATTTATTCCCTCCTCCTTTGACTATAATAATTTAATAACATATTTTGTTGTCATCTCTAATAAGGACGATCCAACACATTAAGTTCTTATGGAAGATACTCACTGTACTATACAAAACTACAATGTCAAATCTTAGTGTGCCTACATAATCTATATCAAAGTAGATTGTATCTCCACGTAATACATTGTTTCTTCGACGACCTTCATTTTTAACGTTTTTTGCACTACATAATCTATCAAATTTGTTTCATTCATTTATTTTTAATAATATCAAACTTGTTCCCTCCTACTTTAATTACAATAGTTCAACAACATATTATGTTGTCACCCACAATAAATGTTAAACGAACATGTTATTCTTACAAGATATAGTCATTATATTGTATAAAACTATGTTGTCAAATTTTTATGTGCCCACATGATCTATATAAAAGTAGAATATTGTTGCTCCATGTAATACGTTGTTGCATCAACGACATACATTTTTAATGTTTTTTTTTTCATTGCATAGCATTACGAATCTATTCAAAGTTGTTTCATTCATTTTTTTAAAAAAAAATTTCCCATTCATCCCCTCCCACTTTGAGTACAATAAATCAAAAACGTATTACGTTGCTACCCGTAATAACGACTATCCAACACATTACTCTTACAAAAGATACTCCGCATACTATGTAAAAATACAATGTTAGGTCTTAGTGTGGCTTCAATATCTATATCAAAGCAGGTTTTCGTTCCACGTAATACGTTGTTGCATTGACGACATGTATTTTTAATTTTTTTTTTCACTACATAACGTTATAAATCTATCCGAAGTTGATTCACTTAGTTATTTTTGAATAATTTCCAACTCATTCCCTTATACTTTGAGTAAAATAATTCAACAATGTATTACATTGTTACCCCTAATAATGATGATCCAAAACATTATACTTACAAAAGATACTCAATGTATTATATAAAACTACAATTTCAAATCTTAGTGTGCCTATTGGATCTATATCAAATTAGGTTGTTGTTTAATGTAATACGTTAATTCGTCGATGACATGTTATTTTAATGTTGTTTGTGCACTTCGTAGTGCTATGAATCTATTCAAAGCAGTTGCACTCAATTATTTTTGAATAATTTCCAACTCATTCCTTCCTACTTTGAAGGGACAAGATTATTATGAACCGCATATTAGTAAAGACATACAAGAATGAGTAGAAAAAGTATTAAGTTATTAGGAATGTCAGTTGATGTTTTGTAACAAAAGTAGATTACATAAAGAGTGTCAATTTGCTCACTTGCAATACACAAGAATAATATCAATTTTTTCATAATGACATGTACAGTAAGAGTAATGTCAATCTGTAATGTAATGAATCAAAATAATTGTTAAAAGAATATATAATAAAGTACATAATTTGATGACCTTATTCAACTAATGTCATTCTATTATTTTTTAATAATTTCCAATTAATTCTTGCCTCCTTCAATAACAACAATTTAACGACGTAGTTTGTTGTCTCTCATAATAACAACAATTTAACACATTGCTCTTATAGAAGATACTCAATGTACTATATAAAACTAGAATGTCAAATCTTAGTGTGTCTACAATATCTATATCAAAGTAGGTTGTATCTAAGTGAAATACATTGTTTCTTCGATGACCTGCATTTTTAATGTTTATTTTGCACTGCATAATATATTCAAAATTGTTTCATTCAATTATTTTGATATATTTTTCAATTCATTCCTTCCTTCTTTACTTACAATAGTTCAACAATGTATTGCGTTATCATCCATAACGCATGATGAGTGAACACCTTATTCTTACAAGATGTGGTCATTATATTTTATAAAATTGTGATGCCAAATTTTTATGTGCCTACATGATCTATATCAAAGTAGATTGTTGTTCTGCTTAATACGTTGTTACATTGACGACATGCATTTTTAATATTTGTTTTGCACTACATAGTGTTATAAATCTATTTAAATTTATTTCATTCAACTATTTTTTTTTTATAAATTCTAATTCATTCTCTCCTACTTTGAGTACAAAAAATCAACAATGTATTACATTCTTACCCCTAATAATGATGATCCAACAAATAACTCTTACAGAAGATACTCAGTACATACTATATAAAACTAAAGTTTCAGATCTTAGTGTCGCTTCATGAAGATATATATCAAAGTAGGTTTTTGTTCCACCTAATACGTTGTTATGTCAATGACATGAAATTTTAATGTTCGTTTTGCACTATATAATGTTTTGAATCTATTTAAAGTTGTTTCATTCAATTATTTTTGAATAATTTCCAATCCATTCCCTCATAATTTGAGTATAATAATTTAACATCGTATTATTTTTTCACCCCTAAAAATGATAATCCAACACATCACTCTCACACAATATACTCACTATACTAAATAAAACTATATTGTCAAATCTTAGTGTTCCTACAAGATCTATATCAAACTAGGTTGTTGTTCAACGTAATACGTTGTTTCCTTACTAACAAGAATTTTTAATATTTGTTTGCACCGAATAGTGTTATGAATCTATTCAAACTTCTTTAATTCAATTATTTCTGAATAGTTTCCAATTCATCCCCTATAATTTGAGTACAACAATTCAATAGCGTATTACATTGTTACCCCTAATAATGATGATTTGACACATTAAACTTACAAAATATGCTCTATGTACTATGCAAAACTATAATGGCAAATCTTAGTGTGCCTATAGGGTCTATATCAAACTTGGTTGTTGTTCAATGTAGTACGTTGTTTCCTCGTCGACATGCATTCTTAATGTTTCTTTCCACTACATAGTGTTATGAATCTATTCAAATTTTGTTGATTCTATTATTTTTGAATAATTTCCAATTCATTCTTCCTAATTTGAGTATAATAATTCAATAATGTATTACATTTTAACCCTAATAATGATGATCCAACATATTACTCTTACAAAATATGCTCTATATACTATATAAAACTATAAAGTCAAATGCTAGTGTGCCTACAAGATCTATGTCAAATTAGGTTGTTGTTTAAGGTAATACGTTGTTTCCTCGAAGACATGCATTTTTAATCTTTGTGTTGCACTTCATTGTGCTATGAATACATTCAAATATGTTCATTCAATTATTTTTTAATAATTTCAAACTCACTCCCTCCTACTTTTAGGGTTTACATGAGCGTATTATCTGCCACATATTTGTAACGAGTTGCAAGAATGGGTAGAAAAGTTATTACTATTAGGAATTTCAGCTGAAGATTTTTTTTTCGATAAGAACAATATAAGCCATTGAAATAGGTGTGGGACATGTAAGTATTTATTTCCCATTTTTTAGTTTCAGACTTTTCGCTCATGTTTACATCTTGGCTATCTAATAAACTAAATGCCATCCAATCAAAAACCTTAATTATATAAAGATTAAAATTAAAAAGTGGAAAAATCAATTAATTCCCATATTTTCTCAAAAAAAAAATCTACTTGTGTAACATTCAGTTATGAATGCCTTGTCATACCAGTTAACGACACTGACTAAGTGAAACCTCCATATAACTAAATAATATATAATTTAATGTAACCAACCTTGAGATTTGACACATATCCCAAGCATATTTGACATCTCCAAAAATATTTTATGTTTTCATTTGATTACAAACCTTCTAATACCATCCAAAAAAGTCATTTTAAAACTATCTAACACATTATTTTGGCTACCTTAGCCAACTTCCTAGAAAATGTAGGTTAGGGAAGATTCAAGAATTATAAAAGAATATTATGGTAGAGTTGTCGCTTATCCCACTAAGATTGCATTAGAAAATAAAAAATTTGTCTATATGTAGAAGTCAATAGTTGTGCCTGCAAATTGTAATGGACAACAAGAAATATTTCAAACACAATTTCCATAAGAGAATTGAAGAAACACAAAATATCTCATTAAATACGCGTAAACAGTAATTGTTTATTTTAAAACATTATTGTATATATATATGTTTCTTTGGGTTTAAAAATTTGCTTCTTATTTGTTTTATTTGATTATATATATTACACATCTTGCATAAGTAATCAATCTTCATCAATTCATATATTGCAACCTACAACCACTACTCATTGAGCTTCTTATTTTGTATAGCAAGTATTTCATTATCAAATGATTTTTTCCAAAGAATATAGAATTATAAATTGGCCATAGAACAAGTTGTAAAGTAGCTAAGAATTCAAAGAATAAATTTAGATTTTGCAGAGGCAAATAATTTTTTAATATAATATTACATATGAATGAAATTTTACTAAGAAGACATTTATCAAGTTGTTTATCATATAAAAATATTTTATCTCCATTTTTCTATTATTACCTACACTCATAGTTATTGCACTAACAAACATTGTTTAATTTGTTTCCATGTTTCATTAGTTTTTGGCATTAGCTCATACATTCAAGGAAAAAGGTGGGATAAAATTTTCTTTATTAATCAAGTGTTTGACAAAAAAAATGATTTTTCAATGTGATTCTAAAAAATCTACATGTTACTATTTTATAAAAACATTATGATTTTTCAACACATACCATGGAATCTAATATCTGAGCTTATATCACATTCGTCACACAATCAAATTACAATTTCAAATACTCTCTTGTGTGTGACATCTTGTCTCCCTCATAGCATAGAATCATTATCAACAACAGTAAATGATGAGTAGCAATTATTTTCCTAGATTTGATGGGTGCCTATTGGGCCTATAGTCACACATCCTGACCTAAGTCCTGGTTAGCTAATCACTGTTCAAATTTTGCACTCCATATCTTGGGTGCAGTTCCTCCTGATTTTTACAATATTTCTTTGGCATTGGGATCGTTACTCCCCCTATTCAATCCTATAGTAAATATATGTAATGGCATTTCCTGTAAAGTATCTTAATTTAGGAATCCCACGACATTCATATTTATACATGTTATAATTACACACTCTAATGCTTATATACTTCACTACAATAGGTCCCCCATAAATAGAGAATATTTTAGGGTTTCCATATATCCCACACCTATAGATTGAAATCTGACAGCCTCCAAGATAAGATATTTATCAAGAGCACTTGTCTAAGTATAATCAAAATCGCTCCGGAAATGTTTGGAACTCAGATATGGAGTGGCTATAAATGTCTTCTCACCAGCAAATAGATGGGATCCAGACTAAAAATTCTATAGTCACTCTTCATGAACCATATTCAATGTGTATATGGCATTTAATTCTATCAAGACTCAGATATTATATCAATGTTCTACACACTCAATATTATATTGGGAAGGTACATACTATGAAGTCTTATGATACAAACTTCTATAAATCCATACTCCTTTATCAGGATGTAGTCTGAAAACTATTGCTCTTATATGTGTGGTTACAAGAATCAATACTACTATATCAAACACGCTTTGCAATGTTACACTCTACACATTTATACTATTTTCTCACTATGGTTGGTAACTATTTGATTTCCCTGTTACACTCAAATATGATGTGATGTTAATTCAATCTTTAGTAATGATCGACTCTTATTCTCATCATGTTTTGTTCAACTTTGATTGACACATACTTCCATAAATCTATCGACTTCAAATCTTATTCTCACACACTATATACAACTCTCCTCAACACAGTATTGTAATAGTGTTCTACTAACTACAATTTCCAATTCATGTTTGTAGTTCAACAATTTAATTTTTTATCAAACAATTCAAGTTGATGGTTCAATAATTACTAGTTGATAATCAAATTATATTGTTTCTCCAAAGTTGTGAATCTAACACCCAAAATTTCTTACAAAGGGGGAACCTATAAGCATCAATATACAAAGTAGGTATTTCCTAGTTGCCCTTCACATTTATTCTTTTGAGAAAAACATCCAAGGCAAGGTCGCCAGACATATGAAATTACTAGGGCCTTAGAGATTATTTGTATATACAATTAGGTTGTTTCTAATAAAATATAATGCTTATGTGTTTATGAAATAATTGAATTCAAATTAGGATCACTTATTGTCTTATATTTTGGGGAAAAATGTTCTCTAATAGCTATCACATAAACTATTTTAGGATTTTGTTGAGATTCTACAATCATCTAATAGTCATATTATAACAATAACATATCTTTAAGTATTGTGTAGGCTTTGGTTGCAAACATTGGGGGCATTCACTATGTAAACTTATGCCATATCACATATCAGCTTGTAGGATACTAAATAATACACCTATTTCAAATCTGTATCTCAATCTTCGATTATTAATACCCCCTCTTGATAGAAACATTTTTAATTGTAAAACACCCCTTATTGCTATACCTTATATCCAAACTACCTATTTTCCCTTTGAAAAATTTATACCCCTTTTAATTTCCACCTCTTTAGTGTTGGATTTAATGTATTACTATTTCATGAAAATTTATGTATATCATCCTATTTAAACAACTTTATCCAAATTCATAGTTAACTACAAAATTTGTACAAACCCTCATTGTGTGATAATTTGATATCTCTCTTCCTTTATTTTCTATCTACATTTTTCATACTAATCAAACTGCGTATAATAATGTGAAGGGTCATATGTGGTTGCATTCTTGTTACATTATATGTATTAAGGTCTGTGTCATGACATTGATTCTCCTTAAAAAATTGAGTCGAATGACAAAAAAATACCTTAGTAATGATATTATGAAGGATGTCCTAGCTATTAAGAGTTATGCAATGTCATTACTATATAAACACATTGTTGCTTCTCTAAAAACCATATCACTACTTTGAAAAAACATACAATGAAAATGATATGAATTATGACTTCTTCATCTGCCCCACAAATACTCCTCCTTCATCCCTATTTTTTAAAACCTTTATATTTAACACCTTATACCCATTTATATGGGGCAATATATTCAAGGGTCCATTTTGAGCTAATATTTTAAACCCCTATAGGTTTGTGAACTCACTTGATAAGAAGTGATTTTGATTGTGAATCCTGTGATGGATTACAGATTCTAGTCATCTTTCTTTCCACCTGTTACATAATTTATAATTATCATCAAAGTTGAAGGACTTATAGTTGTCCGAAATAATTTTTTGTCGAGAATGTTGGTATGCAACTAAAACATTGTCAAATAAAGGATGGTTATTTCATTGAAATTTTCAATGGGATTTGTTTCATAAATTATTATAATATCCCCCACATTGATTCGTATTTCATTAGACAGGTGAATGGTTTATAATTGGATACAAGAAGCGACACCCCACAATACAACCTTCTTTACATCGGGGTTGAAGATCAGTTGATTGTTTACCATTTTATAAACCTGACATATGGAGACAAATTTTCTAATGAGAATGCATTGTAAAATTTGAAAAATTCAAGATCATAATTATGAGACCCTTTTCCTTATCGTTTTTTTATTAATGGAAAAATGTTTTTTGACTAGGATCCTACCTAGGATACATGAGGCCTAAGCCCATATATGTGGTTCTTATTTTAAGTTTACATATTTTTCTCTTCTTCATAGAGGTAGGTAATAAGATCATCCACAATCAATAGGAATTAGGTGGCATGAGCAACATAATTTGTGTATGGAAAATGTCATATATACATGAAATCAAGGCATCTTTAAATTTTTGATGTAATACATTATATTGATTGCATCATCCATGGGATTATGAAAGATAGTCAAATCCTTATTGATAATTTTGTTCCAGACTTACGTTGATATCATCTATGATAAACAACCCCTCATGTTCCTTTTTTTCAGTTTTAATCTCCACCAATTTAATGAAATAAACACCTAAATTTAATCAAAATGTTGTTATCACCCTAAAATTTCCATCTAATTTCTCTGTCAATGTTAAAATATATACTTGCCTCATGTGAATGATAGACTTTGGAAGTCATAAATTCTTCCAAGTTGTGAATTGCCTCCAATATTCACCTAGAGTAATAGCAAAACCTAAAGCTACCCTAGCTTTCATCTCTCTCATACATAAAATAAAATATGCATTGTTATATGCATCCATGTATGTACTCAAGAGAAAGTTGGATTAAGCATCTTTAAATGCTTCTCCTTAGAAAAATATTGTATGAATTCATATTCCAATTCAAAAGGAGGTATAATATGCATAATTTTTGGGTACCACGATTTGTGCATGAGATTAAAGGAAAATCATGTGGATATTGATAAAGATGTATATGATCACAAGGAGGTGATGTGAGTACCATATTACATTAGACACACTATCATCCAATTAAATTGGTGAGAAAACATGAGAACAATCTTTCTAAACTAGTGCACAAAAAAAAAGGAATTGGTAATAATAATCACCATGAGAATTATCATTTTATTCCTCTATATCTTTCACTAGATCCAAATACATTCACATTTTTCGTTGAGTTGGTTAGTAGTTGGGAAACAATTGTCTTTAGAAGGCATCAATTAGACAAGAAAATTCATATTCCAAGTGATTTATTGCTTATAGAGGCACCCCCATTATAATCAACATTACAATGGTTTGGGAATATAATAGAATTCTTTAAAATTAAATTTTGTATCCTCATATTCTTTATGATCTTGTTTATGGACATGCAAGAGGTTGTAAATATCCTCGTGCAATGTTGCATTTTAATGAAAAATTCAACAATTTATGGTCCTCATCAGCTTCTGAGAAATGTTAAAAAAATATTACTAAAAAATTATACTACATACTTGGTCAAAGCATAATACAATCTTTGTAAATACCTAAATTTTGTAATTAGGTACTCTTGACAATATTGATTTAATTTATATCCCTTAACCATGACATACACACTCAAACAAAGATTAAATGCATTATTCTACCATATCTTTATGCTTGCAAATACTTCCTATTCTCCTAATCTGTTTTTCAATCACCTATATGAATAAACTCACTTATCATACAAATCCTCTATCTCTTATCAGACATCTTTATATTTCCAGTCGTTCCATTATTCCTTCCTAGACACTACCACCCAAGTTGGGTAGAACCATCATTCAACTCCATCCCTACTTGATGCTTTTATCCACAATGGCCTAGCATTCAAATTGTCTTATGTTCTTCTTATATCTTCTTCATAATCAATCTTCATGTGAATTCACATCTCGTGGAAAGGTAATGTAGCCACATTCTAAACAAACTCAATATACTGCAAATAATATGAACTCCAAAAGAAAACATATTTCCTTCTTCATTTTTGAATCATCAATTACAATGTTTCCTAAATATTAAAATAGCTCCCAACTCGATTTTTCTAGAAAACTCTAACTAACTTTGACTAAATCTACTCTAGATGGCCGAAATTACTATTTTTAGCAGTTTACTAAAACCTGCTATTCTAAGTAAGTTCGCATGCTTATTCGTATGGGCACATAAATTTCCATGCATCTTCTACATGCCTAAATTAGAGGAATTTCCAACTTTTCAACTCACAATGCAACTAATAGGCTAAAATTAGCTAATGCCCTAAAATAGGAAAAAACTGAACTACAACTTAAATCCTAACTTTCAAGCCTCAAGATGGTGGATTTCGGGCCGAAAAAAACACTCCAACTGGTAGGGCTAGTTAACCGATGAGTTCATCTTATCAAAACATGTGGTTTCAAAAAACAAAAAGGACTCAAATGGACACCTGAAGCACAAGTTACGACCTTTTCAAGTTCCTGCTAATTTTGGTGCATCATTCTCCCCTGCTTGAAAAAAATGCAACTCCTGCAAGTTGTCTTCTTCAAAATACTTCCATTTATCTACATCAAAATTCTTAATCTCCCACTATGTGACCCAAGTAATTTCCTCTTGTTCCAATCCTTTCCAATGTACCAAATATTTGTTGTATTTCTGATTTCGCGTGTCCATTGTTTTCTTATCTAGAATCTGATCCACTGCTTCTTTCTTCTTCACCGGAACCTACTCTGCCTCCAATCTACTACTTCATCAATAACACCCCCTTCTACACCATCCCCATGAAAAGAATACAAATATGAAACATTAAACACAGGAGAAATATCAAAATTCCCTGGTAATTCTACCTTGTAAGCATTATCATTTATTTTTTTCATGATTTTTCAGGGGATCAAACTTCTTGTACTTTAGATTATTATATGTTCCTTTTGGAAATCGTTCCTTCCACAGGCATACCATAACCAACTCACCAACTATAAATATCTTTCTTCATTTGTGCACATCTGTTATTTCCTTATACTTATCATTACTATTATGCAGCTTCTTTCACAATTCTTCCTGCAATTGTTGTATAAGTTCAGAAAATGCTTCTGCATCATTATTGACTCTGCCATCAACTGGTAGCTGTACAAAATCTAAAACCACATTTGGAATACTCCCATCCAAAATCTAAAATGGATAATTTCCTATGGATCTATTTATGGAACTATTATATGCAAACTCAACTTGTGGTAATGCTAAGTCCCATTGTTTTGGCTTTTCCCCCAACTACGCACCTGAATAGGTTTCCCAAACTCTAATTTACCACCTTTGTTTTCCCCATCAGTCTAAGGATGATAGGCACTGTTGAACTTTAGTTGAATTCCCAACTTCTTCCATAAATTCCTCCAGAAGTGACTTAAGAACCTTGTGTCCCTATCTGAAGTAATGGTTTTCGGAACACCGTGCAAACGAACAACTTCTCTCAAAATTAAATCTGGTACGCCTGTCGCATCACTTGTTTTCTTGCAGGAAATAAAATGATCCATCTTATAAAACCTATCAACAACCACAAAAATTGAGTCATTACCTCATTGCATTATTGGTAAATCCCAAAACAAAATCCATAATCAGATCTGTCGACGACCCTTTAGGAACATGAACTGACATATACAACCTTATATTCTATGCATGGCCTTTCAAGACTTGGTAAATTCGACACCTCTCCACATATCTTACCACATATCTTTTCAGATTTGGCCAATATTATTTCTCTGCTACCAAGGCTATCATCTTATCTTTACCAAAATGCCCAGCCAATCCTACGCTATGCAACTCTTTTAGTATATTCTATCTCATAGACCCAACTGGAATACATAGTTGGCATCCCTTGAATAGATAGCCATATTGTAAAATGTACTCACCCTGGACATCTCCTGCATTGTCTGAAAATGGAAGAAATAACCTTTCAACAATACTCTTGAAATCAGAATCAGAAGAATACAAACTTTTTATTTATTCAAAACCCACTACCTCATTTTCCATAGTGGTAAAAAAATTCACATGCCTACTCAATGCATCTACAACTTGATTCTATTTTCCCTGATTTATGTTTTAGAGAAAAAGTATAACCCTGTAAAAATGATACCCACTTTTCATGCCTACTATTAAGCTTATTTTGTGTATTCACATACTTCAGGGCTATGTGGTCTGTAAATAACACAAACTCCGTAGGCACTAAGTAATGCCTCCAATGCCTCAATGCTTATAAAATTACATAAAATTCCACATCATAATTAGAGTATTTCTTTCTTACCTCATTAGGTTTCTCACTAAAGAAATGTATTGGCTTTCCACCTTGACTTAGAAAAAAATGAATACCCACACGTGAGGCGTCACAATAAACCTCAAATAGTTTATCAAAATATGGTAGTGCCAAAGTGGGTGCCTCTATAACCTTCTTCTTCAAGAACTGAAAACTATCCTTAGATGCCTTTGTCCACAAAAACTCCCTTCATTTTGTGCAATCTATTATAGGTGCTACAATACTACTGAAATTTTTAATAAACTTTCTGTAAAATGTTTCTAGATCATGAAAGCTTCTTACCTCTGTTATACTCCGTGGAGTAGGCCATTCAATAATTGCCTTTATCTTTTCTGAGTCCATCTGTACCCCACCTGCTGAAATAATAAAGCCCAAGAATACCAAGCTCTCTTGCATAAATGTGCACTTCTTCATATTTGCATAGAGTTTCTCTTTCCTTAACACTTCAAATACCAATCTTAGATGCCTCAAATGTTCTTCTTTAGTTTTACTAAAGATCAAGATATCATCAAAATAAACCACAACAAACTTACCATTATACTCCCGTAGCACGGTGTTCATCAATCTCATAAAAGTACTAGGTGCATTGGATAACCCGAATGGCATCACCAACCACTCATATAATCCATTTCCTGTCTTGAATGCTGTTTTCCACTCATCTCCTTCTCTGATCCGAATCTGATGATAACCGCTTCGAAGATCAATCTTGGTGAAATAATTAGATCCGGCAAGCACATCCATCATATCATCAAGGCGAGGTATTGGGAACCGATACTTGATTGTAATTTTATTGATCGCTCTGCTATCCGTGCACATTCTCCATGTTCCATCCTTCTTTGGTGTTAATAAAGCTGGTGTTGCACATGGACTCATGCTCTCCCTTACGACCCCCTTTCGCACGAGCTCTGCCACTTGCCTATTCAACTCTGCATGCAATGTCGGGCTCATCCTATAAGCCGCTTGATTTGGGAGTGAAGACCCTGGAATCAAATCCATGTGGTGTTGAATGTCTCTTTTGGGTGGTAATCCATCTGGTAGCTCATCAGGAATAACATCTGAAAATTCTTCTATTAATTCTGATGTTTCTATTGGTATTTGAGCACTTACAAGTTCATCCTTATTTGCAACTAGTGCATAACAGAAACCGGTTGCCTTTGCCTCCTTCACAAATTCCTTTGCAGAAAGCATATTTTCAGCCTTCCCCTCTTCTTTAAGAGGTATCAAAACTATTTTTGTGCCATCCTTCCAGAAAGTATAAGTATTTTTTCCCCCATCATGAATAACTTTTCTATCAAATTGCCATGGTCTTCCTAGCAGTATATGACATGCATCCATAGGAATAACATCACACCAAATCTCATCCTTATAACTGTTCCCAATAGAAAAGCTTATTAAACATCTCTTATCAACAGTAACTTCATTACCCTTCTTAAACCATGCAATACGATAAGGGTTAGGATTCTTCTCACAATGCAGACCCAATTTATCGACCATCTCATTTGAAACCATGTTCTCACAACTACCACCATCAATAATAACATTACATACCTTTCCTCCTGAAGTGCATCTTGTTCTGAAAATATTTGTACGTAGCCATGCATCCCCCTTGACCTCCTTTCTTGGAGCAATCATTGTCCTCTTGATCATCAAATTTTCTCCAACATCTGGTGGAATTTCGAGGTCCTGTTCATCTTCTACTTGCTCAGCTTCAACAAGATTTACTCTTGGAGCATCTCCTTGCCTTTTTTCATGTGTATAATTATGTGGGCATTCAAAAGCCCGATGCCCTTCTTCACCACATTTGTAACAAACAAATGGTCTTCGTGGAGCCTCCCATCCTCTATCGCCAGCATATCCTCTACCCCTAGAAAATCCTCTGCCTCTTTGTTGATTCTGGAAATCTTGTCTCGTATCCTCTTTCTTTTCCCATCCACGAGATGATTCTCCCCTACCTTGGCTGAAACCAGCTCGTCCCCGAAAGGAAGATGAGGCCCCCCTATTCATTCCAGGTGATCGCCTAAAACTTTGACGATTTTGTTTTTCCTCAGCCTTTAAGGCTAATTGATAGGCATCCTCCATGCTTTTAATCCTATGCATACTTATCTCATCTTGAAAAGGAAAATTTTAATCCATTAACATACCTCGCAGCCATTTGTTCCTCAGTTTCTTCATGCTCTACACGAATGGACAACTTGTAGAACTCATCTGTGTATTCTTGCACCGTTTGTAAGTTCTGTCTGAGATTCTGAAACCTCCTGTAAAGGGTTTGTGCATAATCCACAGGTAGAAATTTATCTTTTAGCTTCTTCTCCATCTTACTCCACGTCCTAATTCTTTCTTTCCCCTTTCTTGACCGCTCTTTCTGTAGGTGATCCCACCATAACATAGCATGACCTTTTAATTTCGTGCATGCAAATTTTACCTTCTTTTCCTCTGACATAGCCTTCCACTCAAAAAATTTTCCCATGCTATTCAACCAGTCTATCAGCTCCTCTGGTTTTAGACTACCACCATACTCTGAAACATCAACTCTTATCCCATCATTCTTTCCTTCTAATGCTTGAAGCATCCTTTCTTCAAAAGCTAATGGTGGTGCTTGCGTTTCCTCCTCTTCACAAACTTCTTCTTCATCTGTGTCATCTCCACCTTGATTTCCTCTTTGGGTTATCATTCAGCAAGCGCAGCAACTTGTCTCTGCAGATCTTGCATATTTCTATTCATCTGGGCAATACCGCCTCCTCTTCCTCTTCCTCTTCCTGCCATTTTTAAACAAAATACTTCGAACTAGCTCTGATACCAGATAATGCAGCCAAATTAAGAACAACCAGATAGACTGCAATAAAATGAACTCCAAAAGAAAATAGATCTCCTTCTTTGTTCACAAATAATGAATTACAATGTTTCCTAAATAGGAAAATAACTCCCAACTCGAGTTTCCAGGTAAACTCTAGCTAACTCTAACTAATCTACTCTAGGTGGCGGAAATTACTATTTTTAGCAGTTTACTAGAACCTGCTATTCTTAGTAAGTTCGCATGCTTATTCCTACGGGCACAGAAATTGCCACGCATCTTCTACATCCCTAAATCAGAGGAATTGCCAACTTTCTAACTCAAAATGCAATTAATAGACTAAAATTAACTAATGCTCAAAAATAGGAAAAAACCAAACTATAACTTAAATCCTAATTTTCGGCCTCAAGATGGCGGATTTAGGGCCCGAAAACGTGTCGAAAACTTGCCCCAACCGGTAGGGCGGGTTGCCGCTGCGTTCGTCTCATCAAAACATGTGGTTTCAAAAAAAAAAACGGACTCAAACGGACACCCGGAGCTCAAGTTATGACCTTGTCAAGTTCCTGCTAATTCGGGCGCATCATTCTCCCCTGCTTGAAAAAAACGCAGCTCCTGCAAGTTGTCTTCTTCAAACTGCTTCCATTTATCTGCATCCAACTTCTGAATCTCATTCTCCCCTACTTATGATAGTGGCACAGACACCAAATCTTGTGACTATCCCTTCATAGAAATATAAGATGTTGGATTCATTTGCCTCCTTGAGTGCCACTTCTTCGGTCCACTTGGTGAAATAGTTTGTTGCCGTAAGTATCCATTTGTGGCCTTGACTTGAATTTGGATTGATAACCTAAATGAAGTCCAATCCCCATTGAATGAATGGTTGATTTACTGAAATTAGATGGAGGGGCAGCGCTGCTAACCTTTCTTTCCCTATGAAGAACGTATATCTCTTGCATTTGTTGGCCCATGAGTAGTAATCATTGAACACCGTAGGCCAATAGTAACCAACCTTCATGATTTTGAGAGCTGTTACCCGTGGAGAAAAGTGGTCTCTTGCTTCCCCGTCATGGAACTCGTGTAATATCTTCTCAGCTTGACCTATTCCAATGCATCTCAATAGAACACCATTGATGTACCTCTTGAAAAATATTCCATTAATGAGTACATACGGGATGACTTGTAATCTAAAGTATCTCCTCTTAGCTTTGTTCCATTTTGGAGGGCACAAACCTATTTGGAGATAATGCACAAAGTCTTGGGTCGATCATGGAATGGGTGCATCATTAGTTGGGTATTCTTGATCATTCTGTAGTAACATGACAACATCTTCTTCACCTTTTGATCCGTCAGGTTGTTTGGAAATGAGGTGATCACACAAACCTTTGCCACGCAACTTAGTCACTTTGATTTCAATATCATATTCCATTACCTGAGTGATCCAACCTGCTCTCTTCTCATTCAAATCCTTGTTTAGGAGAAAGTCCTTGACACTAGCATGAGACACCAGCAGTTGAATCTTATTGTTTGAGACCAAGTGTCTGAACTTATTCAAACTTTGATGATAGCAAGGACATAATTTTTAATGAAAGAATATTTTACTTCGTAATCTTCTAGGATTTGACTAAAGAATGCTATGGGCTATTCTGAACGTTCTCTATTCATTTTTATCAAGATAGTTATGATTGTATCTGATCCTCCAAAATCATACAGCATAAAGTCCTTTGAAAAGTCTTGGTTGATAAGAGTTGGAGCTCGTGATATTACATGCTTGATGTTCTCAAAAATCTCTTTTCCTTCTGCTGTCCATTTAAACACAAGATTCTTCTTTAGCATTATCGTTAAAGGCTTCACAAGAGTGTCAAAATTAGGCACAAATATGTGGACAAAGTTTATCCTTCCCAAGAAGCTTTGGAGATATTTCTTGTGGTGTGGTAATGGAAGTGTTTAGATGGCTTCAACCCTTTCAGGATCAATTGTTAACCCTTCCCTTGAGAAAATGTGGCCCAATAATTTTCCCTCATGTGCCAAGAATACACATTTCTTTGGATTAAATGACACTCTGAACCTTCTACATCTTTGAAACACTTGCCTGAGGTGAAAGAGATGGTCTGCTACATTTTTTGAGAAGACAGTAATATCATCTAGGTATACCAGCACTATCTTGTTGATCAAGCCTTTGAATGCCATATCCATGGCTCGCTGAAATTTCACTCTAGCATTTGACAGTCCAAATGGCATCTTCTTGTAAGCATATGTGCCCCATTTTGTAGTGAAGGCTATCTTGAATTGATCTTCTTCCTTCACCATTATCTGATTATAGCCTAAGTATCCGTCTAGCAATGAAAACCTTTTTGAACTAGCTAAAACCTTCAAGATTTGTTCCATTAATGGAAGTGGATAATGATCCTTGAGTGATGCTCTATTTAGATCACGAAAGTCCACACAGAATCTTATTTCTCCATTTCTCTTTCTCACTGGCACCAAGTTTGCAACCCAACTTGAATGTTTGATAGGGAAGATGATACTAGCCTTAATCAGCTTGTTCAACTCTTTTCTCATGAGAGGTTCAATATGGGGATTCACTGGCCTTTGCTTCTGCCTAATAGGCTTGGATTCCAGATTTAGATCAATAGTATGTCGTGCCAACTCTAGGTTGAAACCTCTTAAATCCTTGTAAGTCCAAGCAAAGACATCTAAGAACTCTTGAAAAAGTTGAATAAATTCAAATTTCTCTTGTGGGGTACTTACTTTTCCAATTTGTAATGTCCTACCTTCATTTACTAAAATAGGCTTTGAATCTTCACCCTTTACTTGAATGTTTGCTTTCTCCTTCCGGAATTGATCACTCGGGTTGAAGATTGACTCTAAGGCTATGAGGCCTTCTAGTAGTTTGTTAGTTCTTAGCTGCACTAATTGGTCACCATACTGTTACTCCATCTTGTCTTGATTTTTGGCAGAGAACTCAACTTCTTCTTGTAGAAAATTGACAATTTGCTGATCATTCTCGAAGACTTGCCAACTTGTATTGTTATCCGGAACATCTTGTCTCACAACCACTTCGATATGAGGCTAAGATTTCTCACTTTTGATACTTTCGACAACATCAAATGTAGCCCCAATTGTTTCCAGTCTGTCTGCTACTTCAATCTTCTTCCTTGGGATGGAATTGATGCTAAAAGCTTCAAAATCTTCAATGAGATCCCATACCCAATTTTTGTAGCTTTTCAACAGATCATTCTTGGTAGCATTTTGTCCTCTGACTTGGTTCACAATCAGCTCACTATCACCAAATACTTGGAAATTCTTAATGCCTTTCTTCCTTGCCCTGTGAAATCCGTGAATTAAGGCTTCATACTTAGCTATGTTGTTTGAGCAATAAAAATGGAAGCGGAAGGACGAGTAGTATACTATACCCTGTGGTGAAATGAGCATAGCTCCTCCTCCTACACCTTGTCTACTTCTTGATCCATCAAAGAACAATTTCCATACTTCATTCTCACCCTTGTGATATGGCTTGGTGATACTAGGGAGGGGTTGATTCTCTTCATGCAAATAATAAACTCATAGCTCAGATTCCTCCATTTATTTGTATGGATCAAATGCGTGTCTTTTGTTTTCCCATTCATCAAGAGTTAAGTCTGGAATGCATCCGACCTTGGTGTCAGCTTCATGAGTTCTTGGATAGTCCTCTTGATCAAATGCTGAACAATTTAAATTGATTGGACTCAGTGTATGGGGCTCTATGTGAAAATCTACAACAGGCTCAGATCTTATTGTAGCCTTAGTTCAATACCTTATTTTGAATAAAATGTGTGACCAATCAGTTGAAAGATAGTTTCCAATTTTAGCAGTGAAGTCTCTTGACAAACACAATGCAAAGAGTGGTGGCAAGTCTATGACTGACACATCTTGTAACACCGTTACATTGGGACAAGCTTTCAATGAGAGGCTCAAATATTTGAGTACTCCAACCATTGTCACTGATGTCTCATCCAATTACACCACACCCTTAGAGATGACTTCATATTGAAGACTTAACTGATCAGCTATTTATTTTGGCATGACTGAGCTACTTGCTCTCGAGTCAATCATGTAATTATGTACCAACTTATCTCCTATGATCAATGAGACATAGAATGGAGGGGGCTTCAAATTTTTACCTTGTTGTCCTCCATGATTTCCTTCAGGCTAAGTTACATTGATAAGAAATTTCTCTTGTTGATTGGGTCGCTGATTTGACACTGACCAATTTGCCATAGCAGCTTGTAATAGGTCTCTCTGTCTTGGGATAGCCAATGAATCCCACATTGAGATGTTTACATTCATTTTCTTCATCTGCTCAATGATGTTGAATGGAGATGAGCTATCTGTTTGCTACCCCTTTCCTTGCACATTCTTCTCTAGAACATGAGATGTTGCAACTGACACTTGAGATGGTTTAGAAGGTGGTTTGGGATGACCCTACACATTTGGAACTACACTTTCATTTCCAACACCTTGTGGAGTAATAGAGGGCTGTGGACCATTTGAGTTGGATGACTGTCCTTCTCCAATATTTCTCTTCTTAGACTGTGTATTGGCAGCTATACTTTGAGAAGGAGTCTGATTTATTCCATAGAAGTCTTCAGCCTAGCAAGTGACTAGCATAGTTTCATTTGGGGGTCCCTTTGGCTGAGCTCCTTACTGGTGAGTTTCTTTGTGGCTAGATTCTTGTGACACACCAATAGTTTGCACCATCAGAGCCTGATTTAATGTGCCATTAACGCACATTGATTGGTTATGTGGCTAACTACATGGGAAACACCAATCATATTCTTGTGCCATGTTATTCTGTGCTGGAACCAATGCCCTTGATGTTGAAGTTATACTTGGATCATATGGCCTAAAAGGTCTAGGATCTTGAGGTTGTCCTTGGTTATGGATCCAATTTACAGTCTGAGATGGTGGCCTATTTTGCTATTATTGAGGTCTAATTTGATACTGACCCTGAGACTAAGCCTGAGGCTGATATGGCCTAGAACTCTAAGCTTGTCGTCTTTTAATGGTTACTAGCTCATTCCCTAGGTTCTGAAGCTGTTTTATGACTTCCTGGAGTTCTTTGGAGTTGTTGGATGATGAATTGGAGGATTCAGATGAGATTTGACTCCTGGGGGTGGGTATAGGAGCTAATGTAGGTGTTTGGATAGTATCTGGGCTTCCTAACTCAGGTTATAGAGGCATGGATGGTCTAGGAGTGATTTTTCTAGCCTGAATCAAACGGTTCTCAGCCCCTATGGAAAGGCTATAGGTTGCAGGTAAGGTTGTGCCCCCCATTGACTAAATCATCAAAGAAATATCAAAATTCAAAGCCCTAAGAAAGTATAAGAAGGAACCTTCATTAGTGGGCTTTACTACTATTGGGATCCTATCCTAGGTCTGCTGAAATATGAGGTTACTGTCAGCTACTCGTTTGGAGCTCTCTTGATTGTTGTTAGTTTCTCCAATAAAGATAAGTTGTCACCTTTCTCTCCAAAATGGTGGTGGAGAGATGTGCACAGCTGGTTCCAATTTTGGATAGAGCCTACCTCAAGGCTCTTGAACCATTAGGAAGCTTTCCCTTTGAATGAAGAGGTGAGTAACTTGAATGCAATGTCCATCTCATGGATTTCATGGATTATACAGACATTCACAATATCTTGGACATAATCACCAGGGGAAGTCTGGTTTTCCCTAGTGAAATACAAGATGCTCTTTAACACTATTATTGGGACTGGATTTTGTGCAATACAATGCCCAACCCAATGCCCACTAGCCCTAAGGATTGGGTTGTGCTATTCTAATTGGTTAAAGAATAACACAACCTAATGACCAGTGAAGTTGACATAAGGATTGGGTTGTGCTATTCTGATTGGTCAAAGAAATCGTGTTGATTGAATCAAAGGCCTACCGAGTGGAGGTGTTTACAAGGTCCTATTTGGTGGAGATGAAGACCTTTGAGCTCTTCTTCCTCTTCTTGTTCTATCTGGTGATAAAAGTAGATAGATAAAGAGTCCTTCTTCCCTAGTTATTGATCTAGTTTGAATTCTTCTCATAAATATGCCAGGCTTGGAATGCTGAAACTAGTGGATTCGACCTCTTTTAGAGTCACCATATGTGTAATTTTAAAGCTCATTCAAAGCTGGAAACTTACAACAAGTGCACATTAATCTTGTTGTAATTAAAATGAAGACCTCTCTCTCTCTCTCTCTCTCTCTCTCTCTCTCTCTCTCTCTCTCTCTCCCACCGAGTGTGCTAGAAATGTTATCGCCGAATCACAACACCCCTTTTTCTTACACAAGTGCATATACTTGAGCTCATGATGTGATTTGATAACATGGGTACTATCTCCAAGTTATGGGACTTGCTACTTGAGATAGACCTCCAAAGTAAGCTGGTTCTTGCTCCTAAACTACCTGTCACAATCTACTCTAATGCAGGAAAAAACTATCAGTCCTAATCTATCTTTCCAAGGGACTAGGGAAAGAGAGTGCATGTAAACAGAAGCATGTACACTAAAACCATGATACACTAGAAAAGGAGGGGTGTGAGAGTAGTCTTCTAATGTTTGAAAAATAGAATTAAAATTCATACTAGAAGGGGTGATAACAGTTCTCCACAATCTAGAAAATGCATTCACGATAATATTTCATACATGCACAATAATAATGAGTCCTTGTAAGAGCATAAAAATAGACACAATATTCTTGTAATGAAGGTTGAAAGGGCAAGAAGAGTGAAAACAAACACAGATGCATCCACAAACTTGTATGTTATTACTTCATGATATGCACAGTTCAATCTATTACAAGATAAGGGCCTAGATCACCATGCAAGGAGTCCGCTACAAGGGCCTACCACACATTGGCTTCATAAAGAAATTTTGACAGAGATTTGATACAATAAAAACTACTTCCCTCTACAATGAGCCCAACACCCAAATTTATAGAAAAATAAGAGAGAGAGAGAGAGGGAAATCCCGAAATATGTCCTTCAACCACTTGTAAGAGGTATTAAATGGAGTGAAATTATGTTTTTTTGCTTGAAAAAGGCTCCCCATACTATCCCATGACTTGTAGTAGTGAAATATGGCAACCCATGCTTCATTGAATGTGTCCAACTACCAAATAAAACACTATTATGAACTTGGCCACGTTTTCTAGAAAATATCCATCGACCCCTCATCAAATCTATAATTTCTTGATTTCTATGCATCAGGCTCGTAGCCAAGATTCCAACAGTACCAATTTTGTGTGATTTTGTTGAGAAATGCAAAAGTTATGGCCTTCTGAGTGTGAGCAGCTATTTTGGGTCTGCTAGGCATTTTCTGTCATTTGACAGGAATGAACATTAATTGACTGGAGCTGAATATGTTTATTTTATTTTAATATATCTACCCTCATCAAAATTAAGAAAACTAATTTTTGTGATGTAGAAGACGTCGTGCTCATTCCAGAAAGTCCAATTTTATGAAAATCAAAACTCAGAGTCAAAATTTATGGTCGTTTGAAGTTCAGGAGGTCAAACATTGACTTTTCTCTTCACTGTGGCTATTTCAGTAAAATCAGGTTCATTTGTCCCAGAACAGAAATCTTTGCATCGCCTAATTCAGGCTTCCTTGTCCCTATGCGTCCACTGTTGACTAGGCTGTAAGGGCTGTTGACCTCTGCGTTCTCCGCAACGTATGGTTCCTTTTGCAGCTTTTTCACCTTTATGTGTCTTGCGTGTACTTTTGTCCCAACCATCCCGGACACATTTCTCCAAGCCACCCGCAATGTACTTAATTGGAGCAAAATCAGCTTTTCGTGTCCTGCGCATACCTACATCCCAACTGTCTCGTGGACCATCTGGGACAAAAATGTTCGATTTTTCCGCCAAAATGAGCCCATTTTCAGATTTTTTCCAATTTCTCTAACTTCTTGGGTTTTTTCCTAGATGGGGGAAGTTAGAGAGAAGCCAAGGGAACCCCCAAAACATGATTTTTTACCTTGAATCAATTCTACTTGCTTGGGACTAAAGAATCTGATGCATGTTATCAAAATTACCTTGAGGGGTGAATTTTGGATAATAGTAACCAAAGGAATTCATTTATTAAGCTATATTTCTCTTGGAGTTTATGTTGATATTTGAGTGCTTGGGGATATTGAGTGTTTTACACTATACCCCTTCATGGAAATTCGAAATTGGCCTTAGAGGCCAATTTTGGAAGCTTGTGGGACAAGTAAAACTTTTCCTAAACCTCTTAAATTGTTATGCCAACCCTACCTATGGGCTGGGGGGTCAAAATTAGACCCCATTAGGTGTTTTGGGAAGATAAAAAGTTAAAATGTGGAGTGCACTTTCTTTCATGTAATTAATTTTTTCCTTATGAGGTGTGGGCTTAGTTTTTGTGTGCAAGTAATATGTCATTTCTTCACCCACTTATTAATTTTTCTTTGGAGTTTGAAGTTTGACTTTAGAGGTGGATTTGAGGATGAGTGATGTAGCATCCTACATGGAGCCACGTCATCCTCCTCTCTCCCTTTTCTATTTAATCAAGTTCTTTTGCTTGATTGGGGGTTACTTCATTATTTTTGTGTTTATGTATTTTGAGAGTTAGAGGAATTTGGGAAGTGTTTGTGGATTTGTTGGAAATTCTAGGTGTTTTTTTGGGCAAGAAGAAACTTGGGGTATTCTCTTGGATTAAGCTCTACCATGGAAATTTTGGAGCTAAAATCTTGTTAGATGCTTTCTTTTATTTTGTATGCATATGTGCTTGTTTTGAGTGTTTTTCTATGCTTGTTGGGTGCCTGGGTAGATTACCTAAGTGTGGTGTAGGAGGGGACTATGGGGAGTCTTCATGTGGGGAGGCATAAGAGTTTATATTTCATGTTTTGGAGGGAGTTTGGGTTGAGTACCCCACCTTGGACAAGAAATTACTTGCATTTATTACTTGGTTCTTTTGTTGAGGGAACCATAAGAGATTGTAGGTAGGTATAAGAGAATGGGGGAGACATAAAAAGTTATTAAGGGATGCATAAGAGTGTGTAAGGGGTTTGAGATGTTTTATTGGAGGTTTTTAAGGTGGGAACTCATTTCCCATTAGGAGGCATAAGTGACTTCCCCATAGGTTCTTGCTCCTTTGGCTTTTCATATTTGAAGCCTTGTATATTTTGTTTGTTCTTCTTGTGATTGAAGAATTGAGTTATTTGTGTTTTGGTATGGTTGTGAAATATTGGGTTGTGATGTGAAAGCTTGTTGTTACCATGAGTTGAATCCATTTTCCATTGCATTGTGGTTGGGGCTCGGGGGCCAATGAGGAGGATGACTTCTCCTCCTCATTTGAATTCTTGGTTGGGTGGAGAATGTTTCCTCTCCCCCCTTTTTATTTGTGATCAAAGGAAACATGGTGGAGCTCTCTTGTTGGTGGTGTGAAAGTTGGAGCTTTGTTGGTGCCTTCAAGAAATCCTTCCTTGGGATTAAGTCTTCTTGTTATTCCCACTCAAGGTGGAAGATTTTGTAATATTGTAATTTGTTTAAAAGAGATGTAGCTTTGTAAGTTGTAACTTTCTTTGAAAAAAAAGTTCATTGAAAATTTGTAAAACTCCCTTCTCATTGTACAGTGGTATGGAAGGAAAAAACCAAAAGGGAAAGCTTGTGTAATAATTTAGTTGAAAGTTGTATTATGGGAAAATAATGTTACTTTCATTGTGAAATTGTATTATTGCAAATGAGAAAGTAGAAATAGAAAAGTTGTGAGATGTTAAAATGTATACATAGTAAATTGAAATGTTTAATAAAGTGGTTGTAGTTATTTTGAATACATGAGAGTGAGTGTAAATGAAAGAGACAAACAAATTTGAGATAGGGAATGGATACATTTTGTATTAGGAAAATCACCATGTAGAAGCAGATGTAAATCTTTCATTTCACCCTTGGAATTCAAAGAAAATTAGTTGAACAAAATGATTCATTGTTGTTACTACTATTGAAATAGAAAATATTTTAAAATGAATATTTTAAACTAAAAAAATGATCAAATGGAATGAAATATCAAAACTTAAAACTTTAGGTGCATAAAATCAAGTTTAGAATGTAATTTGGAACATTGTAGTAACTTTTGTTTTTGGAAAATTCTCATATTTTAAGATTCTATTTTTTCATAGAAACAAGACCGCCACCTTGTGCAAAGCGGTGGTCCCGTAACCGTCGCTCAGGCTAAGGCGGCAGTCCTAAAACCACCGCTCAGTAAGGCGGCAGTCCATGTTTTTTCACCTAGGTAGGGTGGTGGTCCCAGGACATCCGGTCTGCTCTGGGTGGTGGTTTTGCCACTTACGATAAAACTCCTCGGAACCACGCCTGTGTAAAAATTTTTAACTAGCTTATCCTAATTTATAAGTTGTAAAATTTAACTAATAACTACCGGTCACCAAACAATGAGTAAATACCTTGGGTTGGGCAATAAAAACCTCCAAATTGTGGATTAAAAAATTCTTTTCATTTATAACATGATGGAGGAAGGGTTTTCCCCAAATGGAGAACCCCAAATACAAATGGCTTGAAATAACAATAGTTTGGAAAGGAAAACCTCCTTCTGTTCTTGAATGAAATAGATTACAACAATAAAACTACAATAAAAACAAATCAAAACTTGATCTTGAAGAAAATCCTCCATGGTTCTTCCTCTCTTGCTCGCATGGCTTCCTTCTCTCTCCAACCTGTAATTTTAACAAAAGAAAATACACCAAATGATGATTTTAGAATGAAGGAAAGGTTTTAATAAGAATTCATAAGGATTTTTAGGGTTAGTTGGAACCCTAGTATCTAATGGCCAAGATTGGTTTGATCTAAGGGTTGAGGATCAACCCTACCTTTGTTGACGGGATTAAATTTTTATAAATATTTTTATTTAAAATCTAAGGGTATGTGTAAATGAATGAATGGGGTCCATTAATTACCTTAATGTGCAAGTCTATTTCCTAGCTCCTAATATGTTTTATTAAATTAATGATATATGGGATATTAAAGCTAATGGGATGATGAAACAAAATGACTAAGTATAAAATTGACCATTTATTAAAGAGAAGAAATAATTTAACCAAGCAAAGTAAATTATGGTACCTTCCTGGATGAATGTTAATTAATTGACTTTAGGGATAAAATTAAAAATATTTAATCTTTGAACTAGACCTGGTTCCCCAACCTGTAAGGTTGAGAATATCGGTGTAAGTTATTTTAATGTACCATAGGGGTTGTCACCCTTGTAACCTTCTTATAACTTAAACAAAGAAAACAAAATTGTTGCAACTTTCGGGATAAGTGTTTAGGCATTTCAATGTGTTTCTAGAACGTTGTTTTTGCAGGCGTTACAAAAACAATATATGATACTATCCTTGAAGTAATAAATGACATAATTTTTTTCCTTGAAGAGGCTAATTTTTGTTTCTATAGACGAGGCATCAATAATTATAGAGGATGAAAATGGTTTATTTCATGTTAAAGGACATATGCCACAAATCCTATCATAATTCATTTTGTAGCTCACTAAGAGTTGGTAGCATAAAATTCTTCAAAGAAGTTTCCTAAGGTGCTATACATGGAAATGGATGCAAATAATCTATATTCATGGGTACACAATTATCCAAAAAATAATTATGGATTACAATCATTACTTAAGGTCATCCAAATTGATGTTATTAGTATTTTACAAACACATAGAGTTATATGATAATCTAGGGGAGAGGTCATTCAAACGTTCATAAATCTTATGCCAAACAAATCAATTTCATGGAAGAATGAATGAAGCAACTCATTGTGATATATAAGACACAAATTTACTGAGTGTAGTTTTGTTTTACCAATAATAAATATTAGGTTAGCTCAATATGTTGATTAAAATATTTCAAGATGATGAATTTGATATCACAATTCTTATCATGTCTTTATAAGTGACAATTACTAATATAGCAATATTGTTTTTGATAAGGGAAACATTTGTTGAAGGAATGCTATATCTTTCAAAATTATTAGATGACACTATAAATGGATTTAATTATGGGAAAAAGTGAAGATTTAATTGATATAGTTATTTGTCTACTCAATAAATCTAGCAATGTAAATTATTATACAAAAATTATGTGGTAAATATATAGGAAACTTCTATAATTTAAATGACCCGAATTTTCCAAGAATGCTTTGTAAAAATGTGAAATATGTGTGATCATGTGTTGTGGAACTTACATTATTCCTCTTTTATTATCATAGAGGTTTGAAAATAGTGTGTTGAATATATATATATAATCGAAATAAAACCAACATGAAATCCTAAGTAGTTCATGTTCTAGCAAAATATTATCACTTGCAATAAAACTAACACCATGAACTCAAAAAACTTGATAATTTTCAAGATGCATTATGGGTGATAATGCAATACATTGTTGAACTATTGTAAGTAAAGTAGGAGGGAAAGAATTGAAAAATATATCAAAATAATTGAATGAAACAACTTTGAATATATTATGCAGTGAAAAATAAACATTAAAAATGTAAGTCGTTGAAGAAACAACGTATTACGTTGAGATACAGCCTACTTTGATATAGCTATTGTAGACACACTAAGATTTGACATTATAGTTTTATATAGTACATTGAGTATCTTCTATAAGAGCAATGTCTTAGATTGTCATTATTAGGAGAGACAACAAAATACGTTGTTGAATTGTTGTAATCGAAGGAGGTGGGAATCAATTAGAAATTATTAAAAATAATAGAATGACATCAGTTGAATAAGGTCATCAAACTATGTATGACAAAACAAGCATTGAAAATGCATGTTTTTTAGGTAACAACGTAGTACATGGAACAATAAACTACTTTGATATATATTTTGTATAATCACGAAAACTTTGACATCACAATTTGTAATAGAAATAGGCCCTGTAAATAAAGAACCAAGGACCCTTTTTAAATTTAAATATGGTCAAGGAAAACTAAACATAAAAAATTAACATTTATTTAAATATGCCCAAGGAAAACTAGGCATAGATTTGAAAATCTGAAGATATGGTAGACATCATCTATATATATATATATATATATATATATATATATCTATATATATATCCTGATTTTTTTTTTCAAAACCTACTTAGTTTAGTCAAAACAAGAAATTAAAATTTGGAAAAGACATGATATTTTTGCGTATAATATTGAATAAAATCATTACACCACTGTAAACAGTAAAATCAGCAGCACAAAATGCAGGAGAAACAAATTAAAAAGTGGACACAGTAATGCTACTGCTATGATAAACCTGTCTTCCTCTTTGTGAATATGACTACCTATATTCAGTTGGACGCCTTGCAAAAAAATAGGGGAAAATGAAGTTATGAACAACATAGAAAGGAAAGGTTTCAGAGATGGAATGAACGAATGGGAAGCACTTCTCCTACACCATTAAATAATATCTCAGAGGCAACACCAACAATTATTTCAAAAACACGTCTTCCTCTTCTGGATTTATGAATCAGAGTATGTTCAGATGCAGGAAAATAAGGGAAACTAAAGCTATGAGTGGGATATTAGCCAAATGGAATGCAGGACTAGCACCAAAACTTAAAATTTAAATTAGAAATTTATTACCGGACAGGTAATAATTTGACTGATAAGATGGCCCACTGTGTTGGACATAAGTTGACAGACGGAGACAGATGCATATGAAGATGGAAACAAACGGAGGTAGTTGGTCAACGTTCATGTAAACAACAGGCCACATCACCCCTCTCTACGAACTTACGTGAGCGATAGGCACAACGCTTTTACACCATGACACCTCCCCTCGAATGCAATACTTAACAATATTGCAGATGCATCTTTGTAACGATTATCCATGAGGACATGGCAATGACTCGATCTGCCCAGTTTATTTTCCCTTATCTTTCTATGTCCTTTTGTGACCTGCCCCTTCACAACAACAACGCAAAACGGGGAGAATACGTTATAGGGTTTGAATGCTGGTTGTTTAGAGCCCGAGGAGGATTTTAATTTCGACTTGAGGCGCACCAGCTCAATGGAATTCCTAGCATTCCCACCGATGTTCTGTTCCGCTGGGGCCGGCTCCTTCCTTTCACCCTTCACAGATGTTGGAGTGAACCCAACGGACAAAATTTTTACTGTCTATCAAATTTCTGTAGTGAAAATCACAGTCTGTTGATAGAGAAGATGCAGGCATGGAGAATTGAATTGTTGGACTCGCACTTGTAGTCGAGTTACTGCAGTAGAGGTAATTCTGAAGGTTCATAGAAATTTTTTATAGCTCTGGTAAATCCACCCCTCCCTTTAGTAGATCTAAATCCAAACCAAATCGTATGCCTTCAAATTTTCAACCCTCGAGTACTAAAATGTCTCTGAAATGGCATCAATTTTTCACCCTGGGGTTAATAAAACCTTCTTCAATGAAGCTCGACTATTTACGTCTCAAACACAGGAATCTCAACAACAATGTCCTGGAAGACTCAATTCTTGAGCGATCGACTTCATGTAATTACGATGAGAGCTCAAAGCTCGGGTGAAATAGAGAAGGGAGGTTTGATTTTCCCATGAAAATCGATGTCCATCAAATAATACAAGGCGGTTGAAGGGAATCATAGATCAAAAGGCTAGAGAATACTATTTCCATTGAGTTCATCAAACGGTTGTAAGCCTTCCATTGATGTCGTTGTTAACTGCACCTCCAGTATCAGGAAAATGGTCTCTTTATAGTTCACGTAATTTTCAGATGGCAGGATCGTAGGGAAATATGGTTGCCACTGCAGATGTTTTAGTATCTCTTTAATAGTAAAGGTCCAAACATAGAGGATGAATAAATCGAGACAGAGAAGGAGATGTCATAATCTCTTCTAACTGGCATACATGACTGTCGAATTGAAACCCTGATTACAAGAAACTCGTGTCATGACAACATTTCTTGTATATCTTGAAGTTGGCCCACAATATTCAGCCACAGGTTGTTTGTTGAGTTCGTAGTAAAGAACAACACATGCCTACTATATGTAGCGTTCTCATACTTGTGTGACCTTTGTTTAATTCTGGATAATAGATTGGACTAATCACTTTCATATGTTTTCATATATTATTTTTTTCATAAAAAATAATATTACACGAATTAATTTCAACATTCATAAACATCCTTAAAGTTTATAAGAATATTAAAACAAAATTTCAAATTACAATTTACAAAAATTATTATTGAGAAAAATGATAGAAATCACTCATTTAACGTAAATTTGTACTCCAACTTCCCATGGTTTTGCTATTTCCTACTAAACCTTATACTATGGCATACAAGTCACAATTTTTCATCTATATTTTCTAAGCACAACATTAAAGACAACTCACCTACAATTTTTAAGGCCCTACTCACCTTATTGGAACAACTTCCAAATGAGGAAATAGTAAATCAACTCATGCGCCTACTTACCAAACTAAGAGGTACCCGCTTTGATTGGGCACATTCTAAAAATGAACTTTCAGATATGGTCACTCAGGCAAGCGCATAAACATTATTCTTCACCCTAAGTGGTGCTTAGACTAGATGGCCTACTCTCCAAAAACTACTGCATAACCAACCTCCTACATTGCCTGTCACTGCATAAATATGGAGAATCCAAACTTTCTTCAAAGAACAATTTTTAAAGTCAAATATGGATAAAACAAATAAAAAATGATTCATACAAATATTATAAAAATATTCAAAGAGCATACTCTTTTGCATGCGAGTATTTTTATACTTTGTCGAGACTTGGAGACAGAACCCATCATTTGAATATGGGCAAGATGGTAGAGAGAGTGGAAACCATAAGAGATGTTGGTGTCGCCATGGTGGAGACCACACTCAAAAAAATAAAAAATCATTACCAATATATAGCGTAGTGGGATCCAACATCACATGCAAAATCCATGAAGGAGGTAATTCGTTATTTATAACCTTTATTGTACTGATCTGCACTCCCTGGAAGCCAATTATATTGGCACTAAACTAGATCTATGACATGATAGTGACCTCAATGCCATACATTCATAAGGAATGTGATCGCACGTAATGTCCCCTATATATATTGATAAGGCCCACTAGCCCCGATAAATTCTAAGGCAAAACTTCCATTTCTCCTATTCATTTCCCTCTTCATTTTGAGTCACCTTTAAGAGATTGTTGTTTAAAATTTGTATAAGGTCCACTGCAATGTTCATGAATCCGTGATGATTAGGTCTCATGGGTCTGTAGGGATTGGTATGCACTAGATCAAGCTTACCTTAATCCTAAAATGTGATTCTTGGGCATGATGTTTGATGTTGTTTACCTACCAAACAATGACAGAATTTATATTTGTCCTTCTTGAGATGTGGAAATCCTCTCAACATGCCATACCAAAAGAATTTGTTGAGATATTTGTAGTTGATGTAGCCAAGTCTCTAATAATATAATTGTCATTTGGTTAATTCTGTGCAACATAACTGTTGATCAAATTTTCTCTTTCCTGTTCAGATTAGTGAAGTAGATACTAAAGAAACCTAAGACACTCAAAAATGCAAGGGTTTAAGGTACCTTGATGGATGCAAATAGACAGGCGCAAAGTATATAACCTCACTGTAAACTCAATGAACATGCACAACAAAGGTAGCTAGAAAGAAAATGGATTAGATGGTAGATGAGGGTGTTTCCCGACGAAGTCGGTTCCAAGAAGTGTTAAGTTCCTTAGCGGATGCCAACCCCTGTGTTTGATAAGAGATGACAAAAGTAATAATAATGAACAAGATAATATGTAGAATCTGAGGCACACAAAAGCTGAAAATGCAAAAATGTAAGGCACATAAAAATCTGATCTAGATTGATATATATTAAAGTATACTTGGCTAGGTCGACAATGACCCAGGCTGTAGAATGCAGGTTGATGACAAACTAAGCAGATGATTCTAGACATCAACCTAGAAATACAAATCTGACAGGATCTGAATGCAAATAATATGATCAAAGAGGCCTGAGAACACTGACATGAACTTACAGAGGAAGATATGAGAAAAGGGAACAAAAAGGATGCAAGAAAACAAATATTTGTATGGATTGGATGGAAATAGGCCTCGGGTCAATGACTGGTGGGCCGAGTTAGAAGCGAATAGAGACAAAAATAATAGTTTTGGACTGATAGAGAGGTAGGATGAGAGATATGATAACTGGGTATGATAACTAAACAAAGAAACACACTGATGAAGATCTGGAAGACAAAATGAGTGATGGCACAAGGTTGGATCAATGACGATCTGGGTGGGGTGACAACAACCTGGGTAATGCAAGATAACGTTGAGGATGGATGAGTTGAATGGACAACCTATAAACAAAAATTACTAGAAGAAGAGACAGAAGATTAAAATCTGATGATAACTTAACCTTCAAAATGTTAGTACCTGAAATATAATAGAAATAATAAGAAAGCTCAAATGTACTCGAAGAAGGTTGACATAGCTGAAATGATGCTCAAGCTTGAAGATAAGTTCACACAACGCAAGACAACTCTGATTATGCGTTGTTTCGAAAGGGGGTGAAACCAAATTTATAGGGTTGATGACGACCTAGGTGGGTTTCTGTGAACAATGGGGAACCGTCCCTTTAGATGGTGGATGGGTTATTTATTCGAGATATGAGGCTTTTATGGATTAGGATGCATGTTTTAAAGAATATAGGTGGGTTATGGTATCCTAGGGAAGTGTCATGGGTAGGTGGGAGATAAAGATGGATTAAATAAAGGCTAGAAAAAGCATAGGGATATGGAACTAGGTAGCTAGGGATAATAAAAAACTTAGGGAGGAGAAATGAAAGCTAATTAGAGGTAATTAGCTAATGAGAGGAGGATTGGAAAATGATTAAATGAAGGTTAAGCAAAGTTGATAGGTCAATATATAGGAAAGATGAGAATTAAAATATGAACATGAATAAAATTAAAGGTGGTCTAGATAGGACCATGGTGAAAGAAGTGAACATGGGAAACAAGGGTAGTGATACCAAAACTTGGTGTCTACAATAGCATGTAGTCTACCTAGGAAAAATCATGATGAAAGGAAAAATACAACGGAACACCACGTAAAAAATACTCTTAGGTTTGAGTGCGGCTTCTTAGTACCAATGCATATGGAATCGACACAACTTGGACATAAAATTATTGGTGGTAATCATAAACTATATAATGTTTCAATAACATCTCACACTTCTCCCACGAGATTTATTTATGGCGATGTCGGCAGTGATAGCTGTATTTTGGAAATAGTAGGTTGGTCATATCCCCAGTTTATACAAATAAAGAAATGGGTGGATTTATTATGAATAATAAGCTTCTCTATCTCAATCTAACGGTCTGGTATCTTCTCCAACTAAATATTGATCTAATCAATAGATATTAAGTATCTCTCCAACTGACGCTCCACAACCATTAACTTAGATAAGACTTAGTGTACATTCCGTCATACCTTTTTCCTTTCCTTGAACAACATGAAATATTTACACATGGTACGGTGAAAACCAAAAAAAATAGGATTCCAAAGGATGCTTTACTGCCATTAACTTTGTATATGTGTTGGTATATGTTATAGATACACCTGTATTCTCAATATCAATGAAATTTTCACAGCAATTAAAAACATGAATGCAATGCTTAACATTTTCCCAGGTGCCTCTTCATTCCTTAAATTCCATAAACATGTCTAATGGGAAATCCCTTTTCAAATCACTTGTAACTATGAGTGACACATATCAAAGGCCTGGACTAGCACATCAAGGTTTCCATAATTTTTTCTTAGATTCTACTTTGTATTATTTACATAGCTAATAATGAGGTTGTTAGATATGTGTATACTGCAACATCCCCTCAACCAAAGAACCTTTCCTAATAGACTTGCACCTTGAGAAATGACAATTGTTTAAAGTGGCACCTTATAAAGAGACATTACTATGCTTATCAATTCTATCCCCCGGGCCGTATGTTTCTGAACTGTTTATTAATCTGACGTATAAAATACTCTATATATTTGAACTGAGATAAGGATGTTACTTGGTATAATCATTACATACATTTAAACGCTGATCTTAATTATCTTTTTGATAAGGTAAAAAAGGGTTGAGGGGACCCTGCCCCATTACAATGACAACATGAAGGGTTGCCTTTCCAGCGCTAGAGAAACAAACAACTAGAAGTCCAACAAAACAACAAAAAACAGAAGAGAACACTAAACATGGAGGGGGGACTTCTCCATGGGACAAAGACACGTCTTAGGGAGTTCATTACCCCTTCCCTTGCTTTCTTTCTATTCATAGTAGACAATCGCACCGATCTTGGATTAAACATTTCATTGAGTGAAATGGTATATAAATTCAAAATTTATTTTCACCTCTGATTGAGAAATCCACTAAGAAGGGAGGGAAGGAAAGACGCCAAACCAACACAGGAGAAGTTCCCCTTTTCGAAGCTCCACCCGAGCCTCCACTTCAAATCCTTAGATCCATCTCTGACTATGAATCAGAGTGAGTTTACAATCAGATGACTAGAATCAACATTCTTCACCACGAAATCGATTATTGGTATTTTTTCTTCCAAACACTACAACACGCTAAATGGCAAGGAAAAGAAAATGACATATGAAGAGAACGAGTCATAGCAATTTTTTGGTCGTTATATCCTATCCTCAACATGCAGGGGAACAGAAGAAGGGAAAACCTTTGAGGTGTTAGTCGACCAAGATGCGAGCATACGTTGATATTCGTACAGGTTGTCTTTGTGTCAATAGCCAGGGTTTTGCCTAACGAATCCCAATAGAAGTAAACATTTCTCCCCAAACTAGAAAGGGAAGATAGACAACCTGAATTCACAAAGGTAGGTTTGAAGTTTCCAGTACAAGGTTGAAAGGAGGGAACCATGGCTTCATGAGAAAAAAATGACTTTGATAATCCCACAATCTAACAAAAATTAGATCTCTATCATATGTGATATCAAAGACAACAATGAAGAAACCTCTAGTTGTGGGGTAGATGTCGACTTTACCTTCCATAAGTGGTTTCCATGAAAGGGAGATCCATTCATGGAGAGCAGGTAGGCCCGGGCATATATTGTTGAATCTGTAGATGATTCCTTTCTCCTTAAAATATGTCTCAGATTTCAAAACATTTGCTCCACAAAAAACACTGGGAGAAGACATTGCATGTTTCATTGGTTTGATTGGGGCACAAATAGATTTTGCGACCTCAAGAAAGATTTTACAGCCACCCAGATTAGTAGTCAAACCTCCTCCAACGGCAACTGAAACACCCACTTGAACAAGGGAATGACCAGGAGAAGGGGAGGCTGAAATAGGTTTAAAAGAAAAACCTAAGCCTCCATCTAACCCATCTGAAGCAGACCCACGTTCCTTTGGAGGCCAGTAACCTTTTGTGGGAACAGGCCCGATAAATGGGATCGGATCTGCAAAACCAGACTCCATAGTGCGCGAACCCCCTTGATCCACTAGTTTGGTTTGCTTTGCACCACCGCCGCTGCCATTAGCACAGGGTTTAGGTATAGGGCTCAAAAATTTTCCTGGAGGGCAAAAACCACACTCCATAGTGCACAAACCCCATTGATCCACCAGTCAGGTTTGCTTAGCACCGCCGCCACTGCCATTAGCGCAGGGTTTAGGTTCAGGGCTCAAGAATTTTCCTAGAGGGCACTCCATAATACTTTGCATATGACGTTTGGCAGTCATCAAAGCATACAAATGCATATTACAAATAACAACACTAAATATTAAATAGTAAAAAAAATAATTCCATATTTAGTGTATAATATTATGATATTTCACTTCCAAAAAACTGAAAATTAATTAGACAACACTTCTGCCACACCCTTCCAGCATAGAATTTCTCCTTTAGGAGCAACCACTAGTTACGTTACATCTTTCACCTTGGAAACCCTTTGATAAAATAGATTTTAGGGAATTTATATTTTGTGGTTGAAACCCTTATTGAAACAGTCTGTAGTGAAAATATTGGCACAGTCTGTAGTGAAAATATTGGCACAGGGACACTCCAAACTCTTCTAATATCAACAATAGAAAGGATTTGGCCACGCTAAAGGGAAAGGGATTCATGACTCCATTGGTTAAGGTACTTAACACTCTATTTTTAAGCAAGACTTGTGTTTTCTTTTTGTCTTTTTCGATACCCCTTTGAGAATTTTAGCAGGAATTCTTTCAGATTTAGAAATGCTAACGCTTTGAGATATGAAGTTGAGATTTTTAACATATAAATTTATATATAAACTACACCTCAATAAAGTATTTGGTTAGAAAAACTCCCTAAAATCATGTCATATTATGTTACTTCAATGATTATCTAGCTATAAATTACTGTGCAGAAATTTTTGTGGAATGGTTTCCATAAATTTAGATGTATAATATTGTTTTCCCTCGCACGCAAAAAATTCCTAAAACCCCACAATCAAACAAACATGGCCGCAACGACTAGAGTTGAACCTGGGTGGGCCGTGCACTAGATCTTCGGCTTATAAATAATATATGCATGTTATACACGTTTATTTTTATTCCACCCAAAAAAAATTCTACTCTCATAAAACTATTGGAGAACATAATTACATTTGGGAATTAATCTTTCGTTTGTGTTTGGTACTATTCTCATAGAAATGTCTTACTATAATAGAAATATAATGGAGAATCTGTATTTTAGGGGTATAATTTATTTGCACCCAATTCTTTCTTCTTTCTTTAATGTTTTGTATATGTTTAAAAGCATATTGGTCATATATGTAGATTAGGAAAGCATGATATTATGGAAATTTTTAAAAAATTATATTTATTCTTTAAGTTGTGGTCAATTTTTCATAGCTCTTCTAAAGTGGTTTGGTTCAAAATTAATTTTTTTAGTTTATCAGGTTAACATTAGTTGAGTGTATAATAATTTTTCATTTTTTTACATTTAGTGTGTCAAAAGTGTCACCAATATGCTATTATGCCAAGAGACATATACAAAGTAATTAACAAAGTCTTTATATTCAAAGTTATACAAGGTTCAAAGTTACTAGAATTAAACTAATTAGACAATTGTGAACTTAATAACGTAGGATGTTGAATTTGACTAATGAATTACTATCCTGGTGACGATTTGAATTTATCAGTTAGGATGTAGCATACATTAATAATGTTGATTGAACTGAGAGCATATTCATGTAATATCTCTTTTTTTGTTGTTGATAAGTCACAGTTATTCTTTGATTGGAGGTGAAGCATTTACTGAACTTGGACCATTTCATTCAAGCAGTGCAGGCCAAGATAGTCTCACAAAGATTTCTAATTCGTGGAACAACGATATTGTGTTCTATACAACCTCACCCTTTTCTTTTATTTCCAAAAAAATATTATTCAGTTAATTGAGTAAATCAATATTATTTACAAAATACTCACAAATTTATCGTAGATACAAAAGGAATAATGTTGGATTTTATATATTGTCACAAATGGTACATTAATTTGTGATTTTTTATAAATTGTTAATGTCAACATTATTCTATTTGTATGTTTGTATGCGTTTATATATCTTTTCCTTATTCACATTGGGGAACATGTGCATACATTTGTCCAACTCAGAATTTAGTGTTACACGTGCCTTCTTTGATACTAGGAGCTAGGATTTGCAAATGGGATATTTCCTATTAATGCTCTCCTAGAATGTCCAAATTTGGACATTGGACAGTGTTCTCAATAAGGTTTTTAAAGCAACGTAATGAGAGAACCCTCCAATGTATGTTAAACATATGCATCTTGTGAGGATGCATTTTTTTATGTTAAACATATAAATAATACTGACATTGTATTTTTTTATGTTAAATATATAAATAATACTGACATTGTATTTTATATATCATTGGCATAATGTTTTTGTATATGTTCTCGTAAACTACAATTCCATCATGTAATTTATTTTCATTTTGATGTGTGGATGACATGTTATGTTATTAATATCTGTAAGTTGTGATTTTTGTAAAATGTTTTATAGGTATGTCTCGACCTAGATTAAATTTTGAAAATTAAGAGGAAAGAAGAGCATATCAAAGAAAATATCAAAGAAGAAGAAAACAATAAATGACAGATGCACAACGAGAGGAACAAAGGAAACGTTGAAATGATAATGATAGACAAAGATTTTCTGAACATAGGGTTGAATTAAAAAATGAAGAATTAGATGCAAAAATATGAAAACATGCAAATAACATGATAACAATTCATGCACAATCATCTCAAGACAACTCACATGTTTCAAGAACAAGGCTACATAATTTTATTTGTTCAAATTAGTTTCCCGAGGAAGAAAGTAAGAAATGTAAATATTTGATTACATTATTTATGTAAATGATTTTATGAATTGCATAGTTTTTTGAGTATGTTCTTGAAAAAATATTAAAAATAAAACAGAAGGTCATAAATATGGAAAAATAACCCCTTTTTCTAATCTCTTATTCTCTTTATTTCATATCATTCTTTGACTAGTGTTGCTAATTTTTAGAACCTGGATATTATATGATTGTTGTCTATTACATGTACGTGGAGTTTTTAGTTGTATAAATAATTAGACAATTTTTTGAAAATACTTTGTAGGTATGGCTTGACCAAGATTAAATTTGGAAAACTAAGACGAAAGAAGAACATATCAAAGAGAATATAAAAGACAATATCACAAAAGAAGAAAACAAGAAATGACAGATGCATAGTGAGAGGAACAAAGGAAAAGTCAAAATGATAACAATATACAAAAATTTACAAAACAGAGGGATGAATTAACGAATGAAGAAATAGATGTTGAAAGAAGACAACATGCAAATAACATGATAACAATTCATGCACGATCATCTCAAGAAGAACCACATGTATTAAGAACAATGTTACAAATACGGATTCCTTCAAATCAATTACCAAAGGAAGAAAGACTACATAGATAAGAACTTCATCGGGAAGTATCTCAAAGGCATTATCATAGATTGGTTGGTAATGTTGAAGTAAATTTTGGGGGAGAAAATTCAACATCGGTGGATCACGTCCTCGAAACACTAGAAAACTTGGCCCATGGTATAATGGATGTCGATGTTAGAAATAATGTATAGAATAATGGCGTGCAAGAGGAAATAAATTTACAACCAATATAGATAATGAGAATAATAAGAATGCAAAATAATTAATTACAAGAGGAGTCAACAATAAAACCTAGAAGAAGAAGAATGCAAGGCTCGCATATTGAGAGAGAAAAAATAAATTTGATCCCAATTGAATGCTTTGGAGAGATTTGAACACCTTCCAAATGGTTTTTCTACATGGTCTTGATAACCTTGCTTCACCAACCATGTGTTATATTGGAATACAAATTTCTCGAACACCTGAAGGACCTGTGTGTACTAGATGTCGAAAAGAGAAAGGTCATCACCTATTTTCATTATAAAACAATATGGATCATGGGCCACAACTGCCAGAACTTGTAAACTTAACTGAAGTTGAGGAAATGTAGATAGCCCATGTCAACCCAATCCTACAAGTGACACATACAACTAGAGGTAAATACAAATATAAAGGTCACACGATATTTTTTCTAAAAGAAATTTCTAGAATTTTTCCACATAGATTGAACGATTTGCCAATGATTTTTGTTCAAAGGAGAGATCAACTGGAATAAATTACAATTTTACAGTCAATAGAGACTGAGTTTATAACGCACTAAAATATAAAATAGAACATGATAAGTTCTATTCAGATGTTCAGATTGATGAAAATTCTCTAAATGAACTTCCACATCATTATGATGAAAATGTATTCGAGTAGTTGAACTCTGTCCATATGGAGTTTGATTCTAATGCAAATGAAATTGTATTTATAATTCCAACCATTGAGATAGATGAAAGAAGTTTCATTAGTCACACAACATCTATGGCCTCTAAACCACCCAATGCCCCAAGGGAGATGGAATCAATCCATGCCTGGGTAAATAACCCTCATGCGGACCCTACATTAGTGATTGATTGGCTGGGGATAGGATCATCTCCTATCAATGAGTATGTGACACTAGGATTACTTGATATGGCATTCCCTACTTTGTTTCCTAATGGAAAATGTGATTAGTTAGAACCATGGTTAAAACAAGTACATCTCCATGAATTTGTAAAACATTTAATTTGATGTAGGGATCACATGTTTGGATGAAATCCCCGATTCAGGTATTACATGTCAAAAATGACCATGAGACGTCGTGCACAAAATTCATTTGCAGTGTTTGTCAAGAAAAACCTCCAATATTTTCCAATCATCATCAATTAGTTACACGAGCATATGGAAAATGTACCCCATTCACATTTGGATGATCGTTTGATGCAGTTTGGAACATCCTTAAGGGTATAAGGTCTTATTGGGAAAAATGTCGTGGTTAATTGATTGACGTGTTGTATCAAATTGGATCACCTACCATTTTTTCACATTAAATGCAACGGATATGTATTGGCTTAATCTACACGCGTTAATGCCTGGAAAAGCATTGGATAATCTATGAGAAGCGCAAAATTGGTGAAGGTAGAATATCGTCCAATATCCTCATATAGTGGAACACTTACATGCACCTTTGAAATACACTTTTCCAAAAGGAGATATTGCAAAAAGGAATGAGAGTTAAAGAATATTGATCTAGATATGAATGAAAACATAGAGGTTTGCTACCTATGCATGAATTTATATGGTTAGAAGCAGCACCAAATATAGACAACCTTGATTGGACTGATGATTTTCTACATAAAATTGATGAAAAATACTTCCATTTTATTTTCCATACATGGAATCCTTGGGAGGACGCACACCAATGAAACATACAGGTAATAAACATAGAATTCTTACATTCTCAAAATATATGATATAGTCTTATGTGTTATGAATTATAGGTCTACCAAAATTTTGCACAACATCCACATCTGTTAGGTTGTGGAGCCTATTTTCATGTGTGAAAGTGTTGCAGAGTGTACACTAAGAGTACTGTACACTTTTCATGTATCCTTGCCAAATTTTTTTTGGGTGTAAATTATTTTTTTGGCCTCAAAAAAATGCACTCGACATATTGGGAAATGTGCTCTTCTCATATGGGCGAGATTTTTGACCCATAGGTTTTTGGGCTAGTTTTGGCCCATGGTTTTGATACCCACGGTATTGTAAAACTACTTAAGCAGTTTCCTACTTATATGGTAGGATTAAAAAAAATGAAAAACATTGCAGATGTGCTTTGAATTTGGCTGTGAATTTTGTAGAGTTTGTTGAGCATAGCTCCAAATAGATCTGGGTATTGTATTAAAAGAGCGGTGACTTGTAATAAAATTTGAGCAAGTGATTCTTGGTGGACGTAGCCCAAATTGGGTGAACTGCATTAAATACTGTTTCTTTATGTTACGTTATTTTTATTCTGTAATTTTATTTGAGATCTGTAATAATTTTTGCATATTAGTTTCTACTGTTGCAATTTTGTGAGGGATTATTCCACATATTTTATGCCTTATTTCCTAACAATTGGTATCAGAGCCTGGTTTGGTTTGCTAAAGTGCTGAATCGTAGGGAAATTTTTATCTTGAGTCGGAGCTATGGCAGATGATGGAAGATCTAGGGTTGATAAATTCAACGGGAAAAATTTTAGTCTTTAGAAGATGCAGATGGAAGATTACCTTTATCAGAAGGATCTTTATACTCCGTTGTCTGAGAAGGTGAACAAACCCTCGAGCATGACAGATGCAGAATGGGATTTGCTGGATAGGAAGGCACTTGGGACAATCCAGATGTGTCTTGCATCTTCGGTATTATTTAATATTTCAAAGGAAAAGACTACAAAAGAATTGATGGATGCATCAGGGAAGTTGTATGAAAAACCCTTTGCCTCTAATAAGATATTTTTAATGAAAAATTTGTTTCATATGAAGATGTCTTAGAATGGTTCAGTAGCAGATCATCTAAATGATTTTAATACAGTTGTAAATATGCTAGTTTTGGTTACAATAGAATTTGATGAAGAAGTTAGGGATTTATTAGTTCTGTGCTCTTTTCCTGAGACTTCGAATAGCCTGGTAATGGCGGTAAGCAACTCAGTTCCTGCTAACTCAAAGTTGAAGTTTGAGGATGTTGTAGGGGTGATTCTAAGCGAGGAAATGTAAATAAAAAGCTCTGGTGAATCTTCTAATTCAGGGAATGCTTTGACAGTGGAAACTAGAGGGAGATAGAAGAATAAAGGAAACCGTGGAAAATAAAAGGATTGGGCAAGGTCAAAATCCATAAGCAAGATAGTATGTTGGCACTGTGGGAATTGTGGGCATGCAAAGAAGGATTGTTGGGAGCTTCGGGACAAGAGGAAACAATAGGAAGAAAACAAGGAGGCAAATGTGGCAACGGGTAATGTATGTCAGGAAGCTTTGATTCTTTCTTTGCAAAATATTACTGAATCTTGGGTTTTAGATTCGGGGGCTTCTTTCCATGCTTCTCCACACAGGCATTATTTTGTTGATTATGTTCAAGGAGATTTTGGGCATGTTTTTCTTGGTGATGATGAGCCTTGTATCATAGTTGGAAAATGTTATGTTCAGGTTAATATGCTGAATGAGAATACTCGGCTATTGAAGGATGTCAGACATGTGCCTACATTAAGACAATTTTTGATATCAGCAGGGCAGTTGGGAAGTGATGGTTGTACTATGATATTTACTGTGGACTCTTGGAAGGTTACCAAGGGTGCTCTTGTGGTGGCAAGAGGTAAGAAGGTTGGAACCTTGTATTTAACCAGTTACAACACTAATGTTTGTAATCTTGTGGCTTCAGAAGTAGATACAACATTGTGGCACTATAGGCTCAGTCATATGAGCCATAAGGGCATAGAGGTCATAAAGAAGGATTTTCCTGGATATACAGAAATAGGTTTGGAGTTCTGCGAGAACTGCATATATGGGAAACAAAAGTGAGTAAGGTTTCTCAAGGTTGGACCTACAAAGAAAGAGAGTAAGTTAGAGATGGTGCATTCTGATGTGTGGGGGTCGGCTCAGGTATCATCTCTTGGGGGTTCAAGTTATTATGTTACTTTTATTGATGATGTAACAAGGAAAGTTTGGGTTTATTGTATTAGAAACAAATGTGATGTATTTGACACTTTTGTTAAATGGAAAGCCTTGGTAGAGAATGAAACAGGTCTGAAGCTAAAATGTCTTAGGTTAGATAATGGAGGGGAGTATTGCAGCAATGAATTTGATGATTACTGTTCTAAGAATGGAATATATAGGCAAAAGACGATTCCAAGAACTCCGTAGTAGAATGGGGTATCAGAAAGGATGAACAGAACAATAATGGAACGTGCTAGGAGCATGAGGATACATGCAGGACTTCCCCTTTCTTTTTGGGTAGAAGCGGTGAGTACAGCTGTGTACTTGATAAACAGAGGACCCTCAAGTGCCTTGGATGGAGGCATACCTAAGGAGGCTTGGTATGGTAAGAAAGTTGATTATTCATTTCTTAGAGTCTTTGGATGTGAGGTGTTTGTTCATATAGAAAAGGATGATAGGACCAAGCTAGAGGCTAAATCAGAAAAATGTAATTTCATTGGTTATGGTGGTGATGACTTCAGATATAGATGTTGGAGTATTAAGGACAAGAAAATCATTTGATCTAGGGATGTGGTCTTTAATGAGAAAGTCATGTATAAGCAGTAGTTGTAAGAAAACAGGGAAGAATCCAAGAAAGAATATGCAGTGGTAGAGGATCTTCCAGATGGGAAAGTGACACATGAATTAGTTCAGGAACCCCCTCAACAGGAACCCCAAACTCCTATATTGAGGAGGTATTCTAGGGTAAGAAGAGAACTTGAAATATTTTCTTCTTCTCTTTATTATTTTTTACTCACTGATAGTGGAGAGCCAGAGAGCTTTGATGAAACAATGTAGGTAGATGCTAGGAAGAAGTGGGAGCAAGCCATGGATGAGGAGCATCAGGCTCTCATGGAGAACTAGACATGGGATTTGGTAAAGCTACCCGAAGGAAAAATAGCATTACAGAACAAGTGGGTGTTCAGATTCAAAGAGCAAGAAGGAGGCAAGAAAAGATACAAGGCCTGGTTGGTGGTCAAGGGGTTTACACAGAAAAAAGGTATAGATTTTGATGAGATTTTTTCTCCTGCAGTAAAAATGACTTCTATTAGAACTGTTCTAGGAATAGTTGTAGTAGAAGACTTGCACTCAGAGCAGCTTGATGTAAAGACTGCATTTCTCCATGGTGATTTGAAGGAGGAACTATATATGCAGCAACCAGAGGGCTATGAGGTCAAAGGTAAAGAGGAGATGGTGTGCAAACTGAAGAAGAGCTTTTATGGCTTGAAACAAGCTCCATGTCAATGGTATAAGAAATTTGACAGCTTGATGATGGAGCAAGGTTATATTATATGTCATTCTAACCATTGCGTGTATAAAAAGAAATTTGAGAATGGAAGTTATATTATCCTTTGTTTGTATGTGGATGACATGTTGGTTGCAGGTAAAAATATGCAGGAAATAAAAGTACTCAAGAAGCAACTAAGTGAATCCTTTGCTATGAAGGATTTGGGGGCAGCCAAAAAAAATCCTTGGTATGAGGATATCTCGGGATAGGAAGGTACGGAAGATGAATTCATCTTAGGAAGAGTACATTAATAAAGTCTTGGAGAGGTTTAATATGCGGTTATGCTAAACTGGTTGGGACTCCTTTGGCATGCCATTTCAAGTTATCAAAGGAGCAGTGTCCCAAGACAGAGTAGGAGAGAAACCAAATGTCCAAGGTACCTTACTCATCAACGGTTAGCAGTTTGATGTATGTCATGGTGTGCACTAGGCCTGATATTGCCCATGCAGTGGGAGCGGTGAGTAGATTTATGAGTGATCCAAGTAGAGATCACTGGTAGGCTATAGAGTGGATCCTTTAGTATTTACGAGGGACCATGGTGACAATTTTGTGCTATAGTGGATCAAACACCACTTTGTGTGGTTATGTAGATTTAGATATGGCTGTAGATGTAGACAACAGGAGGAGCACAACAGATTATGTTTACACTGTAGGTGGAACAATAGTAAGATGGATTTCATGACTATAGAAGTTGGTGGCTTTGTCAACCACGGAGTTTAAGTATGTTGCTGCCATAGAAGCAAGAAAAGAAATGATTTGGTTACAACAATTGCTTGAGGAGTCGGGCATAAATAGGAGGAAGGAAAGATGCATAGTGATAGTCAAAGTGCTATACACCTAGCTAAGAACTTTGCTTTCCACTCTAGGACGAAGCATATACAGTTAAGGTACCATTTCATCAAGACAACTTTGGAGGAAGAAAAGTTGAAGCTGGAGAAGATTCATACCAGTCAGAATCTTGCAGACATAGTGACCAAGGTGGTCACAAGGGAAAAACTGAAGCTGTGTTCAACTTTGGTTGGTCTTCACAGAAACTAGTGAAGGGTTGAGAAGCTTGCTCAGAGGAAAACTAGTCTCCAAGTGGGAGATTGTTAGGTTGTGGAGCCTGTTTTCATGTGTGAAAGTGTTGAAGACTGTACACTTTTTATGTATCCTCATCGGGGTTCGAGGGCATAACCCCCAATTTTTTTTGGGGCGTAAATTATTTTTTTGGCCTCAAAAAAATGCACCTGACATATCGGGAAATGTGCTCTTCTCATATGGGCTAGATTTTTGACCCATAGGTTTTTGGGTTGGTTTTGGCCCATGGTTTTGATACCCACGGTATTGTAAAACTGCTTAAGCAGTTTCCTACTTATATGGTAGGATAACAAAAATGAAAAACATTGCAGATGTGCTTTGAATTTGGCTGTGAATTTTGTAGAGTTTGTTGAGCATAGCTCCAAATGGATCTGGGTATTGTATTGAGAGAGTGGTGGCTTGTAATAAAATCTGAGCAAGTGATTTTTGGTGGATGTAGCCCAAATTGGGTGAACCATGTTAAATATTGTCTCTTTGTGTTGCGTTATTTTTATTCTGTAATTTTATTTGAGATCTGTAATAATTTCTGCATATTAGTTTCTACTGTTGTGATTCTGTGAGGGATTATTCCACATATTTTATCCCTTATTTCCTAACAACATCTTTAAAATATGAGACAACTTACACAAGTGGATATGAAACATGACTACGAAGAGATTCTCAATTCTGTAGAGTGACATATAATGTGTAAAGAGGGTGCCTACCTACATAAGAAAAGATGAAGAATGGTTTGTAGGTAAGATGTTAAATTTTTTGAATAATTAAATTGAAATTATATATATATATATATATATCTATATATATATATATATATATATATATATATATATCTGTGTGTGTGTGTGGAAGAACTAATAATGGATTATTATCTTTTGCACATATAATGCATCATGGCCATTGAATCTTAAGGGATCAAAGTTATATCAAGACTTAGAGACAGGAGATAAAAAGTTTGAGCCTGTGAGAAATGATGAAAGAGTAAATACACACAATCGTTACATATTACGATTGTGGAGAGAAATCATAGATTGGAAACCTGTTCTTTCCAAACATGTTGTAATCAACTACATTGCATGGTATGCAGCAAAAGTAGAGAAGATTTTTGAAACTTATCATGAAATGTTGATGTAGATTACAAACATTGAAAACCCAGATGAAATGGAAACAAGAGCATGTAGGAGACTTCTAAGTGAAACAATTATTGAAAGAGACATTAGCATAAAAGAAACATGTCACGTGTTGTTGGAGATTCCATTGGAGATTCATTTCACCTTATCATTAATTAATAAAATACAATTGAATTTACTGTGTAATACCCTTTACTTTGAAATACCCATTTCACCCTATCATTAATTAATAAAATACCATACCCTTTATTGTGTAAAGAAAGAGATCAATTAATAAAGAAATTAAATTTACCTATTTACCGCGTAATACACATTTCACTTAGCATATTTATTCTTATTACCATGTAATACCCATTTCACCCTATCATTAATTAATAAAAGAAATTAAATTTATCCATTTACCGCATAATGCTCATTTCACTTAGCACATTTATTTTTATTACCATGTAATACCCATTTCACCCTATCATTAATTAATAAAGAAATTAAATTTACTCATTTACCATGTAATATCCATTTCAATTAGCACATTTATTTGCTATTATTAATAAAAGAATTGGTTTTTAGTTACACAGATTCTTTTTATTTACACAAATAATAATTTACACGCGCATGAAATGGTTTTTATTTACAAAAATTATTTTTATTTACACAAATAATTATTTACACGGGCACAACATTAGACTCCTCAACTCAATATATATATATATATATATATATATATATATGAATATGCCTCTTGGAGGATGAATAAAGCACATCATAAAACAATTGCATTACACTAGTAATTTATTCAGAACTCCAATGATTGGGCAAGAGGCATAATAATGCCATTTCACAGAAAATTATATAAATTCATATTGAAACCTCAACAGTAATCAATTAATCATTGCAATCCATTAGAAATATTTCAAGTACGTTTATCCACACCTATTTGTGGTGTTGAAGGAGAAAGAATAGTGAATTACACCAATTTTGGTAGCTGAAAAAGTTCAGTTCATATTTTTATTGCAAGAAAGACGTTTTATTAAAATTCACCCATCTAAGTTTGATGAAAATGAATTTTAAAGTTCCCCATACAAAGTGGAGTTCTAGCCATTTCCAAAAAGTCCTCATTTTCCCAAATCATAGCTTCCAGTCGAAAGTTATGGCCTTCTGAAGTTTTTTACTTCGATTGATTTTAAAAAAAACTAATTATAAAAAAAAAAGAGGAAAATTTTGCAAATCAGATCTGCAGGCCCGAAAATTACTTAGGATAATTTTTGCAAGAATGCAAAAATTTACGAGTTCCTCCGCGGCCCCGCATCCTTCGCTTTTGAAAAAAAATACTTCCGCATGTTCGCGGGCCTGCACCTTTAAACTCTACATTTTTGAAAAAGGGCAAAAAATCTTAAGTCTTCCTGCTAGCCCGCCTTTGGGAAAATTTTCTTTCCTAGGCCTGCAAGCCCGCCTTTGGGAAAAATTTCCTCCCTATGTCCGCCGGCCTGTAGCTTAAGAAATATGAAGAGTTAGGAGGACTTATTTATATCATTGGAAAAGGGAAGAAATTTCCTATCTAATGGAAATGTTTTCTGGAAACTTTAAGTGCATTAAATATGTGAAAAATAAAGTTGAAGTGCAAAGATGAGTCTGAGAGTGGGTAAGTGGGAAATTACCCCCTTTTAACTTACATGAGTAACTCTAGAGCATGGGTTGACCTTTTTGAAGGGTCACACTAGGGGATAAGAGAATGTTTTTTTTCTAACCAATGTAAATAGGACCTTGGTTATTGTTTAGACCTAGTAAAATTAAATACCTTGGGCATTTAATTGTTTTGGTCCCTTTGACCCTCTAAAATTAATTAAGGAACATTTAAATATAGTGTTAATTTAATTATTTATTAAATTAACACCTAAGAGAAATTTAACTATATTGGATTAATTACACTCATTAATTTTGTGATGTGGATTTAATATTTTTTATAACGGGAAAATTTTATTTATTAATTATAATTGACTTTGAATCTTTGTTGTGACAATTGTTGCTTAAATCCTGGTAGTGGTTGTTGGTACCCAAATTGATTCTCCCTCAGAAACCAAGCAACATCACATATTTGACAGGAAGCTTAGAGACAAGCAGATCATGTTGTGTGTCATTTTCTAGCCAGGGAAGAAATGCAGCTTGCTCTTTTTCACTCAGATGTGGAGAAATGGATAACACCCTCAAGAGGATTTGATTTATCCTCACTACTTTATGGTTGTGCCTTTCAACCAGGGTTATAGGATCTTTTTGTAGCCTACTGTTTGTGGAGGAGATACAGATGTCATTTCTTGTAAATTTATTAAGAAGACCTTGAATAAAATATGATCAATACAATAAAAACCTAACTCTCACAAGTTGTCACCCTACATAATGGAGATATTTTGTAAGAAAGGTTTAGGCTACTAAATACAATGGAAAATTGATTGCTTCTGCATGTTTTGGTAATAGAATTCATGCATTTGTACACACACAAGACAAACAAGGGTCGTATAGGTAAGATTGGTTGTTTTTAAATGAATTTTTGGTGGGAGGTGAGGCAGAATGAACTTGATTTGCTATATCTTTGAGAGATTTTACAAAAAAATGGAAGGCTTAATCAACAAAATGCTTCATAACAGCTAAAATGTTCCTTTAACTAGAAGGTGTGCTTCAATGGAGGCCCTGATTAACACGTTTTCATACAAAATTTAAGAATCCAAAATGAAGGCTCAAATTGAATAACTTAATTGAACATTATCAACCTCTGTTTTATCATGCCTAAGATACCCTCAGAGGCTAACAAATAATCTTATCATCATGTTAGGAGTAAAGTGATTTTAAATTTGTTTATTTCACTATCAAATGAAATCTCTTCTGATAAATGAAATTGAAAATGCCACCAAACTATCACAAGGATGCGATCTTGTGTGATTCACAAAGATTTCAATGTAAGATTGCAATGGGAACAAGGAAAACTATTTGCAGACATTCAGAAATGAAGAAGACATAATTTTGCCCAAAATCAACACAGATTAACTCATTAGTAAGGGAAAGTTTCTAGAATAATCTCATAGCTTGTCAATGGTTGTACACTTGTAACCACCTTGACATGATCAAATTTAACACAAAAGAAATAAACAGGTTCCTCAGATGGTTTCTCAGAAAGATAGGCTCTGTCAAAATTTTATCTTAGGAAAATAACTCCCGACCTCTAACACTCCAACCATTTGCATGACAAGTTCATGAAATTTATAACATTTTTCTACAACAGAGTTTTCCCCCCAAAAATAAAAACATTCAAAGCACCATTGCTTGTTGTGATTTTGATCGTGATTCCCAGAATCAAATTTACAAAAAAAATTTCAGGCGCTCAAAGGGAAAATATCTTCAAATATTTCCAGCGTTCGATTCTTTCATCTGGTAAATCACTCTTCATCTCACGTGCCAACTACTTCCTCTAATCCATCAAATCTAGTTTTTTACGTGCCAAGGAAGGAAAGGTCAGAAAATCAGATTGAACCTGATAGTCATATCACATCTTAATGGTAAAAGACATTTTCAGATATTCCCTACCAAATCAAGATATCAAATTAATTCTCCTCTTCATTTAGCATGTAGGAGATGTCAAAAAATGATAAAAAAAAACCATAAAAATTCACATCCCCAGGAGCTTTGGAGAAAAATGACAGAAAATTAGATACTAATGCACAATTGCCGTCGATTTCCTTTTTGAATTTGGACCGTCCACATGGGAGATCTGAGTTGAAATGGGCATGGGGGTTCCTTTTTTACTTTTTACAAATTTTGGGAAAAATGCAAAATTTCTCATTTTTCTTTACCTCTTCGCCTTGAAAATGGGCTTGACACGTGTCCCAATGTGGATCCTAGTGGAAATGTGCTTCCTTTTTACACTTTAACCCCTTTTTTCACAAAAGTAAAATTTTCCAAATTTCCCCCAGAATCCTACCTCCCCGCCTTTTGATTTTGCAAACTACCACTTATCTCAATGGCGCATCTTGAGATGGTCCCCAAAAGTAGAGACCCCAAACAATTGTAGGCTCAACACGTGTCTCAGTTCGGCAGAGTCTGTTAAAAATTTGAATGTTTAGCGGAAGGCACCATGTGTCTAGGGTTTGAGGTAGTCTCCTTTGGCTGTTGAAAAGTCTGAGCAAAGGGCAGAGTGAGCGGAAGCCTCCAATTTTCCTCCTGGCACTTCTTCAAAATAAAACTGAGGGACTGGTCCAAAAACATGTGCGGTCCCTCCACGTGTCCCAGAACCTTTAGAAACTTATTTGAAAAGTCTAAGTAAGGGAAGTCCTGGTGAAAACCTCCACGTGTCCTCATCACGCAACTTTAAGATAACCCCCAAGAGCAGAGACCCTGAATAAGCGCGGGTTCACCACGTGTCCATGACCCGCCAAAACTGTACTGACTACATGAAAAATTTGTGTAAGTCTGGAAAAAGCAGCGGAATCCTCCACATGTCCTCCTAGCACAACTCCAAGGCCAAACCAAAAGGTGAATTTTCAAACGAGCACCGTTCCTCCATGTGGATAAGTTTTTGGTTGAAGCAAGCCATAGAGTTTTTAGAGTGCCCCGCTGAGCTGCATCCAACCAAAAAGAGCCACATTTCCACTGATGCATAAATGTAAATTTGACGGGGAAAAACACACCTGTCAAACCGTAAAAATGCAAGGAAACCACCGCTTGAGCCCAGAGATGAAATTTTATTCAAGGACAGAGAATTTGGAAATGTTACAAGGTTCAAAATTGATCCTCCGAGCTACATCTACTCATGTTTCCTAAGGTATTTGGGACACAAAAGACAGGGACAACAAAACGTGACTATGGAAAATGGAGGGAAAGGAAAAGCCTGAGTTTTACGACCAAGTAATAGACTCTTTCATATGGTTAGATGAACAAAAATAAATTTTGGGTGTTTTAAGTGATCCTCAGCCAAGAAAGGAATTGACCATGACAACCGAATGGAGGATAGAGCCTTCAAGCACCAAGACAGGGAGAGAAAAAATGTGACAAAGGCCGCAAACTGAGGGATTTCAATGACAAATGGGGCGAGACTAATTTGAGCACCAACAATGGTCACACTTTTTAAAAAAAAAAATTCATAGTTTTTCTATCTAAACCTAGGTTGTTCTTGGGTCTCGAGTGCTCGTTTTAGTTGGCATTACAATAAATTTATTCAATTAATTTTATTCATATGTATTAATAAAAAAAAATCAAATTTATGGTGTAATACCCTTTACTGTGTAATACCCATTCCGCTTTATCATTAATTAATAAAATACAATTGAATTTAGTGTGTAATACCCTTTACTTTGAAATACATATTTCACCCTATCATTAATTAATAAAAGAAACTAAATTTATCATGTAATACCCATTCATTTCACCTTATCATTAATTAATAAAATACAATTGAATTTACTATGTAATACCCTTTACTTTGAAATACCCATTTCACCCTATCATTAATTAATAAAATATTATAACCTTTATTGTGTAAACCAAAGAGATCAATTAATAAAGGAAACTAAATTTACCCATTTACAACGTAATACCCATTTCACTTAATACATTTATTTTTATTACCATGTAATACCTATTTCACCATATCATTAATTAATAAAAGAAATTAAATTTACCCATTTACCACATGATACCCATTTCACTTAGCACAATTATTTTTATTACCATGTAATACCTATTTCACCCTATCATTAATTAATAATAGAAATTAAATTTACCCATTTACCCTGAAATACTCATTTCACTTAGCACATTTATTTGCTATTATTAATAAAAGAATTGATTTTTATTTACACAGATTCATTTTATTTACACAAATAGTTATTTACACGAGCATGACATCAGAATCCTGAACTTAATATATATAAATGAAGATGCCTCTCATTTAACCATATGAATCCATGCACATGCTACAAACCTCTATGTTGCCATTCATATCTAGACCAATAATATTTGACTTTCATTCTATTTTGTAATATCTAATTTCAGAAAGTTTATGTCATAGGTGCATATAATGTGCCACTATATGTGGATATTCAATGATATTTTTCCTTCACCAATTTTGTGCTTTCCGTGGATAATTTGGCGGCATTCCAGACATTAATGCATTCCAGGCCAATACATATCAATTGTGCTCAATGTGAAAAAAATGGCAGGTGATCCGATTTGATGTAACATCTCCATCAATTCACAATGATATTTTTCCGAATAAGACCTCATACCCCTCAAAGATGTTCTAAACTGTATCAAACGATCAACCAGATTGGAATGGGTAACATTTTGCATATGCTCACGTAACTCATTAATGGTGATTGACATATCTTGGAGGTTTTTCTTAACAAACATTGCAGACAGGTTTTATGCACGATGTCTCATGTTCATGTTCATCATGTAATACCTGAATCATAGATGTCATCCAGATCGGTCATCCCTATATCGAATTAAATGTTTTACAAATTCATGGAGACGTACTCGTCTTAACCGTGGTTATATCTAGTTACATTTTCCATCGAGAAACAATGTAGGGAATGTCATATCAAGTAATCCTACTGTCACATACTCATTGATAGGAGATGATCCTATCCCTGGCCAATCAATTAGTGCTCCAGGGTCCGCACGAGGGTTATTCACCCATGCATGGATTAATTCCATCTCCCTTAGGGCATTGGGTGGTTTAGACACCACTTATTTCGTATGAATAATTATATTTCCTTCATTTGTCTCCATGGTCAGACCAACAAATACAACTTCATTTGCGTCAGAATCAAACTCTATATGCACTGAGTTAACTCCTCAAATACATTTTCATCATAAGGTAAGTGCAGGAAGTTGATGGACAAATATAGGGTCATCAGTGGACGTCATATTGCAAAAAATAGTGAAATATCAACTTGTAGGGATTATTAGCTATATGCACACTCAAAATTAGAAAAAATTATATAAATATGAATCATAGAATTTGAAATCTAGTTTCTAAAATACAATTTTTTTTAAAAAAACAGACAAGTTTAGCTATATTAAACACTTAAAATTATATGACTTAGTTTTTTTAAATTTTTTTTTTATAAGATTGTAGTCCGTTTGCCCGCATTTTGGATGACCAAATATTGTTATTTGTTTTTTTTCCTCTGGTGAAACGTTATATGTAGTTGTCTATCTTGGGATGGATTTTATTTTGTATTTTTTTGAGCAATATTTTTTTTAAATGATTTTTTCCGTGAAAGTGGTCTGAAAATATTTAGAAAACAGAGGGCTTTCCGTTTGCCCACCATAACTATATCAAAAAATATTGAAATAAAATATATATTTTTAATGTGTATAGAATTTTTCCATGCTTGGGATGGTATAAGTTTTATCACATTTTGATAAGAGAATCAAAATTTATAGTCTTAAATGTAGACATGAACATTCACGGGAAAAAATGTCTTAAAGACCTATTGTTAGTTAAAAATTATAAAATGATATTTATCTTATTCTATTCACTTTGAAATCAATATTTCTACGAAGCTAACAGTCTCCCCTATGCGATGGCACCATTTTTTTGTGAAATATTTTCAGTTTTTTAGCATGGTTCAAGGGAAGAGCAGATTTGAGGTTTTTTGACCTTTTACACTTCATAATGACCTTCCATAGGTTTGGTTGAGGAAAAAAAAAGATTCCCGAGGCTTAGGTTCGGTAGATAGATCCACAATCGCGGTTTATAAAGCGCACTCGCGGTTTGTGTTTTGAGGTTTTTTGACCTTTTACACTTCATAATGACCTTCCATAGGTTTGGTTGAGAAAAAAAAAAGATTCCCGAGGCTTAGGTTCGGTAGATAGATCCACAATTGTGGTTTATAAAGCACGATCGCAGTTTTTTTAACACAAACCGTGAGTGCGCTTTATAAACCGCGATTGCAGTTTATAAAGCACGCTCACGGTTCATAAATCATATTTACACACATCCCAATGTCTGAATTACCATGTGATTTTTACTCTCCGACCTTACCATATGAATTACTGTGAAATTCTATCTTTTTTTGCATGTTTTTCTTATCATCAGAAGCAAAACATCATGGGAGACAAGAAACGAAGTCAAAAAAGGAAGTCATTAAGTAAAAAATCACCAAACGAATTAGAGGCCAAAAAATTTCAAAATGCTGAGCGAATGTGGAAACTTCGTGAATCAAGAAGAGGTTCATCTTCAACCGCAACTATTGTAAGCAATGAAGAACCAGGTAATGTTTCTACTGTCAATGTTGAAGTTTAATTAAATACTCGTGATGAAGATGTTTTTACTATCAATAGTGAAGAAGAATTAAATACTCATGATGTAGAAAATGTTGAAATTGAAGAAGACAATGAAAATGTGAATAAGGAAATTCATGTTGAAACTATAGATAGAAAAAATTTGACAAAAAAATCTCCTAGGATTTTAGTGAAGAAACCTAATTTTTTTATTGAAATTGATGAAAATATTTTGAAACCAATGTTTGAAAAATTTTCTGAACGACAAATCAGAAGAAAAGCCACTGAAATTTGGGATAATCAGTTTGAAATTTTAAATGATTCCCAAATATGTCAGTTGTTGGTTAGTTTGATGAAATTGATTAAAATGAGACCTACATTAAACACCTTAGGATTGACAACATCTAATATACGTGGTCAAACCTCTACAATTTTTGAATACCTTCATGATGCATATCACACTATTGGTGTCAAGAGATGTACTAAGGATAGTAATATTATGCATCGTGTACTTGTTACTAGTGTTGTGAGTGAATCAATAAAAAAACAACGTTTGATTACACAAACAAGTCGAATGTTGCAAGTTAATCGAAAAACTCTAATAAAAGCAATTGAAAGACGTAATATCCTTTAATCACTCAATAACACCGATTTTTGGGCATTTTCTGCTAGAGCACTGCGTAAGGACAAAAATAATTCTGATGCTATAAGAGAAGTTGTTATTAAATTTTGGCATGATAACACTAGAGTTTCACGTAATACAAGAGATGTTATAAAACAGAGAGTTGGTTCTACTAATCGTGAACCACATCCAAAGCATTTCTTATATATGACTCAAACTCAATTTTTTTGTAAGTTTGAACAAGAGAATCTGGAAATTAAAATTAATCAACGTTTTTTTTGAAATGTTGAAACCATTCTATGTGAAAATCAACCACGCTTGCACCACTTGTTGTTGTAGGCAACATGTTGAATTCGTGATGCATTATGCTAAATTTTTACGTATTCATTCTAATTTTCATTTTGAAACTATGTTATTGGAATGTGGTGTTCAAGTTCCACCAATATCTTCCAGGGATTTCATTCCTACTATATTTTGTGAAAAAGAAGTTGGACAATTTTTTTATAGTCAGGATTGTTTAGATGGAAGTTGTAGTACATGCGGCGGATTACCTAAACTAGAAATTTGCATCCATGAGTAAATTTAAGGTACAATAGGACATAATTTAGTTGATTTTAATAAATATAAATCAGTTACATACCAGTTGAAAAATGGAAAAGAGTCTAAACGGTGTGCGCTAGTTACAAAACAAATGCATGTTTTCTAATTTTTGAGAAAATTTAAGGATGAAATTGTTTATGAGTATGCTAGGCATACACATAGAGCTTGATGGTTGGATGAACAATTCAAGCTATGCAAAGACACATTTCCTATTGCTACTATTGTTTCAGTGGTCAATTTTGTAGAGAATTACACATTGCAACCACAAATGGAGGTTCAATCGCAATATTACAACTCAGTACAAGTTACCATTTTTGTGCATATAGAATTTCTACATTCTCCTAACAGTACAGAGAATGATCGAATTTTTTTAAGAGAGTACCACTTTTATATCAGTGATGATTGTACTCATTCTACTGAATTTGTACAAGGGTGTTTCCAGTTATTTTATGGAAACTTGTCTGATAGGGACATCCACTTCAAACAAACATTATATATGGTCAGATAATTGCACGTCTTAGTTTAAGAATGCACGAATGTTTTATTGGATGAGAAGAATGTACATCAAGATGGGTGTGCAACATATTTGGAGTTTCACTAATGTTGGACATGGAAAAGGAGAGCATGACGGTGCAGGGGCATGTGTGAAAAAATCTCTTGCAAGAGAAGAGTTGATGTACAAAGATGGTGCTAAACTAAAACATACAAAGAGCATAGTCGAATGGTGTATTGACAACATGGCCTGAGGTTCTCAAGAAAATTCCACAGTTTGCAGATATTTTTGGCTGATAGAGAAACAACAACTTGCTTACTACGAGGATTGTATGAAACTCACTGGGTCCAGTGATATACACTCATTTAATAGCTCAGACACTACTTCGTGGGCCATATGGACAACAAAGTTGACATGTTTTTGTGCATCTTGTATCAAATTTGTCACTGCTGAGTGTGATTCACAAGAATGGGTGGATGGATGGATTTGTAGGCCTCTAACTCCACTTCCTAGTTATCAACCTCCACAAGCATTACGACTTGTTTCTGCATATGAAGTTGCAACATCCAAGGAATTTGACGAAATTTTGATTTTAGTGCGACAAGGTATTTATGATTATTTTTATTTTTGTATTGAGTTATGTCCATTGAAATTTTAATATGTAATTTAAATTTGAGTTGTTCAACCTTTGTTTTTTTGCAGGACATGTGTTTGCAGAAATTGCGACAGAAGACAATGAAGAAGGAACAGACTATTTCTTATGTTGTTGCATCAAGGAAAGAAAGAAGTTGACTTCTCCTATTATAGATGGTGAAGATATTGAGTATCCTACAGGGTTAGTGGTAGTTACAAGAACTTGGCTTCGATGGTATCCATTAAAAAACTCCTTTGTTTGGGTATTTGAAGACTTTGAGACACACAGGAAAATACTCTTATATTCACATCTAGTTTTAGCAACAAATATTCAGTTGTATAGATATTGAGGAAGGCCTAATAACAAGATTCTTTGGAAGGTTCGAGAGTCAGATCATGAAGCAATCTTGTCTACTACTCAGAGTAGATCTGATCCTGATGGTTTATTGGAATGAATTTACAATGCTCATGTCTGGTATATATAATTTCTTTGATATATATATATAATTTTTTTTTTTAAAGATCTAGATTTAAGTTTGAATATATTTTATTTTAAATTTGTGTATTTTGTATATATAGATAGTATATGGTTTTGATTTGAAACTTAAATTTCTTTGACTAACACTTTTATGTTTAGGTTAGTGGTGCTAGAAAAGCTTCCACCTTCACGTGGTTGGCACTGTTAGTAGAGAATTTTAAATTCTTGAAGCTAAGAGAAGCTTTCATTGTTTGAAAAAGTTGTAAATTTTGAAAAAGTTGTAAAGTTTGAAATGTAAATTTTGAAAAAGTTGTTAATTTTGAAAAATTTGTAAATTTTGAAAAAGTTGTAAATTTTGAAAAAGGGCTAAATTTTGAAAATGTTGTAAATTTTCAAGAAGTTGTAAATTTCGAAAGTGTTGTAAATTTTGAAAGTGTTGTAAATTTTGAAAATGTTGTAAATTTTGAAAACAACTCCTCCCCAAGTGTTTACAAGACCATACATATGCGTGTGCATTGATCTGGGAAGGAAAAATCTGAGAGAGGCTATTGTAGATGGTCACTACGCCAAGGTTTTGGATCAGACGAGGCATCTCTAGGTGCCACGAAGTCTGAATAGTCACCCGTCGAAGTTGAACGATATTTTGGTCTCAGGGCTCTTAACGGACTACACCCGAATGAAGTAGCCTAGAAGCAACGAACTTGTCACGCACCAAAACACCACCTCCTCTAGTGTTCAACTGGCCACCTGGACATTTCGGCGTAGTCAGTTCGGTGCCAAGACCCACCATTTGCAAAATATAGCGTTTGACAACCCTACACTGGCTCAAACTGCACTATTTCACGCATTTGTAAACAATAGGGCAGCGAGAGCACCGAAATGAGAAGGAAAAAACTGAGAGAGGCTATTGTAGAGGGTCCCTACACCAAGGTTCTGGATCAGACGAGGTGTCTCTAGGTGCCATGGATTCTGAGTAGTCACTCGTCGAAGTTGAATGATATTTTTGTCTCAGGGCTCTTAAGGGACTACACCCAAACGAAGTAGCTTGGAAGCAAGGATCTTTTCACGCACCAAAAAAATGCCTCCTCTAGCATTCACCTTGCCAATTGGATGTGTCGACGTAGTCGGTTCGGTACCATGACCGACCGTTTACAAAATATAGCGTTTGACAACCTTACACTGGCTCTAACCGCACTATTTCGCGCGTTTGAAAGCAATAGGGAAGCGAGAGCACCAAAATGAGAAGGAAAAAATCGAGAGAGGATTTTGTAAAGGGTCCCTACGCAGAGGTGTCAGATTAGATGAGGAATCTCTAGGTGGCACAGAGTCCGAGTAGTCACTTGTTGAAGTTGAACGATATGTTTGTCTCATGGCTCTTAAAAGACTACGCTCGAACGAAGTAGCTCGGAAGCAACGACCTTGTCGCGCACCGAAACACATCCTCATCTAGTGTTCACTTGGCCACCTAGATGTGTTGGCATAGTTGGTTTGGTGCCATGACCCACCGTTTGCAAAATATAGCGTTTGACAACCTTACGCTAGCTCAAACTGCACTATTTCGTGTGTTTGCAAACAATAGGTCAACGAGAGCACCGAAATGAGAAGGAAAAAACTGAGAGGCTATTGTAGAGGGTCCCTATGCAGAGGTGTTAGATCGGTCAAGGAATATCTAGGTGCCACGAAGTCTGAGTAGTCACCCGTCGAAGTTGAACGATATTTTGGTCTTAGGGCTCTTAAGGGACTACGCCCGAATGAAGTAGCCCGGAAGCAACGATCTTGTCATGCACCAAAAAACCACCTTCTCTAGCATTCACTTGGCCACCCAAACTTTTTGGTGTAGTCCTTTCGGTGCCACGACCCACCGTTTGCAAAATATAGTGTTTGACAACCTTACACTGGCTCAAACTGCACTATTTCATGCATTTGCAAACAATAGGGTAGCGAGAGCACCGAAATGAGAAGGAAAAAATTGAGAGAGGCTATTGTAGAGTGTCCCTATGCTAAGGTTTCAGATCAGATGAGGCATCTCTAGGTGCCATGGAGTCCGAGTAGTCACCCGTCGAAGTTGAACGATATTTTTGTCTCAAGGCTCTTAAGGGACTACACCCGAACGAAGTAGCTTGGAAGCAAGGACCTTGTCGTGCACCAAAACAATGCCTCCTATAGTATTCATCTTGCCACCTAGATGTATCGAAATAGTCGGTTCGGTGCCATGACCCATCGTTTGCAAAATATAGCGTTTGAAAACCTTACACTGGCTCCAACTGCACTATTTCACGCGTTTGCAAACAATAGGGTAGTAAGAGCACCGAAATGAGAAGGAAAAAACTGAGAGATAATTTTGTAGAGGGTCCCTACGCCAAGGTGTTGGATTAGACGAGGCATCTCTAGGTGCCACGGAGTCTGAGTAGTCACCCGTTGAAGTTGAATGATATTTTGGTCTCAGGGCTTTTAAGGGATTACACTCGAACGAAGTAGCTCGGGAGCAATGACCTTGTCGTGCACCAAAACATAGCCTCCTACAGTGTTCACCTGGCCACCTGGACATGTTGGTGTATTCGGTTCAGTGCCATTACCCACCGTTTGCAAAATATAGCGTTTAACAACCTTACACTGGCTCAAACTACACTATCTCGCTCGTTTGCAAACAATAGGGCAGCGAGAGCACCGAAATGAGAAGGAAAAAACTGAGAGAGGCTATTATAGAGGGTCCCTATGCTAGGGTTTTGGATCAGATGAGAAAAATCTAGGTGCCATGGAGTCTGGGTAGTCAGCCGTCAAATTTGAACAATATTTTGGTCTCAGGGATCTTAAGGGATTACGCCCGAACAAAGTAACCTGGAAGCAATGACCTTGTCGTGCACCAAAACACCACCTTTTCTAGCATTCACCTAGCCACCCAAATGTGTTGGTGTAGTCGATTTGCTGCCACGACCCACCGTTTGGAAAATATAGTGTTTGACAACCTTACACTGGCTTAAACTGCACTATTTCACGCATCTGTAAACAATAGGGTAGTGAGAGCAAAAAAAATGAGAAGGAAAAAACCGAAAGAGGCTATTTTAGAGGGTCCCTACACTGAGGTTTTAGATCAGACGAGGCCTCTCTAGGTGCCACGAAGTTTGAGTAGTCACCCGTCAATGTTGAACGATATTTTGGTCTTAAGGCTCTTTTGGGACTACGCTCGAACGAAGTAGCCCAGAAGCAACGACCTTGTCATGCACTGAAACACCACATCCTATAGTGTTCACCTAGCCACCCAGAATTTTCAGTGTAGTCCGTTCGGTGCCACGACCCACCATTTGCAAAATATAGCGTTTGACAATTTTATACTGGCTCCAACTACACTATTTCGCACGTTTGCAAACAATAGGGCAGCGAGAGCACCAAAATGAGAAGGAAAAAACTAAGAGAGAATTTTGTAGAGGGTCCCTATGCCGAGGTTTCAAATTAGATGAGGCCTATCTAGGTGCCACGGAGTTTGAGTAGTCACCTGTCGAAGTTGAACGATATTTTGGTCTCAGGGGTCTTCAGGGACTACGCCTGAACGAAGTAGCCCGGAAGCAACGACCTTGTCGTGCACCAAAACACCACCTCCTCTAGTGTTCACCTGGCCACCCAGATGTGTCAGTGCAGTCCGTTTGGTGCCACGACCCACTGTTTGTAAAATATAGCGTTTGACAACCTTACACTGGATCCAACTGTACTATTTCACACGTTTGCAAGCAATAGGGCAGCAATAACACCGATATGAGAAGGAAAAAACTGAGAGAGACTATTTTAGAGGGTCCCTACGGTGAGGTATTAGATCAGATGAGGCATATCTAGGTGCCACGGAGTCCGAGTAGTCACCCATCGAAGTTGAACGATATTTTGGTCTCAGGGCTCTTAAGGGACTTTGCCCAAACAAAGTAGCCCGGAAGCAATGACCTTGTCGTGCACCAAAACACCACCTCTCCTAGGATTCACTTGGCCACCCAAACATGCCGGCACATTCGATTTAGTACCACGACGTCTCGAGGCATGACTTCTCACTCCTCGCCTCCGTTCATTTCCTAGGACTCAAAACATTCAATGTCATTTGTTTACCTTCCATCTCTCTTGTTCTCTTTGGACTTGCCTTTTTCCTCTTAGGTGCTTCATCACTATCCTTGCTTTGCTCTCTTGAGCTATTTTGTTGTTGTGATCTTTCTCCATCTTCTGTTGCCCCAGCTATGTGCTTACATGCTCATTATGTTTGCATTGTAATAGGATTCTTCATCACATATCACTACATAGAATTAGGAGTATAAGTAAATCATCAAACAATTAAGGAACACATGTGTGAGGACCTTTTATTCATAAGTTCCATCATTGATTGCATGAGATTAATCATCTCTACCTCAAATTGAAGCAATGTCTCCCATCTGAAACTTCAACCCCCCAGTCCATCAAGCAAGATCAAGCATTCATACTACAAAGAAGTACATGTGACCATTGGGTGAGCATGATCCTTGAAAAAGGGAACATGATCTATTTCCTAATATTATCTCTTTGTTTAGATTATTCTTGGTCATATTTTAAAAAATCAATAGGAATAGAGTTGAGATCAAGAAAGGGAAATTCCATTGGGAAAATAATCTCCCATTTGCGAGTGAGATGAATAATTTTGATTCTCATTCCTTGGTGAGCTCAGGTGTGTTTTCATCTGACTCAGAGAACTTGTATGAAATTTTGTCCCATACCATCACCTAGAGGTTTGATGCTCTAAAAGAAGCCATTTCTGATTTTGAATTCCATGAGGAGAATGTATCAATTTTTTTGGAAGATCTTGGCACAAGAATGCATGAGCTTGGTACTCCTCTCAGGGAGAATAATTCCACATTTGTGACCCTTTCCTTCAATAGTCAATACTTTAGAAGTCTTTGTAGAGATCATAGGTTATATCTCTAGAATCCTATGAAGAGTGAAATGAAAAATATTTTATTCAATGTGGAAATATCAATGCCATTCCTGAGAATTGACTCAACACATTGGAGCATGTGAACATCTTGGAAGATGAGAAAGTTTCATTTGTAGTTTCCAGATTCAACAAGATGGTCTATGGAAGAGCCGAGCATCATTCAAGATCTTCCGCGGAGGAAGACATGAGTTGATTCTTCATTAGAGGAGGATTCTTCATGTGATGGGTGGAACCTAAGAATACTAATAAGGGCTTACTGTCAAATTTTTACCCTTTTCAACTTGGGACATCAGAATGCACCACCACATGAAATCTCTCCCTTTCCTCACTTAAGGCTTGTAACATTCTCACTAGGTATTCAATTCCTCAGCACCCCAACTTGATTATGTTGCCCCCTCTCATGAATACTTAACCCCTTCACACATTATCACCCCTTTAAGTCCCTTTGTCACTTAAGGCTTGTAACCCTACCCTGTCATGCCATGTAACCCGAGTTAATCCAGAATGACCTCAAGGATGAGTTAGAAGGTGAGTTAGCTAGGTTAATGTTAAGAGGTGAGTATAAACATACACTCAGCCATTTTTAATTCCTTTTTCATATTTCCTTTTCCTTCATTGCTGCTAATATTTAGTTATGCTACTACATTTTGAAGAAACCCTATTGCAAAAATCACATTTTTGCTCATATCTCCTTCATTTTTGCTCCATTTCCCCTAGAATTTTACCTGTAAATTCTACTCATGAACTCCTTGAAGATGATCTAAAAATATTTTCCATTGGTACCCTAATTTTTTATAGCATCCCATTTAAAATTTTAGAGAAAAAACTTTCCTTTTTAGATCCTTGCAATTATAGACATCGAAAACACTTGAAATTTGAAGCAGGAAACCATATGAAAATACCTAATCTAATGAAAAAATTTCATCTCAATCCAAATACAAGAAGAGATGATTAAATATTTATTATTAAATTGGCATATGAGCCTTACTAAAAGTAATAAGTTTTGATAACAAAGAAAAAATTTGAAACCTCTGTGTAATCTTCAATTCTAGAAATATGAAAATTGTAAAACTTGAAAATCGGGAAAATTGTAAAATCTTCAATGTTGCACCATAAGTAACGTTAAATATTCATATATAGTTCAAGATGAACTCTACCTCGATTATTTCTATCAATGTTCGCATTAGTTGATATGCAACAGATTGAGTGTTAGCTTTAAAAAAAAGTAATTGTATGTAAATTTTTCCCTTTTGTAGTTCACCTAGCATGGTTTTGCTTAATGGAATAGGTTTGCTTAACAATTGTACCATGTAGTGCTCTGGGACATGGTTTTTTAATTTTAAATCAAACATACATATCTAGAACTAATTTAAATGGTTATGAAAATATACATAGAAGGATATCATACATGCAATGAAATAAAATCAAACATATAGTTCAGATTTATCATTATGAAAACCAACATACATGGATATATAAGAATAAAAAAAGTGTGCTCCAGATGCACATCTTTGAAAATATATGTAAGTTCATAATGTATGTGTACATCTCAAACTAAGTGTATCATAATGTATATAGGACCACATGTGGTCGCAATAGGCTATATATATACAATGGACTATATGAAGAAACATGTTCACTAGGACCAGATGGCCCATATATATATCTATGTACATCTAGGTGGACTATGAATCTACTCATGAAACATCTTCCCTCTCTTCGCCCTGCTAGAAGTAGCACATCCACGACCTGGGGATGTAGTGGAGGGAAATGCCACTACGGATTTCATCTGTGTGGTCTTAGGTGTCTCTAAGCATGCATGCAACCTAACCTGCACATTCATAAACAACAAGTTTTTAACCCCCAAAATTTTAAAATACATTCAAAATTTAGAAACTTGTACACTTTAATTAAAATGCATGTGAAATCTTACCGCAATGTCATGATCCCTATCAATTTGTTGTTGACGCATCGCATGGATAACAATAGACTCTCGAGAGGTAAGCTACATACAAATAATTAATTTTCAAATTAAATATTTCACATACATACAAAATTTGATATTGGAGATTTAAGTAATAAGAAATAATGAACCTCCAAAATTTAACAAATTTGAAAAATTGTACCTCAATTAGTGGATCTGCAGATGCTATAACAGTATCTACAGTAACCTCCACAGTCTGCATATATGGAGGAGTCTCTCTAGCAGTCATAAGCTATACAAAAAACATGTACAAATCAATATTAAAATCTACATGACTGTGCACCACATAACAGAGGTCCAAAGCTTGTAATCCACGTGAAATTCCAGTAATTAGAAACAAAGTGTAAAGAGATTTACTAGCTTGCGTAAAACTCATGTGAGGCATGCCAGTAGCCTCAGTTCCTAGAGTAGATGATGACCCACTAGGCTCATGTGTATAAAAGAAAAACATATTAATATGTACAACATACACGTGAAACATTATAATAATAATCTAGTGCAATTAAATGAAAATAAAAATGTAAGTTTGTACAACTTGAAACTTACATTTGAAACACGCCCAGCTGTAGTAGCTAGCATGTCGACACTGGATGTTTCTTTCACTGGCTCTTGCTATCTAAAATAAAATTAAAAAAATAGTTTTTTACATGTATGCACATGACGTACAATCAAATACACATATATTAAAATCTCAAACATGTGAATTAAAATAAATTGTATATATATATATATATATATATAATTTATATTTATTTGAAATTTACCTGTGAAAGACCAATATCAGTGGCACCAGTTCCAAAAATATTCCCCAGCATCTCATCTATAAAAAAGAAATCTTGTGAACCAGTAAATGATGTCTCACCCGCAGTGCATACAACACCACATGATCCACAATGGTGTGGTGCACTAGAACTGGCACCTCCACCAACATCACCAGATACAATTTGGTCACTATGCTAGGTTAGAGTGTCAGTGAACTCCCTCAATGCATGCAGTGTATCAATCTCCACAACCTCCTTCACTATAGGAGGGATAACTGAAGGCAGTGGGGGTTTTGGGGCATGGGGGATCCTAGGTTGACCTATGTGTGCACCAGGTCTACTCTGTGCAGAGCCACCTCCTCAACCAAAAAATTCAGAAAAGTCAAAATAATTCGGGACCTCATTGAGCACGAACTCGCAATATAATTTCTTCAAAAAATAAAGAGGAACCTCATTGTTGTTACATGGTGGATAATCAAAAACCATCCACCATCAGTCCCAAAGATTATTTTTGATTCGGTCATCGTGGCACTAATGGATTAGGAACCGTTTGCAAGTAATTACAGGGGGGGATTGGTTCTAGGGTCGGTAAATAATGCACAAATGAGGTCTTTTCCATTATTATTATTTTTACAGCCACATGGATAGTTTATTCGCATACCACCACCTACAATCACCTCTAAAGGTATTCCATATATGTATTTGGTTGGTTGCAGACTCGAATTTTCCAATCAATGTTTGCAATGTATTGGCTAAAGTCATGCGGGATGGATTTGTGGCATGATTATGTCTTATAGTTTGAATTAGGTTCTCAATGACAATTTTATTTTCTCGGATTCTTCCAATGATATTATCTTGTGTTCCTGCTAGCTTAGTGGGGACAGAAGGAGCCACAGGAGGCAGATCTATGTTTGGAGGAGGGTTTTGAGGAATGTTTTGATGGTTTGCATGATTTTGAGCTTGCTGACCAACTGATAAAACAAGAAAATTGTATACATAAACAAACATTTCAAAAAACCCATGAAAATGCAAAAAAAAAACCTAAAATGCAAAAAAATGATTAAAATCGGGGGCTTACCTCCTCATCTTGGTGGCATGGTTGAATCTATCGTGATCCAGAAGTCCGATGAGCAATTTTGAGGTGGTATTCAAAGCTCAAGTGAAAAACGTCTAGGAGAAATTGTGGTTTGAAATGAAAAATGGGGAAAATAAGGAGTCGCGGCACTACTAATTTTTGTCTCAGAATTCCACGATCGTGGTTTATAATTGTGCTCGCAGTTCTAAACCGCGTTCATGGTTTTAGGTTCGGTAATTGCCGAACCTGAAATTCAGGAACCGTGATCGCAGTTTAAAAACCGCGATCGCGGTTCCTAAATTTTATGTTTTTATGTCCATGAAATTGTCCACCAACTTTGTGCACTTACCCCATAATGAGTTGGAAGTTCATTCAGAGAATTTTAATCGATTTGAACATCTGAATAGAACTTATCATGTTCTATTTTATATTTTAGTGCATTGTAAACTCACTCTCTATTGACTGTAAAGTTGTAATTTGTTCCACACTGATCTCTCCTCCGCACAATAATCATCAGAAAATATTTCAATCAATGTGGCAAATATTAGTGATTTATTTTACTTTTTGAGGAAAACTTATCATGTGACTTTTATATTTATATTGACATCTTGTCACATGTGTCACTTGCACGATTAAGTTGACACGGGCTATCAACATTTCCTCAACTCAAGAGTTAAGTTTGCAAGTTCTAGTGGTTGTTGCCTGGGATCCATATTGTTTGATGCTGAAAATCAATGATGACCTTTCTCTTGTCAACATCTAGTACACACAGGTCCTTCAAGTGTTCGAGAAACTTTTATTCCAAGGTAGCATTCTTGATAAATATAAGCGAAGCAAGGTTATCAAGACTGCGCTGAAAAATCATTTGGACATTATTCAAATCTCTCCCAACCATTCCATTGGGATCAAATATAATTTGTTATATCTCAATATGCGAGTTTTGCATTCTTCTTCTTCTTATAGGTGAACGTTTGTTGATGCCTCCTGTAAATGATTATTCTGCATTCTTCTTCTTCTCATTGCTCGTGTTTTTATTAATGTTGTCTCCTCCTGCACACCATTATTATCTACTTTATCTCTAACATCGACATCCATTGTATCTTGGCCCAAGTTTTCAGGTGTTTGGAGCACGCAATTCATTGATGTTGAATTTCCTCCCCCCAAAATTGAATTCATCATTACCAACCAATCTATGATAGTGCCTTTGAGATGCTTCGGGATGAATTTCTTGTCTTCGAATTCTTTCTTCTTCTCGCAACTAATCTAAATGAATATGTCTTTGTATCTTTGTTCTTGATACATGTGAGTCATCTTGAGATGAGTGTGCAAAAATTGTTATCATCTTATCTACATGTTGTTGTCTTTCTACATCTAATGCATCATTTGTCAATTCATTCCTTAGTTCTGTAAATCTTTGTCTATCGTCATCATTTCAATGTTTCCTTTGTTCCTCTTGTTGTGCATTTGTCATTTCTTATTGTCTTCTTCTAGGATATTGTCTTTGATATTCTCTTCAATATCCTCTTCCCTCTTCTTCATTTGTTAATTCATTCCTCTGTTCTACAAATCTTTGTCCATCATTATCATTTTGATGTTTTCTTTGTTCTTCTCGTTGTACCTCTATCATTTCTTGTTTTCTTCTTATGTCATATTCTCTTTAATATACTCTTTGATATCCTCTTCTTTCTTCTTCATTTTCAAAATTTAATCTTCGTAATTCTTCATTTTTTAATTCATTTCTCTGTCTTGCAAGTCTTTATCTATCATTATCATTTCGATCTTTCCTTTGTTCCTCTCATTGTGCATCTATCATTTCTTGTTGTCTTCTTATGCGATATTGTCTTTGATATTCTCTTTGATAAGATTTTCTTTCTTCTTCATTTTCAAAATTTAATCTTGGTCGAGCCATACCTATAAAGTATTATCATATGAAAATTTCTAATTATTTATATAAATAAAAATTTCACGTACATGTAATAGACAACAATCCTATAATATCAATTTTTTAAATATTAGGAGTCAACATACAAAACAATTCTACACAAATTAGACATGGTTTTGTTACAAAAAAAATCAAAAAATTAATTTCGAGACTTCTAAATAAATTACATGGTCCCAAAATGGACAAGTTTAATATACATTAGGGGCACCCTTGTTACGTTTCTTTAAAATCCTTTTCAAAAACACAAGTTGAGGTCCAAATTTGAACATGCTAGGAGAGTTTAAAAGGGAAATATCCCATTAAAAAATCTTGTCTCCTGGTATTGAAAAAGGCATATGCAACGCTAGATTCTGAGTTGGAAAAATGTCTGTAGCTTCTTGTGTAAATGGTCTGGCAATTTTAGAGAATTATTTCCAAAATGTAATAAATACAAATCATGAATGACCTGGATATAGATCTATCTAATATTAAAAGGCACCATGATATTCTGATTCATCTAATATTTAAAAGCAGAATGACATTCAAAATTTCATATTACAGTAAAGAAGACATTACTTATAAAATTCACACAGAAGCCTAAAATTGAATTCTTCCAATATTTATATTGACATTAACTATAAAGTACCCTATCATTAATTAATAAAATACCATACCCTTTACTTTGTAAAAAGAGATCAATTAATAAAATAAATAAAAGAGATTAATTGATATAGTTTTTGGTTTGTTGTAATGTTTGTGAACATGTTCATGTTTATTTTTTACATAAATTGACATTTCTATTTTGAATGTACTATATTAAGCACATGTATGTTATTTTCTCACCTTATCATTGATTTACTTGTAATACCCTATACCCATTTCACCCTATCATTAATTAATACCCATGCACATGCCAGTTAATGAATATGTAGGCATACTATTAAATAAGGTTAAAATAAGGCTAATTACCTTTATGAGAGTCCACAAAAGAGAGAAGAAAAGTAAGGGAAGCACATGCCTAAAAAATTTGGGTGCAGGATAGTTTTGTAACTGTTCTTATAATATATTTTTAATTAAAAAGTGAACTTATATGTATAATAAATTTATTCAATTAATTTTATTCATATGTATTAATAAAAGAAATCAAATTTATGGTGTAATACCCTTTACTATATAATACCTATTTCACCTTATCATTAATTAATAAAATACAATTGAATTTAGTGTGTAATACCCTTTACTTTGAAATACACATTTCGTCCTATCATTAATTAGTAAAATACCGTACCCTTTAATACCCATTTCACCCTATCATTAATTAATTAAAAAAATTAAATTTACCATGTAATATCCATTCATTTCACCTTATCATTAATTAATAAAATACAATTGAACCTTTACTTTGAAATACCCATTTTACCCTATCATTAATTAATAAAATACCATACCCTTTAATACCCATTTCACCATATCATTAATTAATAAAAGAAATTAAATTTACCATGTAATACTCATTCATTTCACTTTATCATTAATTAATAAAATACAATTAAATTTACTGTGTAATACCCTTTACTTTGAAATACCCATTTCACCTTATCATTAACTAATAAAATACCATACCCTTTATTATGTCAACCAAAGAAATCAATTAATAAAAGAAATTAAATTTACCCATTTACTGCATAATACCCATTTCACCCTATCAATAATTAATAAAAGAGATTAAACTTAGCACATTTATTTTTATTACCATGTAATACCCATTTCACCCTATCAATAATTAATAAAAGAAATTAAATTTACCTATTTATGCCCATTTCACTTAGTACATTTATTTGCTATTATTAATAAAACAATTGGTTTTTATTTACATGGATTCTTTTTATTTACACGGCTTAGACTCCTCAACTCAATATATATATATAAATAGACTTTTCCATTCCCATAAATAACTCTTTGGTACATATTAATAGATTGACTATAACAACTCTTTGGTAAATATTAATAGATTGGCTATCCCATTTTCCACATATTATATACATTCTTCTATTCATATTGATGTGTTTTTCTATATTTGTTTTTACAATTCCCAAAAATAACTCTTTAGTAATTATTAATAAATTGACTATTCCATTTTTCCAAAAATAACTCTTTAATAATGTTAATAAAATGACTATTTCATAATATCAAATTTCTAAATTTCCTCCTTATTATGTGAAGGAAACCACTACCATATATACTTTGACCACTACCATATATACTTTAACCTAGTAAAGTAAATTTGAATACACACTATCTACATTCTTTGATAAACGTTCAGAATAAATCCAATTCCCAAAAGAACTAACATTAAATTATAAAACTTTGAAGAACTAATCCTTATGAGGAAGATTCCACTATAAAACATAGAACATAGAACATAGAACAATGGATATGCAAACCAATATAATCCAAGTATATCATCGGTAATAAATAAGTAGAAATGCATTGGAATGAGTTGAATCCAAAAATTATTTGAAGAGTATGGAGGGTAATCAGAAATTTATGAGAATGGGCATGTTGCAACTCTAATGGCCGAATGGATCATACAAATTATTTCCACAACTGCACATCCACCTTTGAGGATAGTAAGGTGCTTGTGAATCGTTGGGTGAAACAGGGACTAATTTGGGTTTACAGGGATTACACCTTTTACATTTGTTTAAACAAGTCGGGGGTCTGGAGTCCATTGAGTACGTGCTGCTGCATGATGATCTATCGCCCTTCCCACACTCCTCCATTTCTTTCACCTTCAAGACATTCATCCACAAACATGAGAATAAACAATGGTGTCTGGATCAGATAAACTATTCTAACTATAAATATTATAAAGACAAACCAGGTGGGTATGACTGTATTCGTGCAGTTTTGATCTTCTTCCCTCAACAACACCTGCATTATCATATTCACAGTCAAATTTACTTCAATACAGAAAAATCATAATATCCAAACTACTATAGTTTGCTGTCAACAATATTAAGACTTAGGATAAAAAAAATGTACCATGAAAACATAATGTGCCCAATACGAGGAGAAAGATCATCATCATCTTGGGAGCTTTGAATACATACGCCATTGCTTGCTCAGAAAACTGCAACCAACAAATTTACTAATTCATTCCATCAACTCCATATATTAAACCTACGAATCTAAATAATTATTATTCAAGTTTCTCTAATTATTCACAACAGAAGAAGCAGTGAGATTAGAAACCTACTGCAGTAAGAACAAATGAGATTATCAAAAGAATTCCGAGAAAGGAGAAATCACAGAAGACAGTTTGATTGAATTCTTCAACAAGAAGTGTATATATACATATTCTGATAGTTTTTTTTACCTTTTTTAGGTGAATAAAATCAGGAGATGTTTACGATTTCCCAAGTTTTTTTAAATTAACGATGTCAAATTAACGATTTCCCAAGTTTTTTTTCAAATTAACGATTTCCCAAGTTTTTTCAAATTAAATGTATTTTAATTTTTCAATCTTTATTTACTTTCTTTCCATATTTCTTTAAATTTTGCCATTCATCTTGTGTCGCTTTTTCTAATCTTCTTTCTTTCTTTGTTTTTAAAATGGGATCTTTTCATTACACTCGGTTGGAACATGATTTTTGTTTCCTTATTTTATGGATTTCTAATTTCCTTTCCTTTTCATTTCGATTTTTTAAGATATGTTTTTTTTGTTTCTAGTTAATAGGCTATCGTAAGTTATTATTGTTGGACATCAAAATTTAACGTTTTATTTAATATATTATTTTAATTCTACTGATTTAAATTTAATAACTTTCTTAGGGAGAAAAATAAAAATATTTAATTAGAAGTATCCACTTTACTTATTAAATAACATGCTAATATTTTTTTGAGAAATTAATGACTTATTCATTAAAGTAGCTAGTGGTTTTCTTATATTTATTTTTATTTTTGACAATTTTAATTATCTAGTTTATTACATCTAGAGACATTTATAATGGAATGAATGTATTCACTTTTAATACCCACATAACAAAAAAAAAGAGAGTATAAAATAGAACTAGAACTAGCAATCAAAGGCATGTGTACAATGCAATGTGAATGTCGAATGGTATATGTTATTAGATTTAGAAAGACAATTATTACTTTTGTAGTTGATGTTGATAAGGGATGTGATTGACAATACTGATTTTCTATTAAAGCCGGATTAAATGTTGTGAAATACATTAAAAGGGATGTTAGATCATTAGATAATAGTTAGTTGTGTAATAATTGAATACAAATGCAAGTGAGACATGTAAGTTTGCTAATACTCACTCTCAAGAATGTAGTGAATGTGAAGTGTTGTTGTCAAAGTAGATTGAAAGAATGACTAAGTGCTTTAGCATATTATCTCTCCATGAAACTAAAATGAGACAGAATATGCAATTATATATAAACAAATCTGAAATGGTTATGGTACATTCCAAATTTCTTTATTACCTCAACGTGTTTGAGAGCATCATTGTTAGAGATATTTTGTGCATATCTTACAATAATAGCATTCCATGAGACCACATTTCTTTGAGGCATTTTACAAACAAAAAAACGGTATACGTTATTTGTGTTACAGGGATAGTTTTTACTTTTGTTGTTGGGTTTGTTTAAACTATGGGTGATTGATTTTGTATGGGTAGAAATATAGATGATTCACTTCATTTAAAAAGTGCAAACATGAGGTGTTACCCTTTAAACTATTCAAAATGAAAAAAAGTGATATAATGTACAAAGCTTTGGATGAAAACAACTATAAGGCGATGTGGTAGGTACTTTTGCTATTGAAGTAATGTTTTGTGGGAAACTTATGGTGTGTCTTGAGTATTTGTATTGTCCTCTATGTACTTGGGTGACCTGTAGTAATGGATTGACTCATGCGATAAGCATCTCCTCTATTTGGGTTAAAGACCAAAAAATGGTAGGCTGCTTTCCAGGCTCCATGTTGTTCCACGAAGAGAAGCGATGGCCGTGTTTTTCATATTTGAATCTGCTATAGGAGGGAAAGCCTTTAAAGGAAATTGTTTTAATTCCATGGTAATTTTTCAAATAGATTGAGCAAGTTTGGATGTTTTCCAAAAAATCTATTCTTTTGCGAAACCGATGTTGGGCTTCAATAGTCTGCGATGAGGGCGGAAATATGGGAAGTCTCTGTGTATGGGAGGGGGTGGGGTGTTTTGTTTGAGTCGATTGTGGATTGTAAGGTGGAAAGTAGACATAAGGAGAGGAGGGATTGACTGTACATGTGCGAGGAACCAAAGCAAAGTCAATACTTGAGATAGTTTCTTGTGGTGACACAAGAAAATAGGGAGGCGTGGAAGTAGTTAGCAAATATGGATTCGTATGGAAGGAATTGGTATGGTCATGCAAATTTGTTTCCATGGAAGTTACTTGCGGAATGTTGCTTGGAAATCCTTCAGTAGTTGTATTTGATGGCAAGTTTGGAATGATAGGGAATGGTAGGCTGTTGGTCGATGTAAGTTGACAGATATTTGAGATTTCCGTTATTCTACGCTCTAGGTGACGACGTCTCTACTTAGAATTTATGTAAACTTTATTTTTTGCGTAGTTCTCTCTTCGTTGTGCTTGTTTTGCAAGAGTTGACATAATTTTGAAGTGACACACCTATGGAGTACCACTTGTTGGGAAATAAATGTGTCAGTCACTAATGGACGATGCATTGTTTGTTGACATACAAAAAAACCTTATACAGTAAACTATATACAATTGTAATGCATGTGGAATTCCAATTGGAACTACCTATAAGAGGTATCATTTCAAGGATTAAAAATCTACATTTGTTGCTAAAGGAAAATAATATTAGTTATATGGAAAGATACAATATGTTCCAATAGTTTACAATGATGTAAATACATTCATAATATAAGTGCAAGTAATTATCATTTATTTTCTTAAAAGATATTTCAATCCACATAGTAGTAGGAGGTAATAGTATGTCAGAATCAATAAACTATATACATTTGAAATGCATGTGGAGTTCTAATGGGAACTAATCATAAGAGGTAACAATTTGAGCAAAAAAAACTTTTATGTGTTGCCTAAGGAAAATATTTTTTGTTATATGAAAAGATACAATACGTTTTAATACTAAACAAGGATGAAAATATGTACATATTAAAAGTGCAAGTTAAATGCATTTCTTTTCTTAAAATTACTTAAAATCCACATAGTAGTAGGTGACAATAGTATGTTAGTTTATAAGGAACTACAAAAGTTCTCTCTTGAAGCGGGGGAAAAGGGCGAAACATAGATATGAAATAAGCAACATAGGGGTGATAGTTCAAAGTATAGAATGGGATGGGTGAGGGTGTAAAGTTTGAAGGGATGTATACATTGGAAGTATTTGAGTAAAGAAGGTTATAGAGGAGTTGCATTATTATCCACTTTCTTTAAAAATCTCTGAAGCATTGTTCAAATGATTGTAACATAGTTTTCCATCATCAATCCTCCCATTGAAAATTGTATATAGCTTCCCATTTTCAATCTACTCATAGAATGCTTCCACAACCTCATTAAAATAGGTGATGTGGATTTCCCCTCCTTTCTTATCCACAAAATCAAACCCAAACATGGAACCGTCTCCCCTTGCATTGTGATATTCACGAAGGCTTATTTTTTCTAGGGCACGACCCTCTATAGACCACATGTGCATAGATGTATTCAATCCACTTATTTTAGTTGGCGTTCTCACAAAATATTTGTTAACCTGATTGAAAAATGCACCTGTTTGAGGAAATTGACTGTCTTGGAGAGCATTTGTTGGTAGTCGGGTTGAAGCACCAATTATCAAATGTTTTTTGACAAGAACATCCATTTCAATGATAAGAACAATCCTGTAGTGGAAAATAAAATCATGATAGAATTAGAATTGAGCAACAGATGAAATAAAAACATAAAGAAATTATAATTAATATAGGGAGTTCATATACATTGGTAATTGAGAAGGAGATGAAGCTTACAATTCACTTTTAATTATTCTAATGCGGGATTTGTGTAAGCACACAATGGAGCCTTCTTGTATTGATTTATCGGTTATAGGGCTTACAAATTTTGAGGGTAGAAGTGTTATTTGAAAATGTTTCCCATCTGAAAGGTTAACATGATTTTGGGCAGCCGTGTTGAGAATGGACCTTAGAGAGGACAAGTGCAATATTTGAAATATGGGGTCAACAATGGAACCGCTCCTCAATCAATTGAGAAATGCCTCACATTAACAACACATTGAAGACGTTTAAAATCTTATTCCCTCTGCAAACGAGGCGTAGTTAATGTCAATCCCATTGTAGGGAGGGGAATTGTGTTTCTAGTCTACATCATATTAAGATGGAGATGGAAAAGAAGTATGTTAGTTCTAGAATATGTTTTTAGGTATGAAAAGACGCTTAAAAAGCCTTGTCAATGATTATTCTAATGTCCAACTTGGGAAGCTTTGAAATGGTCTCATTGGGGAACAAGCCCCTTAGTACATAACGAATCTTATCATTAACAAAGGCACATGCCCCCACATGTCACTTCGGAAAAAGGATTGGTGTCTAAATATAAATGTAATAATCAAAAGCAAATAACATGAAAACACTCTACAGTAGTTTTTTAATCCATAACATGTAATAAACAAAACAAATGAATAAATACTTCAAACCCACTTGAAGTTCGTTTAGAGATGACACTCTCTTCTTTACTATGGGAGAATGATAATAAATAATACCCTACAAAAAAGTGAAAAAAGAAGTTAATAAAACTAAATATATCTATACTTATTCAATTAGTTACATAAAAAACAACCCTATTTTCAACGAGATTATAAATTGATCAAAGTATAGCTGAGCACCAATTTTCAAAGGTACAAATTAATATAGAGGTAATTTTAAAATATTTTAAATGAATTATATATGTAGTGGTGGATGCTCTAGAAGCTTGGACTTGTATTTCAACAATATTTTGAAGAGAATGAGCAAGAATGGAACTAGTTTTTTTCATTGAAACATTGAATTTTGATGTCTCAGTTGATGAGACTTGACTGCTGGATTCTCTATCATGCCAGAAATGATTAGTCTTTGATGAATTGAAATGAAGAAAACTCTGATCTAAAGACTTAGCAATATTTCCAGACACCTGCTCACCTAAGGAGATTACATGTGATTGAGAAGGATCATGCCCATGATTTATGGGGATAGATGCTGTTGATAAAAGACCTGATCTGTTTTACAAAATTCCTTTAGTTACCTACAGAGCAGCCCCGTCATTACTGCACAATGACTTAGTAATAGTTAACTCCTGAATGCCTTTATCCTCTTCTTCAAAAAAACTATTTCCTTCAAAGGATTTCCTTTTGTGATCTAACCTTAAGCCATTTTTGTTATCACTTTCACTGTTTCCTTGACTTCCCAAGATTTTCTTCATGTTATTATTACTAATTGCTAAAATGTCTTGTTGATGCAATGACTTGTTTTGTCTATTAGATCTTCATAAGGTTTCCTAAATGTTATCTGATGGTGTTACAAGATTCATCAAGGGATTAGTGGTTGAAATAGACACATTATGAAACATTTCAGACTTCACTGTTAATCCTCCTCTTGAAACTTTAATATCTGACTGATAAAATGGATGTGAATTCCCTATCCCTACACACCTCTCTTTATCAGAGTCTACAACAACGTAAGTGCACCAAGTTGGGGGAGCAAAAGGGGGTGTTAAGTGGATGCATTTTTTTGAAAAATAAAAAACTTCAACTTGTATGAGTTTTTTGAAATAGTTTCACTCAAAATTGGAAGATGTTGTAGAAATATGAATCGTATCATTTTGAGTCTAGTTTCTAAGCTACTAAAGTTTATTGAAAATAGATAAGTTTAAGTGGGTCAAAAAACTAAAATACCAACAGGTGCTCCTATTTTTATTAAAAAACATAATAGAGTGACTTTTGTGCCCCCCACTATTTTTTGAGCACCATTGAGTATTTTTGAAAACCCTTTGGTAGAAAGATATCTAGGAGCATCTAGTTTGTATTAGATTTTTTTTAGATTTTTTTAACGATTATTTTTTTATTTATGATTTTTCTAGTACAGAAATTTTATGTTTTGAAAAATAACGGAGCTTCGACCATGCCTCCCCTAACTACCTCAAAAAATATTGAAAATTAGATGTTTTTTTTAATATGTATAGAATTATGCCTAGTTTTTGCTAGTATAATTTTTTTTTCAATTTCGATGACCCAAACAAAAGATACATGATGAAAGATAGACATGTTTAAACTTCAAAAAATAGCTATAAAAAGGCATAGTTAGAAAATAAATAATATGGAAACCTTATATTAGTCATAAAATTTGAAAAATTATATTTTTAGAAAAAATAAATCTACTCTATGTCATGGTATAAAGTTTTTCAAATGGATCGATTTTTTTATTTTGATTTATCATAAAGGAAGTGGCATTTTTTACATTTTCTTGCAAAAACACATTGTTTGTTGTGTTTGTGCAGGTCCATGCCTCAGGGTTGGGGATCCAAACCGAATCCCAAGCCTTGAGGCATGGCTTGGAAAAAGAGAAAACACAAAACACGTACGTGTTCTGTATAGTATGAACATTGTATATGTTCTTGACATGCTTCTATTTACAAAAATAAATTATTATTATTTATATTTTATTATTTTTTATACTTTAAATTTATTTATGTAAATATAAGAAATTAGGGTCACTCTGCACCTTATGGAACTAGTCTCACAGCTCCATTAGTCACAGTTTAGGAGATAGTTTTTTATAGTATAATCTGGTCAGTACATAGGTAATTTTTAAGCTTTCAACATTCAACCTAAATCTTTTAGCATTTAAATTCTACAATTGAAACCCTAATCCCTAAACTCAAGGCCATAAACCTAAACCCTAAACCCTAAACCATGATCCCTAAACCCTAAAACCTAAACCATAAACCTTAAATCCTAAATCTTAAGACCTAAACCCTAATCATTAAATATTCAGACCTTACGCATGAGCCCTAAACCATGAACCATGAGCCTTAAATGTTAAACCCTAAAACATAACCCATAAACCCTAAACCCTAAATACTGAATCCTAAACCCTGAAATCCTTAGCCCTAAACCCTAAACCACAAGCCCTAAACCCTAAACCATAAGCCCTAAATCCTAAACACTAAACCCTAAACCCTGAACTCTGTGACCTAAACCCTTAACCCTGAACCATGAGACCTAAACCCTAAACTATAAACCATAAACCCTAAAACCAAAGCAATAAATCCTAAACCATAAAACCTAAACACTAAACCCTTAACCCTAATCCCTAAACCCTTGACCCTAGACCCTAAACCCTAAGCCCTAAGCCCTAAACCCTAAATACTATATCCAGAGCCCCTAGCTCTAACCCCCAAACCTTAAACTAGTAACTTTGAACCCTAAACCTTAAGCCATAAACCATGATCCATGAATCATAAACCCTAATCCCTAAACTATAAACCCTAAATCTTAAGCCTTGAACCCTACACCCTAATCCTTGAGCCCTTAACACTAAACCTTAAACCTTGAGCCCTAAACCCTAAATTTAGAACCCTGATCTCTAACCCCTAAACCTTAAACCCATAACTTTGAACCTCGAACCATGAGTCATAAACCCTAAACCATACACCCTAATCCCTAAACCCTGAGCCCTAAACAGTAAACCCTAAACCTTAAGCCCTAAATGTTAAATCCTAAAGGTCCCTAAACCCTAAACCCTAGAAAATAAATCATAAACCCTAATCACTAACCCCTAAACCCTAAAATCTAAACCCTAACCACGACATAGAGAATATTTTCTTATTTCTAAAAATATAATTTTTCAAATTTTCTGACTAATATAAGGTTTCCATATTATTTATTTTCTAACTATGCCTTTTTATAGCTATTTTTTGAAGTTTAAATATGTCTATCTTTCATCGTGTATCTTTTTGTGGGGTCATCGAAATTCAAAAAAAATTATACTAGCACAAACTAGGCATGATTCTATACATATTCAAAAATTAAATTCTAATTTTGTATATTTTTTAAGGTAGTTAGGTGGGGGGAATGGTTGGAGCTCCGTTATTTTTCAAAACATAAAATTTATGTGCTAGAAAAATTATAAAAAAAAAATATTTGCTTAAAAAATCTAAAAAAAATTCTAGCACAAACTAGATGCTCCAAGCTATCTTTTTACCAAAGGGTTTTCAAAACTAATAAATGGTGCTCAAAATATGGTGGGGGGCATGAAACTCACTATGTTATGTTTTTTTTTAACAAAAATAGGATCACTTGTTGGTATTTTAGTTATTTGACCCACCTAAACTTATCCATTTTCAATAAAACTTAGTATGTTTAGAAACTAGACTCAAAATGCTACGATTCATGTTTACACAACATCTTCCAATTTTGAGTGTAACTATTTCAAAAAAACTCATACAAGTTATTTTTTTTTTTTTTTTCTGAAAAAATGCATCCACTTAAGACCCCATTTTGGCCCCCCAACTTGGTGTACTTACCCATATAATTTATTTAAAACTATAACTTACTACACACACACACACACACACACACACACACACACACACACACACACACACACACACACACTTACTTTCTCATTTGATAATAAAATAAATGAATTTTTTGATACGATGATTGTGGAGGCCATTCCTTCACCTACTTATGTAGGTAAGGCTACACCTCTTTCTGTTGTAGAAGCTTCTAATTCCCTTCCCCTTGTGACTCATTCTTTCGAGTACGAGGAGAATGTTGAAATCATCATTTTGATTCACTCTAAGTAAAATGTAAATCTAAATAGTGATGCAAGTTGGACTGCTATGGAAAAAATGAAGAAAGGGAAAATTGTAGAAGATCCCCTTGAAATGCATTTAAGATCCCATGGGAAGGAGCCTCAGGGATGAGATGGAATTTTTTTGTTTTATTCTTCCAGCTTTGTTGTTTGTATGACAATACTTTTACGGTTTCTCTTTTCCATTGGTAGAGGATGCTTCACTTGATCCTCATGGTTTTATCTTTGTCTCTAGTTGTAACATATTGTTACGGGTTATGGGTCCCCTCAACCCACATTTACCACAATATAAAAAAGATTTTTATTATTATTTTATCATACATACAAATTCATTTATTGATTTATAAAATCATACAGGTGATTTATGAGTGTGATAATATGGTATGTTGTAATCTTGTATTTAATATTAAGATTTTTTAAATTATGAATTTATGAGTGTTGAAATTAAATGAATAAGTAAAATTCAATCAATGTTGACATGTTGTTCTCATTCATTTATTTCAAGTATAAATTAAAGATCAATGGTGAAGAAGGTATATATGCATTAAAGTACTAATAGTTGTTTTAATTAAAATAAGTACATGTGATTTTTACAGCTAAAAATTGAATTAAAAGTACCCAATAAATTAGGTCACATCAAGTCCCATCAAACATTTAACCAATCAAATGATGACACCTAAATATACTTCAACTACATCACATAATCCTCAAATAATAGTCCACTTTAAAATCCTTTTTATTTGAAACCACCTTATTTAAATACCTTTTAAAAGTACCCTCTACATATTTTGAATATTCAAGAGGAAATTTGTATATTAAAGAACTCATTTTTTATTAAAAGGTATTTTTAATCTAATTTTATGATGCTTAAGTGGATATACATACCCCTTAATTTAGGGTCCACAATCACTATTTCCTTTCAAGTATTATTAGGGTTTATTTAGGCTTAGAAGATTTGAGAATAAGTTGCGAACAACTTATGTAATGCATGGAGATTATAATTAATGAAATTAATTTGGTTTTTTGATAAGGTGAATTTTAATGGATTTTTTAATTTTTATTATTAAAATTTAATTTAATTTTAGAAAGGCTTAATTTTTTGGTAGGCATATTTTTAAATATTTTTTTATTATTGGTAAATGGTTGTTTGGGAGGTACCATACCCAAACAACAAGAAGGTTCAAAAACCAGATTTAGAAAGAAACATAAGTGGTTTTTGATAAGTGGGGACCACACCCCATAGAAAAAGGGCCTAAACTCCATATAAAGCAGTTAAGAACAAAATTTGTGAGCATTCTGCTAATATGAAGTAAGAAAACAACAACCTTGCAGCACCACATCAACTCCAAAATCGCATGAAACCATCAAAAATAACAAAGAGAGAAGAAACATAGATATTCAAAGAATCATTCCTTGTCCAAAATGATGGTAGATTTTAGTTTGGTGTGCCCTTTATTTTTCCTATCCACCACTGTCTACTCCTCTTTATATTATTTCACGAAGGCTAGAAGAACAAATTCAAGAGTCTTGATAGGAATGTGACCCTAAAGCAATGACACACAATCCATCGTAGATTCAAAAATGACCTCTTGGTTAGAGGAATCTTGTGTTATCCCAATAGAGTCAAGAGGATTAGAAAGTGGGTTTTGTGGCTCCTTCTTTGGATGGTTATGGAAATTTTCATTGGTAGGGGGAGTGGCTACCCTTGGTGGGCTCTCCTCAACCAAATCTGAATAAAAACTAATTGTGAGATGTTTAGGAAGAGATTCCTTCCTTCACACCATTTTTTTGCTTCGCTTGCGATTGGAGTACTTGTAGTCATATGAAAGATGCCATGTTTGAAAGAATTTCTGACATCTGAAAGCTAAACCCTCATAGTCAATCATATGCAACCAAGATCTGTCACCGATTTACATAATAATTTACGCTAGAAGGTCTTGAGAGGTGTCAAGATATACCAAGATTCTAGCATAAGTTGTATGAATTTGCTAAGAGGTTTTATCATCTTATTTTTCAAAAGATCCTAAAGTATCACCTATAGCATCAAGGCATGAGCTATTCTAGAGTTGTAATAGGAGTCTTGGAAAACAAACCCAAACAGGGTAGGTATCAAAGGAGTATTTTAGAGGGTCAAAAGACAGATACCAGGGCTTGAACATGAGCCCATGTTCACCCCAAACCCAATACTGGCCATAAATTAAATCCATTTATTCATGGGTTTCAAACACATAAACGAAATAAGCTTTAGCACAAGGATTAAGCTCAATCTTACCCTTAATATTTTCCCTCCATATTTGAGAAATCTAGTCATGGATCTGAGATAGCGTCGTCCAAAACTTGTGAAATTTATAGATGAGGCCAAGTTGGGAGAGAATCACCTTCTCCATAAGAACCTTTTGTAGGATATCCTGCTCTATCTTTAGCACTAGAGCCTTATGCGAGGGTTTTAAAAACGTTCTTACATTTATGGGGCTATCATTTCTGTTAGGATTATACCAGTTGTACAGATAAACAAGCATGCAATGAATAATGCAGAAAATGTAAAACAGAAAATAATGCAATAAAACAAAGACACAGATTTAACGTGGTTCACCCAAAAATGGGCTACGTCCACTAGAAATAGCCAATTCTTATTATTTAGTCCATAAAAACACTCTCTCACAGTGCATCCACACTTACAATGAGCCTCATACATAACGAACCTTTAAAGATATTAGGGTTTTTATAATTTTGGGGAAACATAGAAAACCACCCGTTAGATCATTGACCTAATAATGAACGGTCCAAATTTCACAATGCTTAAATACATATAAAATATGGCTTTCAGGGGCACTGCCCCTGAACCCTTGCTGGGGCACACAGACCCCAGACCCCTCGCCGGGGGGCCATCCCCCCCAGACCCTGCAAGGGGGACGAAGTCCCCCTTACAAACCCCATCACTATTAGGCTCCACTACCAACAATGTACCACTTAGAGACTAATTACTACAACTCCATCGCTATAACTCTTGCTTGGACTTTTCTTCTTGGCTTGTTTCTTCCACTTCAAGCTCAATCTTGAAGATTCACAAAAGTTGAATGCAAATCCAACTTCTCCTTTGTTATTGGCTTAGTAAACATATCAGCAGGATTATCATCTATATGAATCTTCACCAACTCAAGCTTCCCATCCTCCAACACTTGTCGTATGAAGTGATATCTTAGCTAAATGTGTTTGGTTCTGGAATGGAAGGCCAAGTTCTTTGCCAGGTGAATTTCACTTTGACTATCACTGTGTAACTTGCGTTCCCATTGATCCTTACCCAAATCCTCCATGAACCTGCTCATCCATAAAATTTCCTTAGTTGCCTCAGTCACTGCAACATATTCTTCCTCTGTAGTAAATATGGCAATTACCTTTTGAAACTTTGAGATCCAACTCACTACCGCACCACCAACTGTAAAAACATATCTAGTAGTGCTCCTCCTACTATCCACATCTCCTGCTATATCTGAATCCAAAAATCCCTGTAAAGTATAATCCAACCCTCCGAAGCACAAGTGCCTACTGCTAGTCCCTCTTAAGTAGCTGAGAATCCACTAGACTGCCTTCAAGTGCGCTTTACCCAGATTTTCCATATCTTGGGAAATGTCTGGCCTGGTACAAACCATGGCATACATGAGGCTCCCAACTGCTGAAGAATAATTAACCCGTGCCATATAATCTTTCTCCTCTTATGTTGTTGGGCATTGCTCTTTACTTAATCTAAAACGTCTGGCCAATGGTGTACTAACTAGTTTTGCATTATGCATCTGAAACCTCTCTAACACCTTTTCTACATAGTCCTCCTGAGACAACACCAATTTCATGTTTTTCCTGTCTCTCTTGATTTGTATACTGAGGATTTTCTTTGCTGCACCCAAATCCTTCATTGCAAATGTTTGTGCAAGATTTTCCTTAAGATTTACAATTTTGTGCATATTAGACCCTGCTACAAGCATATCGTCTACATATAATAGAAGAATAATGTAGTGTAATGTCCCCTTTTCTTGCGCCAAAGGCCTAAGGGTCAAGAAAGTCCAAGCCGTGGTCATATCCAAGGGGCGGGGGATGTTGGGGGGTACTGAGAAGGGGCCGTATGGTACTAATAGTCGTGTTTGGTGTTTGGGTGTCACTTTGGACCTTGGTGACTTAAACAGGAAAAAGTAACTTTAATTACTTTTATTTTATTGACCCCTCTATGGAAAGAAATGTGTTTAGGGTCTATTGGGGCTCTTTTTCTGTGGGAAGTATATAAGGAGCTGGTTGAGAATGGAAAATAACTTTTTTGCATACATTTTATTGAGCCCTTCACATGCAGCTGCTACTGTTCGCATCTACAACTCTTGGAATCAAATCCCACAGGGACCCTAGCTTCAATGGTGAGAGACCCATCCCTAGCTAGCAGGGCATTCTTCGGTAGTGAGAGATCTACCCTAGTCTGTCATTTTGGAGCCACTTTCTGGGCTGTGTTACAGAGATATTTCAAAAGGTACAGAGGAAGGGTTTTGAAGATTCTTGGTGGCATTTAGAGAGGATAATTAGTGGGCTTCCAGATCAGAATCATGACAGTAGATCAGATCCATGATAGCCATTTGGGCAGAGCGTGCCCGCTCGTTGGAGGCATCTCGTGAAGGTTTTTGCAGGTTTTGGGGGCATTTGGGGAAGACAATCAGAGGGGCTCTAGACCAGATTCATGATAGCCTTTTTGGGCTGAGCGTGACAGCTTGTTGAAGACGCCTCCATCATTTTCCAACCCCTTTTCCAAGGGTGGCAACCTGCAGCCTCGATTTGGGGGTTTTCTAGTATATCGTTTCAGATCTGAAGGTGGAAATATTATTTCTGTTTTTAGTTAATGTGATTACCAAAGACCCTTATTTTCTACTCCGGTATTTGGAGAGTTACGAGCCTCTGAAGTTTCCAGCTATATAAGGCATGTTGTGCTTTTTCTGGAAGCATTTTAATTTATGTAAAGCTCCAAAAACAATCTTATTATGCCCCCCTATAATAATATCAATCTCTCTTTATATTTCCAAGTAAATTTGGGTGGTCATTTTGGGGAATATTAAGTTTATTTAGTTTGTTGTTCTAACTATAAAAATCTGGTATAATCAGTACTTTATGTGGCTGCACATTTTCAATATTTTTGTGCATTTGTAAGTGGTTTCCCATTGGGGATATTTCATGTATCTCCCACTATCCAACCGTTTAAAGTACACATAATGATCTGACTGACATTTAGTAAAACCATGCTCATGCATAAAACTATCAAACCTTATATACCATTGTCGAGGGAGCTTGCTCGAGCCCGTATAGGCTCTTCTTCAACCCACAAACCAATTTCTCCTTACCCTTCACCTCATACCCAAGTTGTTGCTGCATATAAATCTCCTCCTCCAAGTCACCATGGAGAAATTCCGTCTTGACATCAAGTTTCTCTAAGTGTAAATCTTCAACAACAACTAAACTTAATACAGTACGAATGGAAGACATCTTTACAACAGGGGAGAAAATTTCATCAAAATTGATACCTTTCTTTTGTTCATACCCCTTCACTACAAGCCTTGCTTTGTACCTTTTCTGTCCACCTTCTTCTTCTTTCACACCGTAGACCCATTTTTTCCGTAGTACTCTCTTCCCAGCTGGTAATTTGACCAAATCCCACGTTTGGTTTTCATGAGGGAGTCCATCTCCTCATTCATGCCATGCTCCCACTCCTTAGTATATTCCACTTGCATTGCCTCATCAAATCTCTCTGACTCACCATATCTCTTAGTAATAAATAATACAAAGTAGGGGAAAATATTTCTGAAGGTTTACTAATACGTTGTGACCTTCTTACCGAAGATGGGGGTGTCACAGGATCATTACTTACTTTTTGTTCATTGTCTTGAATTTCTGATAGAGGTGCCGATGCCGACACTGGATGTCATTCTTAGCCTACAGAACTATCAACCTCGGTACATGTAGGTGGATATTTCCACCCGAGAGTTTATTTTTAGGAGCTATATCCTCAACCAATTATACTTTGGGTTTTTTATCATCCTGTACCTGATCCTTGTACATTCTACTTTAACGCCAAACAACATCACGACTCCTAATTATCTTAGATTCATCTAGATCCCAAAAATGAAATCCATCACCATTAGAGCCATAGCCTATGAATGTACACCGTTTGGATTTTGAATCCAATTTCTTCATTTTTTCTTTATTAACATGCACAAATGCCTCTAAACCAAATACTCTAAAAATGAAAGGTCTACCTCTTTCCTGGTCCAAGATTCTTCGGGAATTCCTCCATCTAGTGCACTCGAAGGCCCATGATTGATTAATTACACAACTGTGTCTACGACCTCTGCCAAAAACTGAAGAGGCATCCCTACATGCAATCTCATTGACCATGCACACTCCATTATTATTCTATTCATCCTCTCACTAACACCATTTTGTTGTGGAGTCCTGAGAACTATTTTCTCTCTAAGAATCCCATTGAAGGAATAATAATCATCAAATTTCTTGCTGCAGTACTCACCGCCATTTTCAGATATCAAACATTTCAATTTAAAACCACATTCATTTTCAACAAGTGCTTTCCATTTCTTAAATGTATCAAAGACATCAGACTTATGCTTAAAATAGTATACCTATACCTTCCTTGTGGCATCATCTATGAATGTGTCATAGTACAGAGAACCACCATGAGATGCAACCTGAGTCGGCCCCCATACATCCGTATGAACTAGTTCCAACTTTTTCTCTTTCTTGGTATTCCCTGCCTTGAGAAATCTAACTCTTTTATGTTTCCCAAAAATGTGATGCTCACAGAACTCTGAGCTCAATTGCTTCAAACTTGAAATATTACCTTTTTCCTGTAGAATTTTCATGCCCTTCTCACTCATATGTCCCAATCTACTATGCCACATGCTGGCATCCTCATATGAAGTAGACAATACGGTAAAGAATTATATTTACAAGTAGACAAATAAAGAGTGATTACTTTCTTACCTCGTGCCACTACCAAGGAACCCTTGGAAAATTTCCAAGCATCTGAAGTGAATGTGACTGTGCAACCTTCACCACCCAACTGTCCTGTAGAGATGAGATTTATCCCGAGGCTAGGTACATGCCTCACATCTCTCAATATCCATGTATTTCTGTTTTGTAATTTTAGGTGTACATTTCCCTTCTTGACAATGTTGCACAGCTCATCATTTCCCAAATTAACCTATCCAAAATTTCCCTGGACATACTCTTTAAAATAACCCTTATCAGGGGTTGCATGGAAAGAGGCACCTGAATCTATTACCCAAGATTCAACTCTAGTATCAAGAGAAAGTATAAGAGTGTCTTGAACGATATTACATGTCATATTTTCCTCTTTAATACCTTCAGGCTGGGTTTCTTTGTTTTATTTGAAGCAACAATCCTTTTTAGCATTTCCTCTCTTTCCACAGTTCTAGTAAGTAATGCCTCTACTCCTAGATTGGATATGCCGATCTTCGATTTAGATCTCCCACGAGCCTTACTCTTTGATTTATCCTTGCTCCTCCCTCTACTCTCCATATTCAACACATTTCCAGAAGAAGAATTTTCCCCTGTATGTTTCCTGCGCATTTCCTCATTTAAAATGACACTGACTACATCTTCAAATTTAAGAGAAGTAGATGATGTATAACTAACTTCCATTACTAAGTTGTCCCAACTTTCTAGCAAAGAACATAGGAATAATAATGCTCTAACCTCCTCATTAAATGGGATATTAACTGAATCTAACTGATTTACAATAGTTTGGAAATCATTAAGATGGATAGATACAGATCCACCTTCATGCATTTGTAGATTAAACAATGTTTTCATCAAATAAACTTTATTGGATGCACTAGGTGTTTCATATAAATTAGCTACGGTTTTCATCAACTCTACCATACTCTTCACCTGTGAGATATTTGAAGCTATGGACGATGCGAGATTCAATCGAATTGCACCGAGAGCCTTCTTATCCAAAACCTTCCACTCCTCATCAAACATGGTTGATGGTTTTGCTTCTTCCCCTCCCAATGGTAGGTATAGATCCTTTTGATACAGGTAATCTTCCACCTGCATTTTCCATAGCTAGTAATTTCAGCCATCAAACTTCTCAACTCTGAACTTATTCTCCTCTGCCATTATTGCTTTTCCCACTCAAATAGAAATCCCCCTATGAGTATACTGTCAACAAATATATCTTAAATGTGCTCTAATACTAGTTGTTAGGATTATACTAGTTGTACAGATAAACAAACATGCAATGAATAATGCAAAAAATGTAAAACAAAAAATAACGCAATAAAACATAGACACAAATTTAACGTGGTTCACCCAAAAATGGGCTACGTCCACCAAAAAGAGCCAATCCTTATTATTCAGTCTACTAAAACACTCTCTCACAGTGCATCCCCACTTACAATGAGCCTTATACATAACGACCCTTTAAATATATTAGGGTTTTTATTATTTTGGGGAAACATAAAAAACCACATGTTAGATCTGTGACCTAATAATGAATGGTATAGATTTCACAATGCATAAATACATATAAAATGTGGCTTTCGGGGGCGCTACCCCTGAACCCCTACCAAGACACGCGACCCCTCGGACCCCTCTTCGGGGGGGCCATCCCCCCCGGACCCCACAAAAGGGGCGAAGCCCCCCTTATAATCCCCGTCGCTATTAGGCTCCACAACCAACAATTTTTCTATTTAGAAACCACATCAACAAAGGACTTGGCATATCCTTCAATCCCCAATCCATTAACGTCACACTGAATAGGGGATGCATGAGTATCATGATGTAAAATTCCTTTTTCATTCTGAACGGGTCCACTTCCTAAGTGATCTCCACCACCGCCATTCAGAGAATCTCTACAGTTCAAACCCCATTGTGCTTTAGATCACAACTTCCACTGTCGTTTCCTTGTTTGGAGGGCAGAGGAGAGTCACCTTTATTTTCTTTGGGGTCTCTATTTTTCAGATCTGCTCTTGCCACTGCCTTAAAAGGGGCCCCTATCCGAGCACTTGCCACCAAGGTTAGTGGCCACGCCATTATGAATGGTAGAGCCCCCATTGCGAGCTCCAACACCCCCAAGTTCACTGTCACTACCATTTCTCCCTGTAATATTAGGTTTAGGGCACGAGAGCTTGTCCATTGCTCTCCAATTATTATTTTTAAATATTTTTGTTTATTTAATTTAATTAGATATTCCTTAACATTAAGTTGAAGAAATATTTTGTGTATTTATCTTGTGTAAAGTTAATAGTATAAATCTTTTTAAATTTATTTAATACAAATATATGTTTTACAATATTATATATATAATTGTGGCGCTTAAAGATTAAATCTAAGCTAACCCTTCAAATTGAAATATAAGAACTTGTTAACTTTTATTAATATAAGTGATTGTTCTATAACACAATAATTGATATTAACTTTTTAGGCCTTCTCCTTATTTACTTTTTAGGCTTTCTCCTTTCTTTATGTGTGATTTCAAAGCTGTAGTTTATATATATAGTAGTTTGTTTTGATTAAATTTTTCCCTTTGGAGTTTTAGAGGGCACTCAGCAAAAATTAGTCACTCATAGACTATATCTAAAGGAAACTTCAACAATGTATCCAATGACATTTGACTAAAAACTGTAATTTCAAAAGCACATAACACAAAAATTTAACAACAAATAATTTTTAAAAATGTCTAATATAACAAAATTAAATTTTCGTCAAAACTTAAAGTTAAAGAAGAAATACCAACAATTCATGATATTGGTAGTTATCTATAAGAAAAACATATTTTTCATTTAATAACTTATTGAATTATTCTAATAATTTTTTTATTTATATTATTTTAATTATTATTTCTTTAAGTAATTAATAAGTATTTTAATTTGCAATCAACAATGTTTACAAAATACATGTTATATAACTAACAATCGTTTGTGAAATGTATGATGGAAATGTTGAAAGGGATGAATGGAAGAATTAAAACATAAGGAAGCGAAAAACCGAGAGAAGATAACAGCTGATGAAAAAGGGATTTAGTGGAGAATTGACAATGATCAATTAATACCACAGAGTGCATACTGTGCAAAACAATTCAAGTGCAGAAGCAACACAACAACCATAATGTTTTGTACACTATGCACTCTGTTTTGTACAGTGTGCCCATTCATGAGGTTTGTAAGTCCCATTTTTGCAGGAGATATTTCTCATCTTAATAACATCCTAGGGTTCCCATCTACAGAGAAGTGAAAGGTGATAAAACCGCAGCGGGTGATGATAAAGGCACATCATAGTAAAAAGAGGATTCAGAATTTGACTATCAATCTCAAACTAGGCATTCCTTTGGCTCTTCTTGGGTAGCTCCTTATCAAAAACCCAACCATAAAAAAAAAAATAGCCCCAGACACTGCCACATAAATGCCCCATATCAATAGTGCCATATTATTCGTTTTCCTTAACCATTCCTTCAATTCCCTCTTCAGAATAACCCAACTAATCTCCCAAAAAAAAGGCATGTTAAAACCATCCCTCAAACCACGGAGAGGCAGTGGATTTGTTGTGGCTCTAGATACCCCATCCCTTTGATGGGCTATTCTCTGAAATGTTGCCGAAGAGGAAACAAGAAAAGTTGGGGATCCAAGTTTCAGAAATCTTGTTCTCTTAGGAGGTCAAGATTTTGTTGGGAAAAGGATACAATGTTAAAGGAGACGCTCATAATCCTGGTTAGTACTTTTAGCCACATATTATTTATCCTCCTTCAATATTAACTATCAATTATATAATATTGTCTATGTTTTATTGGATTTGACAAGTGCAGGTGATGGAAAATATGAACATCTCAAAGTATTGGAAGGATTCAAAGAGAGGATATACCTCGTCAAAGCTGATATCATCGACCATGATAGTCTCGTTGTAGTTTTTAGAGGTTGCGGCGGTGTCTTTCACATAGCCTGCCTTCCTACAGATGATCCTATGTGGAGATGATGCAGGAACAAGTGATTGAACTTGTTGTCAAAGGAATATGCAATGTTGTAGACGCCTCTGCAGAATGTGGTGTGAAGCGTGTAGTATTCATATCTTCAATCGGAACAGTTTACATGAACCCCAATAGAGATCCACACTGCGTCGTCGATGAAGAATGCTGGAGTGAATTCCAATCTGATGGGTCTCATCAATTCCACGTCGCCTCAGCGTCATGAAAGAACTTCCACATCCACCAAAACAACAAATGGTCTTGATTCATTCAATCAACGTCCATACCAGATTTGAGACATCCTTGGCATATAGGCGGCAATGGGGTGCTCTTTCTCAAAGGGGCAACGCCTTCCTGGTTAATAATTATTTTGCAAAAATGATATCAGTATTACATAACTATTTAGAGTTTTTTTTATTATTGATAAATAGTTTTTTGAAAGGGACTATACTCTTGTACAATAGAGCTCAAAAGCCAAACAAAACAATAACATCAAATCAGAAAGGGATCAAAATCCAGATGTGAATAAAAAATCCCAACGGTAGCAAACAACCTACCATGAATAAGACCAGCAACCAGCAAACCAACAGCTAAAAGGCAACAAACATTCTACAAAAAATAGTCACTTAGCAGTTTTTTTCTGTACGAGCCACTTTCTTCTTGTTTCGAACCGTAATCCATTCCTCAGAAGCCTTCTGCAGAGGAATAAAGACCTCAAAATCTGTTATCCACTGATATGTATTATTTGAACAAGGAGATTGAGGGGGATTCTCATTAGCCGCTATAGACATTTTTGGTTCTTTGTTTCCGACCCTCTGTGTTTCCCTAGATGAAGTCTTATTTGCTTGATCTTTGGTTTCTCTGGAAGGGGTTTCGGGGATTGTTTCCATCACGTCTCCCTCACTAGTTGCATCACTAAGGGTATCCTTAGGTTCAAAAATCAGATGTTCCGGGAGGGCGTTTTCCCACCAATTAGCATTATTAGTTTTCCATTTCACCATCTTGCAATTGGCAGCAAAATGTCCCAAAGTAAAAAACATCACCTGCATCGAAAAGGCATACCTTCATAGTCCAAAGGTTGAGTCCAATTTTGATTTTGCACTTTTATCTCAATGTGATCTGGAAGATCCTTTGAAGTATCAATCTCAACAAGAATCCTTGCATAGGTTGTATGTGTGAAATCAAATTTTTCAGAGTCAATGTTAATGATACTGCCCAATGTATTGCCTATGGAAATTAGACAATTTTGGTACCAGAATTGAAGAGGAAGGTGAGGTAATCTGATCCAGATCAGTTTGCAGGAGAAAGATTCTATGAGAGGGTTAAATGAAGGAAACTAGGGTTTTAAGATAAGGTATGAAGATAAGCTATGGATTCAAAAGCAACAATAAAGATTCCTTTAGCACATGGGTAGAGATCTAACCTTCCTTCTAAAAGCGGGATACAATGCTTGGAGATTCATTCATGTAAGACATGTAGGCTAGGCCAAAGTTTGATGAATCTACATATCAAGGCATGATCTTGATAAAATACCTCAGATTCGAGGACTTCATCTCCAAAGGTAACATAGGGATTGCTCTCAGCAGGCCGCATGGTTTTGAACTCTGTCTTATTTTGTAAAACCTCCTTGAATGAGAAATCCGTCACAGCTGCAGGGGAAGTGTTAGGGACTTCATGCTTCTTTCTTCCTTCCATCATGTTAGCAGCATTGGTTTTATTCGATCAAAATTTATTCAATCCAACACAAAGAGCCGAAGCCCCAAACATCGCCTCCACGAAGATCTCAGGGAATAGATCATTTGTAAAAGGTTGCCCGCCTTTGTTCTTAACTCCATCTCCTCTCAAGCGTAGGTCCTCACTCGAGCCCTTACTCCCATCGTGTGCCAAGCATCCATTAGTTGGTTTGCTACCACCGCCAATTGCACAGCTGGGGCTTCCAGTTGGTCTGCTACCCGCCACCACCAATCACCCAGCTAGGGTTTCCTGCAGTCGCAGAGGAGCTTCAGTTAGGGCGTCATGCTATGGCTTCGGTTAGATTTACTATTTAGAGTTATGCTATGGATAAAGAAGATTTATAACTTTGATTGGGAGTATATGTAGTTTATATCTAATCAGACAAGTACTAAAATTTACACATTTACACGGATGCTAAAATTTCCCGAGCTAAAAAAATAAACGTTCCAGGCTTGTCTAAGTGCAGACAATCTTTGGGTGAATTTCATAGGTTCCATTATGTTAACTAAACCCACAACGTAAAAGATAACCGTAAGAAATGTACTCTAGAGTCTATTTAATCATTCTTGACCCACAACATAGATATTTAAACTATTAAGTTGAACATTCACCTCTTATTTTAAAATCTAACATAAACAATAAAAGTAAATATATATTTTTTATTGTTTAAAAATTTGGATCACGAATGATGCCCTAAATGGATACCATCCAATTCGAACTCAATATCTTGGGATATTGCTGAGTTACAAGTAGTTTGTAATAATCAACCCAAGTTCCATTCCCATTGAGTTCATTGGATGCTTTCAATAAGTGGCCATAGGGACACCTTGAGGCATGGGTCGGACTTCTCCATATAGACCAAATGGAACATAGCAAGGTGCTTCAATTACAGATTGCTTGGCAGACATTTAGGACCCATGCCCACCCCCATGTCCCACTTTGAGAAAGTGATCTTCCACCACTCCAGTTCATAGCTCTAGTATATAATAAAATCATTTATCATCTAAAAGTTTTATAACTAAGAACTTCAAAACCTGCATCAAATGCAACAAAGGAATTATGAAGGAATCAGACATCAAGTTCCTCCACAAATGGAACTTGCAACTCATCTAAGATCCTAAGCGGCATAACTCTAAACTTGATAGGAGCAAGATTATTTGGACCCATCCTCAAGAAGGCTGGAGTAAGCTAAATTTAGATGGTGCGGCTAAGGGAAACCCATGCAGAGCTGGGGGAGGAGGAGTCATCAGAAATGATAAAGGTTTAGAAAAAAAATCACACACTTTAAATATTATTTAGTCCATGTCTCATACTACTATTCATATGGTTTTGAGTGAAGAAAATACTAATTAACCCTCACCTTTTGGCCATTTTATTTTTCTATCTGTTTTCATTCCAGACCTTCACTGCATACTTGTCCAGTCTATTTATGTCCTTTCGAGCTCTTTTGCATTTGACTAGGCCGCCTAGGCTAGTATTGGGGCACCGACAGGTGCTCTGGTCCCAGTCGGAGTGCCCTGATCCGTTTTCCACTTTCCTGCCACTTTTTATGGACTTTCTAGCTATTTGAACATTCCATGTCTCTTTTGGTCATAATTTTCAGGGTTAATATGAAATTAGAACAAGAGAACCCTTTAAATATAAAGTTATGAAACCATAATGAGGGACCAAAAAACTAGTCACTACTATTATCACCTAAGGTTGCATCCATCGAAGACTTCATTTGCATCCATCTAGCTCCATCACAAGGCACAAGGCTAGTTCATCTGCATCACACTGCATAGGATGGAATCTTATTCTATTCCATCCACCATTTTATTTCATTTTCTACACATAGTTATTGCTCGCTACTTTCACAAAGTGAGACTAGCACAAGAGCACCTAGGGCATGATTGCACACAAAAGTACATAAAACTACATCAGGTATGAGATGTAGTGTAGTGCTCAGTTAGTAAGACCACCATTGTGGTAGTTGAGGAAAGTCTGAGCCCTTCATTTGCATTTTTCTTTTTTAGGGTTGGATGCTTGTTTTGGGGTTGTAAAGGTCTATATTTCATCAGTGATCATTGAAAAAATTTGGTACAGAGAAGCAAATTACATGCGATAAATAGTGAGGGCTTCATATCATCTACCATCCATGCAAGTTTGGTTTCAAGACCTCTTGTAGAGACCAGGGCACTGAGAACTCAGACTAGGGTGCCCACAAGTGCCCTGATCCTCTCTCGGGTGCCCTAATCCAACCAAACAACCTAGATATTTCCTTTTTAGAACCTCTACATTATCATTCCTGATTCCATAATATTTAGTTTATTTTACTACACAGTCCATATCAGCCTCTGAATCAGCTAATTCGTTTCCTTACTCTTCTTGCACATTAGGGTTTCTATTATCATTAGCCTAGTTGTTTGGGTAACTTTCTATATTTATTGACTGCTTTTATTTAATGTTATTTACCGTTACATTCCTAGTTTAGATTAACTACCATTATTCCAAATTTTAGTTAATCATTTTGGTGAACCTGATCTTCGAATCCACCTTCGTTCTATGGATTTTCTAAGCTTTTCTATCATGGATCCTAAAGTCATTGAAATTTCCTTGTCTGATTTACTTCAAATGCATCCAAATTTCCAAGTTGTTCTTAAAAAGGATCTAGACACAATGTATCTTCCTCAAGATATACCTCCGCATCAAGTTAGTGCTATTTTTGATCATTTATTTGACAACCCTAGTCCTCGTGATCCTCCATCTCATCAATCTATGTTGGAATCAATTCAAGATTTACACTCTTTATTTCAAGACAAAGTTCAGGTTATGGAATCCACGATTACATCTCTCAAATTTGAAATTAAACATCTTAAGAACGCTTCTAAAGCTCATGTTTTTCTCCTTATACATCTCATCTTCATTCTATCTCTTCTACATGTGCTTATAGTGAGCCTCATCATACCATTACCAGAGCCTATTACCTTTGATTGCAATACTAAGAAACATGACCTTCTTACTGAGCTCCTTAGTCGTCAATTGATCACTTTAACACCTACTCATTACTATCCTCCTTATCGACTAGAAAAATATAAGGGTCATCCATATTGCAATTATCATCGAATCAATAGACATAATGACAATGATCGCTATGTTTTACAATGAAGAATCAAACATCTTGAGCATCAGGGCTTTATCTCATTCACTACACAGCTTTTTTTTGCATTCTCATGTGCAACTACTACATCCATGTGGGATCCTAAAATTATTCCTTTTGTGTCAAATAAGAATCATGCCACCATTTCTAATTTTCCTTCACTGGTCAGTTAAACGTAATTTATTCAATCCACTCAAACTAAGTAATCATCTCTCCAGATTTTCTCTCCATCACCTCCTCCTACTAAATTGTCTACAATATTATCATGTCAAACTAAGAAACCACCTCTAAATATCACTTCAACACCTCTTTCTACTGGGACTGTTACACCATTACACAATAATACACCATTTTGAAGCAGCCAATCATTTTTGTCAAAGAAATTGCTACTCCTATTATTGTTCAAGACACATTTCAAATTCCACCACCATCGCATAGTCCTACTGTTACTTTTTCCCAACATGCTTCCATCACTACACACAAAATTGGTCTTTGGTAGGTGACTATTGTCATGTCATTACCCGATGAAACACTCTCGTGCTTCGGTTCACACTTGAATGTTGAGGGCATAATACACATGAACCCAACACATTGTACCATAGGTACTACACACTACGTTTATTCATACAACACGCATCTTACATCACACATTCTATAGTTAGCCTACATTATTACACATCTACACATCATACATCGTACTAGGATTCATCACACATGTGTCATACTTGCATCTAACCTTACATAGTAATCATCACACCTACTATTGTTAGTATCCATGCACATCTTACTTTGCATCTCATACATTATACAGTACACATCCTACACATCATATGGTTGTCTATTATCATGTACATTACATCATCTTCTATATGCTGCACTCCCTACCCTATGACACACTTTAGTTTTTCAGTCCATACTCGACTGCCGAGGGATTACAAATAAAATGGACCTTATCATACTTACGTGTTCATCATTCAACCTTATATCATGTGACATTACTAGGTTAGTGGCATATATTTTAGGCTAAATGGTTACCTATCCCTTCATCTTGTAGTGGTATACACTTTAAGTTACCTCACCACTCACTCTATTCATCTAGTAGTGATATACTCTTTAGGCTACATCATCACACTTTAGATCATTTTGTTGTGATATATGCTTCGGCTATAAGGGTCACACACATCATTTCTAGGTCGCATATCAGCACACATACACATTCATCACAATGCATTAGACACAACACACATTTCAACCATTTCCCGATGACATACTCTCATTTATGGTTCATTCTTGACTACTAAGGAGGAAAACCAAATGAGCCTCATTCCATACATTTCCATTCACACTTGGGGCACATGGCTCCTATCATTCCATATTGTATTTCTTTCCACCCATCCACAACATGCTACATATCTTGGTTTCTTTTATTCTTGTTTACATTTCCTTATATATGGTCGTCTAATTACGCATGCTAGTTAGATATCTTGTATGTAATTTATCTATACCATACAATCATGCACATTCATACCTTTTCTCAGTTGTGATCGCAGATACAAGAATTTTTCACATAGTACATATGCTTCCCTTTTACCCATCCTACATTGGTCATTGAGGGCATCCACATTCATCTCTCATAGGTACTATTGTTTCATTTTTACTTAGCGTTGTATATTACATGATTATACACATTTTTGACATACTAGTTATCTTTGTAACATACTAACAGGTGCTTCATGTGTAAAATTTGTTCACAAGATTACTTTCTTCCATGGCTATTTATTATTTTTACTTGTTTTTTTAATTTTCTATTGTGCGGGCCTTGCCCTTTGTTTGGTGTGCACACTTGTTTGTTATATGTGGTCATTGCAGCCTTGAGTGTCTTGCGACATCATGAGTGATGTCCCATGTTTGAAACCCATTTTGGCAATCTATGTGTCTTCTTGCATGTTTACTTGCATTCTACCTTCTACATTATTTGCGTAACATACATTTATCTTTTACATGAACGTTTGTTCGTGCTAACATTTATTTCTAGCCACTTGTTTGTGTGTGCCTTGGTTTCTACCAAGTGCATTCCCTTCCCCCTATAGGACAGAGTTACAAATTTCATGTGGTTGGTCCTCTTTAGGGGCCACATTCTCCTATCAGCAATGGCGCATGCTCCCCTAAAGAGGGGGGCATCATTTGGGGTTTAGAAAATATACAACACTTATACACCGATTCAGTTCAATTTAGTTTTCTCCCTTGACATTTTCCGTTATACAGTGAGTGGGTTTCGACTAGTCTATGAACCCTGTACACAACGCCCTTTATAGGACAGGGTAGTCCTTAGCATTCTACAGAGCATTTAGGATACAAAAAAATTCCTCTATACACTACTTCAGTGAGTGGCATCAGATAACCAAAAACACCAGCCAGTACAGAGATCTCTTTATACATGTTCAGGGAAGCATTTAAAGGTTGGAGGATACAAATAAATTCCTCCCTATACTTCTTTGGTCTATGGCATCAGATTGCCCAAAAAACTCAGGACATGATATCTTCTTTCTATGCCCTTTCTCTCATCACAGATCATGTACACATGTTCCATTTTTCATTTGTGTATTTTGTATTTACATACATATACATGTGTCATTCACATGTGCTTTTACATATATACATGATTATTTGAATTCTTGATCATCTTCTCCTTATAGGTTCGACCATATGGGAAGCAAGAAATCAACACCAACAAAAAAAAACATCATCAACAACAACATTTTACAGCAGCTCTCACCTTTCAATCACGTTTCTACCCTAGGTTCTATGTCATCATTTTTTTCTCTTTTGTATCTTTATTCTGTACACTCCATCTTTTTGTCACTCCACGCTTTTGTCTAGTCCATCGGCACACTTTCTACTATAATTTTTATGGACATTAGGTACACATCTCTATCTACTTTATGTTACTGAGTGTTCTTCTCACCAACATAAAGTGGGGGAAAATGTAGACACAAGATCATGCACTTTAGACATTATTTAGTCCCGGTCTCATACTACTATTCATATGGTTTTTTAGTGATGAAATTACTAATTAACCCCTATCTTTTGGCCATTTAATTTTCTATCTGTTGTCATTCTCAACCTTCATCGCATACTTACCTATTTTGTTTATGTCATTCCGTGTTATTTTTCATTTGACTTGGGCGCCCAAGTTAGTACTGGGGTGTGGACAAGTGCCATGGTCCCAGTCGAGGTGCCTTGATCCTTTTCCCACTTTCCCACCACTTTTGGGAACTTAGCCATTTGAACATTTCATATTTCTTTTGGTCAGAATTTTTTGGGGTTAATTACAAAATTAGAATAAGAGAACCATTTAAATATAAAGTTATGAAACCATAATGAGGGACCAAGAACTAGTCACTACTATCATCGCCTAAAATTGCATTCATCAAAGGCTCCATTTGCATCCATCTATCTCCATCACAAGGCACAAGGCTGGTTCATTTTCATCACATTGCACATAAGACGGAAGCTTATTTTATTTCATCCACCTTTTTTTTTACATTTTCTACACATAGTTATAGCTTGCTAGTTTCACAAAGTGCGACTGACACAAGAGCACCTACGGCATGATTGAATACATAAGCACATAGAACTACATCAGGTGTGAAATGTAGTGTAATACTCAGTAAGTCCACCATTGTGGTAGTTGAGGACAGTTTGACCCCTTCATTTGTATTTTTCATTTTTAGGGTTTGACACTTGTTTTAGGGTTTTACAGGTATATCTTTCATCACTTATCATTGATGACATTTGACACAAAGAAGAAAATTACGCATGATAGAAAATGAGGGCTTCATATCATCTACCAACCCTACAATTTTGGTTTTTGGACCTCTTGCACAAATCAGGGCGCTCAGAACTCATACAAGGGTGCCCACAGGCGCCTTGATCCTCTCCCGGGAACCCCAGTCCAATGAAACAATTCATATTTGTCCTTTTCAGGACCTCTGCATGATTGTTCTTGCTTCTAGAATATTTAGTTCATTTTACGACATAGTTCATATCAGCCTCCGGATCAGCTAAGTCATTTCCTTACTCTTCTTGCACATTAGGATTTCTATTTTCATTAGCCTAGTTGCTTAGGTCACTTTCTATATTTAATTACTACTTTTATTTATTGTTATTAATTGTTTTTCCTAGTTTAGATTAACTACCATTATTCCACATTTGAGATAATCAAAATGATACCTAATAACAGCCTACACATGGAATTTGGGAGTCCAAACTAATCATTATGCTGAGGCTTTAGCTGCTTTATGGGGAATCAAACTTGAAAAATCCTTGAACATCTCAAATCTCTGGGTTGAAGGGGATTCTATGAACATTTTGATTTTTTTGCAATGCAACTCCTCCTCAAGTTGGACCATCAACAAAATCATTGAATCTTCTATCCTCTCTCTAATGACTTTCTCAAACTTTTAAATATCTCACACATTCAGAGAAGGAAATAAGGTGGCTGATTTGTGTGCAAACATTGATGTGAACTCTGACGCTCTTAAAAATTGGATTGGAAATGATAGTACACATCCTGAGATATTAAATACCATTATTAGTGAAAGAAGAATAGTGTAGAGAAGAGGTTCCTCTGGAGGTGCTTTTTGGCTTGTTGGGTATTCCCTTGCTTGGTCTATTCCTACAGTGTTGGATGGCAGGCCCGTGGGTCTCTCTGGCTCCTTGTTTTTCCTGCTTGCTAGTTTTTTGTTGGTTTTGTTCTATCTTTTTGTTGGTTATGTGCTAGTTTTTGTTCATTCTTGAGCTTTTTTTGTATTTGGTGTTTTTTTGGTTCAGGAGATATTTATGGATATATCTAGATTAATGATCCTTGTTGTAATAGGGCAGGGTCCCTGCCAAAACTCTCATTTTTACCAAATATCCAAAAAATAATTAAGTTTAAGAAGTTAGATGCACTTAATCTCTATAATTATTGTCCATGTAATCATCATTCAATTTTAAAAATCTCAAAAAATAAACTCTAAACTTTGACTAATTTTAAATTTTCTATGATGTTTGGTAAATGAAGCGAATTTTAAAAGAATTATTTATAAAATTAATTTATGTAATCTTTTTCCAAAGAATTAAGATATTTGATATTTATTTATTTTAGATTAGGTAATTAGTTGGTTTTGAGGGTGCCAAAAAACCCACCAGTACAAAGGAGAAAAGATATAACACTAGAAAATATAAAAGAAAGGCTCTACTAATAGCCAATACAGAAACCTAAAATGACGAAACACAAGCATGGTCACAAAGAACCAAAACCAAGTTGGGTCAAACCAAAGAAAGAAAATAATGAAAAAACATGATCCAAAAGCAGGGAAAGAGCACGTCAAAAACCACCACCGACATGACCATAAAGAATTAAGATATTATTCTTCAATTAAAAATTAAATTCTTAATCAATTACACTAGAATATATAAATAGTGAAAAATTATTTTTCAACAAAACAAACTACAATTAACTTACAATTTTATCTAAAGTTCAATAATTAATTGATTTTTTGGTTGTGTTTGAAAAAATCAGATGTGAAATTACAAACTTGGCTAAATTTAAAATTTTATTTAGAACCTATGAATAATGGAAAAATTCTTGAACTTACCTAAATTTTAATGGTTTAATTAAAATTTCCATCATATCAACTAAATCTATGTATATAGATTCTTAAATCACAATTCTAAACCCTAAACCATGTATTTCAATAATTTTTTTCCCCATTATATCAACTTAATCTCAATATTAATTACTCCCAAACTAAGCTCTAAACCATTTAATTCTGTTGGAGGCATGGCTACCATCTGGTTACATCTCTACGACGATAGTGTGCAACTTGAACATGTTTTACCACGTTGCTGCAATGTCTGAGCTGCTTCTGTTTGATCTGCTTCATTTTTCCCTTGAGAGACTACTAGCGTACTACTTTTCCATGGTTGAGCCTATCCCTCACGTAAGTTTTCATGGGGGTTATGTGGCATGTAGCATATGCATAAGTTTGGCCAATCGTCTTTGTTTGCCTCTGTATCCCTATCCCTCCATCTTCATCTATCCTTTTTTGTCTAACCATTATATCAATCAAATCATTAGCTGTCAGCAAATAAATTAAAATTTCAAATTCAAAATTTTCCCATGCAATCATTCTTTTTCCTTTCTATCCTGTTAATAAATTATTTTCCCTTATTTTGTTGGAGGGTGTCGGGATTCACAAATAGGAATACAATTTTTTTAAAACACTGATCTCTGCCTCTGTGAGAAATAGGCACATGCGTAGCCAAAATTGATCAGATTGATAATATACATGAAAGAAAATGAGATTCTATCAAATTGTGTGAGGGATATTTTGGATGATGCAGATCATGAAGACTGAGGTGGATGCTCTATTTCCACCAAAGCAGTAGCCTCAAACAAGGCAGTCTGATCATTTTTACAACCCGTGAAGAGGAAGAAGTTAAAAAGTCAGGCATCATGATCTGTTTATAGAATGAGAGCACTACACCATTCTCATACCAAGAAACTTTTCTTCTCACACGCATTCTTACATGCCTTCCCCACTCTGGGGATTTTGAAGATTTAATTAAAAAGTTTCTAAAATTTTACAACTGAGTTGTCATTGTTTTGATTAATCTAAAGTATGAATTTATTTTGATGCAGCTTATAAATGCATTAAATTTATGATGATGTCTACCATATATTGAGATTTTCAATTCTTTGCCCTGGTTTTTCTTGAGTGTATTTAAGTTTATGTTAATTTTTTATGTTTAGTTTTATTTGACTATATTTAAATTTGAAAAGGGGTTGTAAGGTTCTATATCCATAATGCATATTTCTATTTCAAACTACAATATCAAAGTTTCATGAGTATATAGGATATAAATCAAAGTAGTTTACTCTTCTGCGTATTATGTTGTTACCTTGAAAATATGTATTTTCAATGTTTGTTTTTATTACATAGTTATATGATATTATTCGATCTAATTTCGTTCAATTGTTTTTTAATAATTTCTAATTTATTCCCTCCTCCTTTGACTATAATCAATTTAATAACATATTTTGTTGTCATCTCTAATAACGACGATCCAACACATTAAGTTCTTATGGAAGATACTCACTGTACTATACAAAACTACAATGTCAAATCTTAGTGTGCCTACATAATCTATATCAAAGTAGATTGTATCTCCACGTAATACATTGTTTCTTCGATTGACCTTCATTTTTAACGTTTTTTACACTACATAATCTATCAAAGTTGTTTCATTCATTTATTTTTAATAATATCAAACTTGTTCCCTCCTACTTTAATTACAATAGTTCAACAACATATTACGTTGTCACCCACAATAAATGTTACAAAACGAACATGTTATTCTTACAAGATATAGTCATTATATTGTATAAAACTATGTTGCCAAATTTTTATGTGCCCACATGATCTATATAAAAGTAGAATATTGTTGCTCCATGTAATACGTTGTTGCATCAACGACATACATTTTTAATGTTTTTTTTTTCATTGCATAGCATTACGAATCTATTCAAAGTTGTTTCATTCATTTTTTTTTTAAAAGTGTGAGGATTTCCCATTCATCCCCTCCCACTTTGAGTACAATAAATCAACAACGTATTACGTTGCTACCCGTAATAACGACTATCCAACACATTAATCTTACAAAAGATACTCCGCAGTTACTATGTAAAAATACAATGTTAGGTCTTAGTGTGGCTTCAATATCTATATCAAAGTCAGGTTTTCGTTCCACGTAATACGTTGTTGCATCAAAGACATGTATTTTTAATTTTTTTTTTCCCACTACATAACGTTATAAATCTATTCGAAGTTGATTCACTTAGTTATTTTTGAATAATTTCCAACTCATTCCCTTATACTTTGAGTAAAATAATTCAACAACGTATTACGTTGTTACCCCTAATAATGATGATCCAAAACATTATACTTACAAAAGATACTCAATGTATTATATAAAACTACAATTTCAAATCTTAGTATGCCTATCGGATCTATATCAAATTAGGTTGTTGTTCAATGTAATACGTTAATTCATCGATGACATGTTATTTTAATGTTGGTTGTGCACTTCGTAGTGTTATGAATCTATTCAAAGTGGTTGCACTCAATTATTTTTGAATAATTTCCAACTCATTCCTTCCTACTTTGAAGGGACAAGATTATTATGAACCGCATATTAGTAAAGACATACAAGAATGAGTAGAAAAAGTATTAAGTTATTAGGAATGTCAGTTGATGTTTTGTAACAAAAGTAGATTACATAAAGAGTGTCAATCTGCTCACTTGCAATACACAAGAATAATATCAATTTGTTCATAATGACATGTACAGTAAGAGTAATGTCAATCTGTAATGTAATGAATTAAAATAATTGTTAAAAGAATATATAATAAAGTACATAATTTGATGACCTTATTCAACTAATGTCATTCTATTATTTTTTAATAATTTCCAATTAATTCCTGCCTCCTTCGATGACAACAATTCAACAATGTAGTTTGTTGTTTCTCATAATAACGACAATTTAACACATTGCTCTTATAGAAGATACTCAATGTACTATATAAAACTAGAATGTCAAATCTTAGTGTGTCTACAATATCTATATCAAAGTAGGTTGTATCTCAGTGAAATACATTGTTTCTTCGATGACCTGCATTTTTAATGTTTATTTTTGCACTGCATAATATATTCAAAATTGTTTCATTCAATTATTTTGATATATTTTTCAATTCATTCCTTCCTTCTTTACTTACAATAGTTCAACAATGTATTGCGTTAATCATCCATAACGCATGATGAGTGAACACCTTATTCTTACAAGATGTGGTCACTATATTTTATAAAATTGTGATGCCAAATTTTTATGTGCCTACATGATCTATATCAAAGTAGATTGTTGTTCTGCTTAATACGTTGTTACATTGACGACATGCATTTTTAATATTTGTTTTGCACTACATAGTGTTATAAATCTATTTAAATTTATTTCATTCAACTATTTTTTTTTTATAAATTCTAATTCATTCTCTCCTACTTTGAGTATAAAAAATCAACAATGTATTACATTCTTACCCCTAATAATGATGATCCAACAAATAACTCTTACAGAAGATACTCATAGTACATACTATATAAAACTAAAGTTTCAGATCTTAGTGTCGCTTCATGAAGATATATATCAAAGTAGGTTTTTGTTCCACCTAATACGTTGTTATGTCAATGACATGAAATTTTAATGTTCGTTTTGCACTATATAATGTTTTGAATCTATTTAAAGTTGTTTCATTCAATTATTTTTGAATAATTTCCAATCCATTCCCTCATAATTTGAGTATAATAATTTAACATCGTATTATTTTGTCACCCCTAAAAATGATAATCCAACACATCACTATCACACAATATACTCAACTATACTAAATAAAACTATATTGTCAAATCTTAGTGTTCCTACAAGATCTATATCAAACTAGGTTGTTGTTCAACGTAATACGTTGTTTCCTTACTAACAAGAATTTTTAATATTTGCTTTGCACCGAATAGTGTTATGAATCTATTCAAACTTCTTTAATTCAATTATTTCTGAATAGTTTTCCAATTCATCCCCTATAATTTGAGTACAACAATTCAATAGCGTATTACATTGTTACCCCTAATAATGATGATTTGACACATTAAACTTACAAAATATGCTCTATGTACTAAGCAAAAACTATAATGTCAAATCTTAGTGTGCCTATAGGGTCTATATCAAACTTGGTTGTTGTTCAATGTAGTACGTTGTTTCCTCGTCGACATGCATTCTTAATGTTTCTTTCCACTACATAGTGTTATGAATCTATTCAAATTTTGTTTGATTCTATTAATTTTTTGAATAATTTCCAATTCATTCTTCCTAATTTGAGTATAATAATTCAATAATGTATTACATTTTAACCCTAATAATGATGATCCAACATATTACTCTTACAAAATATGCTCTATATACTATATAAAACTATAAAGTCAAATGCTAGTGTGCCTACAAGATCTATGTCAAATTAGGTTGTTGTTTAAGGTAATACGTTGTTTCCTCGAAGACATGCATTTTTAATCTTTGTGTTGCACTTCATTGTGCTATGAATACATTCAAATATGTTCATTCAATTATTTTTTTAATAATTTCAAACTCACTCCCTCCTACTTTTAGGGTTTACATGAGCGTATTATCTGCCACATATTTGTAACGAGTTGCAAGAAATGGGTAGAAAAGTTATTACTATTAGGAATTTCAGCTGAAGATTTTTTTTTCGATAAGAACAATATAAGCCATTGAAATAGGTGTGGGACATGTAAGTATTTATTTCCCATTTTTTAGTTTTAGACTTTTCGCTCATGTTTACATCTTGGCTATCTAATAAACTAAATGCCATCCAATCAAAAACCTTAATTATATAAAGATTAAAATTAAAAAGTGGAAAAAATCAATTAATTCCCATATTTTCTCAAAAAAAAAATCTACTTGTGTAACATTCAGTTATGAATGCCTTGTCATACCAGTTAACGACACTGACTAAGTGACACCTCCATATAACTAAATAATATATAATTTAATGTAACCAACCTTGAGATTTGACACATATCCCAAGCATATTTGACATCTCCAAAAATATTTTATGTTTTCATTTGATTACAAACCTTCTAATACCATCCAAAAAAGTCATTTTAAAACTATCTAACACATTATTTTGGCTACCTTAGCCAACTTCCTAGAAAATGTAGGTTAGGGAAGATTCAAGAATTATAAAAAGAATATTATGGTAGAGTTGTCACTTATCCCACTAAGATTGCATTAGAAAATAAAAAAATTGTCTATATGTAGAAGTCAATAGTTGTGCCTGCAAATTGTAATGGACAACAAGAAATATTTCAAACACAATTTCCATAAGAGAATTGAAGAAACACAAAATATCTCATTAAATACGCGTAAACAGTAATTTGTTTATTTTAAAACATTATTGTATATATATATATATATATATTTATTTGTTTCTTTGGGTTTAAAAATTTGCTTCTTATTTGTTTTATTTGATTATATATATTACACATCTTGCATAAGTAATCAATCTTCATCAATTCATATATTGCAACCTACAACCACTACTCATTGAGCTTCTTATTTTGTATAGCAAGTATTTCATTATCAAATGATTTTTTTCCAAAGAATATAGAATTATAAATTGGCCATAGAACAAGTTGTAAAGTAGCTAAGAATTCAAAGAATAAATTTAGATTTTTGCAGAGGCAAATAATTTTTTAATATAATATTACATATGAATGAAATTTTACTAAGAAGACATTTATCAAGTTGTTTATCATATAAAAATATTTTATCTCCATTTTTCTATTATTACCTACACTCATAGTTATTGCACTAACAAACATTGTTTAATTTGTTTCCATGTTTCATTAGTTTTTGGCATTAGCTCATACATTCAAGGAAAAAGGTGGGATAAAATTTTCTTTATTAATCAAGTGTTTGACAAAAAAATGATTTTTCCTGTGATTTATATAATCTACATGTTAGAAGTTTATCAAGGTGTGTGTGTGTGTGTGTGTGTGTGTGTGTGTGTGTGTGTGTGTGTGTGTGTGTGTGTTTTCCTTTGTCCAAGAATCTTCTTTAAAATAAATGAGAGTGCAAAAAATTTGCTAGATTTGATTGTATTTATATTTAAATCCTAAAGTCATGGTTTTAGTCATTATTTGAAAGTTCAATATTTCTAAGGGATAAATAGTTAACCTTTTCAATCCTATATAAATATATTTAATATTCTTGTAAAGTATTTTAAATTGGGAATTAGAAATTTATATTTTCATGTTTTAATACAATTTAATGGGTTGGCTTGAGAAAATGCTTATTATAAATAAAATATTTTTGGTTTCCTTTCACAATTACATTTCTCTCACATCATGCATTTGATTTTATTGTTATCTTAAACAACTATTACTTTTTCTAATTCGTTCTTTTCCATGAGTGAGTTAAACTCTATTTAAACTACTTTATAAAATGGAATTTTTTCTAAACAAAATAGAATTCTCCTCATGATAGTATTGTAATAGTGTTCTCCCTTTGTAAATGTTGAAGTTGTAAATTTTTTTTTTGTTAACTTGATGGTTCAATAATTTAAATTTGATAACGTATTATATTGTTTATTAAAAATTTATGCTATTATGGATTTTATGAACATGAACCTATAAACAATTCTAAATTGTCACGGAAAAAAATCACAACATAGTTTTCATCAAATTTATGGATTTGAAAAATCACAAACTTCAAATTTAGTCCCTTAGATATTTCCTTAGAGAGGGAGATTCAAAAAGAAAGATATCTTAAATTAAATGAAAAATTAAATTATATATTTGGAACATTCTTTGATGAAGAGACTAGAAAAAAAAAATAGTACGTAAAAGAAGAATTTCCTCCATGATGGGTAATTAAGCTTTAACGATTAATTATTTTATAGTATAATTATAACACATTCATGCAGTGTGAATATTGTGTAAAGTATTGAAAATTTTGAGCATCATTGAGGTATAGAAATTTGATGCACCTCATTACAACATGATGCTCTTTAACTCATGAGAAATATGTAGCACATAAGAAAGTTTTTGCTACATGGTTTTGTGCTAAGTAGAAGCAGGAAAGTCTATACCAGAGCATATTGCATAGATTCATGACAAAAAAAACAAATCTTTCACTACAATAAAAATAATATATTTGGTTTCATGTTTGTGAAAAGGATTTATCTTTCTCTAAATATGAAAAGTTTCGAAAGTTTATCTTGTATTTAGAAACAACTAATATTCCAAGTTCCTTCATATATGAATCGTTTCAGTGATAATTTGGAGAAAATGTGAAAGGATAATATGTTACATAGCCCTTACTTTTCTTTGATGTTTGATGAAAGCACAAATAATTGTCTTGCACAACATCTTGTTCACTATGTTACATATACAGTCTCAAAAGGTAGTGGTCCATCATTATCTCAATTTATGGTAATCTAGAATGTGACTAATGGGAAGGGAAAAACTGTAATGCCCACATCTCTTCAACACTAAATGAAACATGATCATCTTTCCTGAATTGTTATAATCATAAAACTTGTTGCTTTATTCTTATTAGCATACTAATGAGATGTGTGGGGTATCATGACTCCATTGTATTTTGGTTATTATTATTTTAATTATATGTCGTACCGTGGACCCTGATGGAATTTTAAGGATAAAATTTTTAGCTAGAATGTTTTCATTTTCGTAATTTGATTGTGATAGCATTACTCTTCAAGATTTTTTTTTTGTAATTGGTTTATCTCTGTGACTGGATACATAGACACTAGTGTGCTTTATTACCAGCAGATGTTAATAGACAAATGACGTTTACATGTTGTGATATGGGAATTGAAGGATAGACATTATTGTAACCGAAATAATTAAATTTTGATAGAAATTCAGTATGAAAGAAAATGATGTGTTGTCAAGATAAATATATGTTGATATTTTGAATCATTTTCATAATTGGTTTTTAGTATTATGTTCAAAGTTATTTTTGGTGATTTAATTGATATTGGAGATTGGTGAAATTGTGAACGAGTGAAAGTATTGCTTTAATTTGATGATCTAGTTGGTCTTTGATCTTAGTTGCAAACTGATGTATGAGTAGAATCAAAATGTTGAATTTGAGAATAATCGTTAAATTACTTGGTCTTAACAATAGTAGTTATGATTTTTGATGTTTGAAATCGATACTTAGATGTAATAATTTTATTACTTCAAGACATATTTAATATGGCCATGAGGCCAGAGGGGTATTGTGTGTTTTGCATGAAAAGATATCATGAAAAACTATGGGGGGATTGGAGACCAACCACATTGGAATTTTAGGTGAATTCAACAAGGGTCACCATGGCAACATGTAATTGTGTGTGTTGGAATTATTGTTAGGGGGAAATTGTGACCAAGGGGTGATGTTTTGTATTTTTTTTCCTGTAATTGATGTTAGTATGTGATTTTAGTGATGTAATTAATTGTATTAATTTTTTGGAATTTGGGGTATGTATTTCAACCTTTATTATTAATGAGTTGTAGTGTCTTAATTAAAGCTAAATTAATCTTGTCCTAAACTAATCATAGATGTGACTGTTATCACCTAATTACAACACCCCTCTTTTTACACAAGTGCATATACTTGAGCTCACGATGTGATTGGATAACATGGGTACTATCTCCAAGTTGTGGGACTTGCTACTTGAGATAGACCTCCAGAGAAAGTTGGTTCTTTCTCCTAAACTACCCGCTATAATCTACTCTAATACAAGAAAAAACTATCATTCCTAATCTATCTTTCCAAGGGACCAAGGAGAGAGAGTGCATGGAAATGGAAGCCTACACTAAAGCGGTGATAAACCAGAAAAGGAGGGGTGTGAGAGTAGTCTTCCAATGTGTGAAAAATAGAAGTAAAATGCATACTAAAAGGGGTGATAACAGTTCTCCAGAATCTGGAAAATGCAATCAAAACAATATTTCATACATGCAAAATAATAATGAGTCCTTGCAAGAGCATAATAATAGACACAATATTCTTGTAATGAAAGTTGAAAGGGCAAGAAGAGTGTAAACAAACACAACATGGGAAGATGCATCCACAAACTTGTATTTTATTGCTTCATGATATGCACAGTTTAATCTATTACAAGATAAGGGCCTGGATCACCATGTAAGGAGTCCACTACAAGGGCCTAATACACATTGGCTTCACAAAGTAATTTTGACAGAGCTTTGCTACAAAAAAACTACTTCCCTCGACAGTGAGCCCAACACCCCAATTTATACAAAAATAAGAAGAGAGAGAGAGGGAAATCCTGAAATCTGTCCTTCAACCACTTGTAAGAGGTATTAAATGGAGTGAAATGATGTTTTTCTACTTGTAAAAGGATCCCCATACTGTCTCATGACTTGGAGCAGTGAAATATGGCAGCCCATGCTTCATTGAATGCGTCCAACTACCAAATAAAACACTATTCTAAACTTGGCCACATTTTAAAGAAAATATGATCCCTCATTGAATCTAGAATTTCTTGAATTTTGTGCATCGGGATTGGAGCCACGATTCTAATGGTACCAATTTCGTGTAATTTTGTTGAGAAATGTAAAAGTTATGGCCTTCTGAGTGTGAGTAGCTATTTTGGGTTTGCGAGGCATTTTTTGTCATTTGACGGGAATGAACATGAATTGACTGGAGCTGAATATGTTTATTTTATTTTAATACATCTACCCTCGTCAAAATTAAGAAATACTATTTTTGTGATCCAGTTTTTGTGAGCATTAATTGAGTGATCTTTGTGCCAAGGAATGCCAATGCATTGTCTGATATGATAGTGGCACAGACACCAAATCTTGTGACTATCCCTTCATAGAAATATAAGATGTTGGATTCATTTGCCTCCTTGAGTGCCACTTCTTCGGTCCACTTGGTGAAATAGTTTGTTGCCGTAAGTATCCATTTGTGGCCTTGACTTGAATTTGGATTGATAACCTGAATGAAGTCCAATCCCCATTGAATGAATGGTTGATTTACTGAAATTAGATGGAGGGGCAGCGCTGCTAACCTTTCTTTCCCTATGAAGAACGTATATCTCTTGCATTTGTTGGCCCATGAGTAGTAATCATTGAACACCGTAGGCCAATAGTAACCAACCTTCATGATTTTGAGAGCTGTTACCCGTGGAGAAAAGTGGTCTCTTGCTTCCCCGTCATGGAACTCGTGTAATATCTTCTCAGCTTGACCTATTCCAATGCATCTCAATAGAACACCATTGATGTACCTCTTGAAAAATATTCCATTAATGAGTACATACGGGATGACTTGTAATCTAAAGTATCTCCTCTTAGCTTTGTTCCATTTTGGAGGGCACAAACCTATTTGGAGATAATGCACCAAGTCTTGGGTCAATCATGGAATGGGTGCATCATTAGTTGGGTATTCTTGATCATTCTGTAGTAACATGACAACATCTTCTTCACCTTTTGATCCGTCAGGTTGTTTGGAAATGAGGTGATCACACAAACCTTTGCCACGCAACTTAGTCACTTTGATTTCAATATCATATTCCATTACCTGAGTGATCCAACCTGCTCTCTTCTCATTCAAATCCTTGTTTAGGAGAAAGTCCTTGACACCAGCATGAGACACCAGCAGTTGAATCTTATTGTTTGAGACCAAGTGTCTGAACTTATTCAAACTTTGATGATAGCAAGGACATAATTTTTAATGAAAGAATATTTTACTTCGTAATCTTCTAGGATTTGACTAAAGAATGCTATGGGCTATTCTGAACGTTCTCTATTCATTTTTATCAAGATAGTTATGATTGTATCTGATCCTCCAAAATCATACAGCATAAAGTCCTTTGAAAAGTCTTGGTTGATAAGAGTTGGAGCTCGTGATATTACATGCTTGATGTTCTCAAAAATCTCTTTTCCTTCTGCTGTCCATTTAAACACAAGATTCTTCTTTAGCATTATCGTTAAAGGCTTCACAAGAGTGTCAAAATTAGGCACAAATATGTGGACAAAGTTTATCCTTCCCAAGAAGCTTTGGAGATATTTCTTGTGGTGTGGTAATGGAAGTGTTCAGATGGCTTCAACCCTTTCAGGATCAATTGTTAACCCTTCCCTTGAGAAAATGTGGCCCAATAATTTTCCCTCATGTGCCAAGAATACACATTTCTTTGGATTAAATGACACTCTGAACCTTCTACATCTTTGAAACACTTGCCTGAGGTGAAAGAGATGGTCTGCTACATTTTTTGAGAAGACAGTAATATCATCTAGGTATACCAGCACTATCTTGTTGATCAAGCCTTTGAATGCCATATCCATGGCTCGCTGAAATTTCACTCTAGCGTTTGACAGTCCAAATGGCATCTTCTTGTAAGCATATGTGCCCCATTTTGTAGTGAAGGCTATCTTGAATTGATCTTCTTCCTTCACCATTATCTGATTATAGCCTAAGTATCCGTCTAGCAATGAAAACCTTTTTGAACTAGCTAAAACCTTCAAGATTTGTTCCATTAATGGAAGTGGATAATGATCCTTGAGTGATGCTCTATTTAGATCACGAAAGTCCACACAGAATCTTATTTCTCCATTTCTCTTTCTCACTGGCACCAAGTTTGCAACCCAACTTGAATGTTTGATAGGGAAGATGATACTAGCCTTAATCAGCTTGTTCAACTCTTTTCTCATGAGAGGTTCAATATGGGGATTCACTGGCCTTTGCTTCTGCCTAATAGGCTTGGATTCCAGATTTAGATCAATAGTATGTTGTGCCAACTCTAGGTTGAAACCTCTTAAATCCTTGTAAGTCCAAGAAAAGACATCTAGGAACTCTTGAAAAAGTTGAATAAATTCAGATTTCTCTTGTGGGGTACTTACTTTTCCAATTTGTAATGTCCTACCTTCATTTACTAAAATAGGCTTTGAATCTTCACCCTTTACTTGAATGTTTGCTTTCTCCTTCCATAATTGATCACTTGGGTTGAAGATTGACTCCAAGGCTATGAGGCCTTTTGGTAATTTGTTAGGTCTTAGCTGCACTAATTGGTCACCATACTGTTACTCCATCTTGTCTTGATTTCTGGCGGAGAACTCAACTTCTTCTTGTAGGAAATTGACAATTTGCTGATCATTATCGAAGACTTTCCAACTTGTACTGTTATCCGGAACATCTTGTCTCACAACCACTTCGATATGAGGCTAAGATTTCTCACTTTTGATACTTTCGACAACATCAAATGTAGCCCCAATTGTTTCCAGTCTGTCTGCTGCTTCAATCTTCTTCCTTGGGATGGAATTGATGCTAAAAGCTTCAAAATCTTCAATGAGATCCCATACCCAATTTTTGTAGCTTTTCAACAGATCATTCTTGGTAGCATTTTGTCCTCTGACTTGGTTCACAATCAGCTCACTATCACCAAATACTTGGAAATTCTTAATGCCTTTCTTCCTTGCCCTGTGAAATCCGTGAATTAAGGCTTCATACTTAGCTATGTTGTTTGAGCAATAAAAATGGAAGCGGAAGGACGAGTAGTATACTATACCCTGTGGTGAAATGAGCATAGCTCCTCCTCCTACACCTTGTCTACTTCTTGATCCATCAAAGAACAATTTCCATACTTCATTCTCACCCTTGTGATATGGCTTGGTGATACTAGGGAGGGGTTGATTCTCTTCATGCAAATAATAAACTCATAGCTCAGATTCCTCCATTTATTTGTATGGATCAAATGCGTGTCTTTTGTTTTCCCATTCATCAAGAGTTAAGTCTGGAATGCATCCGACCTTGGTGTCAGCTTCATGAGTTCTTGGATAGTCCTCTTGATCAAATGCTGAACAATTTAAATTGATTGGACTCAGTGTATGGGGCTCTATGTGAAAATCTACAACAGGCTCAGATCTTATTGTAGCCTTAGTTCAATACCTTATTTTGAATAAAATGTGTGACCAATCAGTTGAAAGATAGTTTCCAATTTTAGCAGTGAAGTCTCTTGACAAACACAATGCAAAGAGTGGTGGCAAGTCTATGACTGACACATCTTGTAACACCGTTACATTGGGACAAGCTTTCAATGAGAGGCTCAAATATTTGAGTACTCCAACCATTGTCACTGATGTCTCATCCAATTACACCACACCCTTAGAGATGACTTCATATTGAAGACTTAACTGATCAGCTATTTATTTTGGCATGACTGAGCTACTTGCTCTCGAGTCAATCATGTAATTATGTACCAACTTATCTCCTATGATCAATGAGACATAGAATGGAGGGGGCTTCAAATTTTTACCTTGTTGTCCTCCATGATTTCCTTCAGGCTAAGTTACATTGATAAGAAATTTCTCTTGTTGATTGGGTCGCTGATTTGACACTGACCAATTTGCCATAGCAGCTTGTAATAGGTCTCTCTGTCTTGGGATAGCCAATGAATCCCACATTGAGATGTTTACATTCATTTTCTTCATCTGCTCAATGATGTTGAATGGAGATGAGCTATCTGTTTGCTACCCCTTTCCTTGCACATTCTTCTCTAGAACATGAGATGTTGCAACTGACACTTGAGATGGTTTAGAAGGTGGTTTGGGATGACCCTACACATTTGGAACTACACTTTCATTTCCAACACCTTGTGGAGTAATAGAGGGCTGTGGACCATTTGAGTTGGATGACTGTCCTTCTCCAATATTTCTCTTCTTAGACTGTGTATTGGCAGCTATACTTTGAGAAGGAGTCTGATTTATTCCATAGAAGTCTTCAGCCTAGCAAGTGACTAGCATAGTTTCATTTGGGGGTCCCTTTGGCTGAGCTCCTTACTGGTGAGTTTCTTTGTGGCTAGATTCTTGTGACACACCAATAGTTTGCACCATCAGAGCCTGATTTAATGTGCCATTAACGCACATTGATTGGTTATGTGGCTAACTACATGGGAAACACCAATCATATTCTTGTGCCATGTTATTCTGTGCTGGAACCAATGCCCTTGATGTTGAAGTTATACTTGGATCATATGGCCTAAAAGGTCTAGGATCTTGAGGTTGTCCTTGGTTATGGATCCAATTTACAGTCTGAGATGGTGGCCTATTTTGCTATTATTGAGGTCTAATTTGATACTGACCCTGAGACTAAGCCTGAGGCTGATATGGCCTAGAACTCTAAGCTTGTCGTCTTTTAATGGTTACTAGCTCATTCCCCAGGTTCTGAAGCTGTTTTATGACTTCCTGGAGTTCTTTGGAGTTGTTGGATGATGAATTGGAGGATTCAGATGAGATTTGACTCCTGGGGGTGGGTATAGGAGCTAATGTAGGTGTTTGGATAGTATCTGGGCTTCCTAACTTAGGTTATAGAGGCATGGATGGTCTAGGAGTGATTTTTCTAGCCTGAATCAAACGGTTCTCAGCCCCTATGGAAAGGCTATAGGTTGCAGGTAAGGTTGTGCCCCCCATTGACTAAATCATCAAAGAAATATCAAAATTCAAAGCCCTAAGAAAGTATAAGAAGGAACCTTCATTAGTGGGCTTTACTACTATTGGGATCCTATCCTAGGTCTGCTGAAATATGAGGTTACTGTCAGCTACTCGTTTGGAGCTCTCTTGATTGTTGTTAGTTGCTCCAATAAAGATAAGTTGTCACCTTTCTCTCCAAAATGGTGGTGGAGAGATGTGCACAGCTGGTTCCAATTTTGGATAGAGCCTACCTCAAGGCTCTTGAACCATTAGGAAGCTTTCCCTTTGAATGAAGAGGTGAGTAACTTGAATGCAATGTCCATCTCATGGATTTCATGGATTATACAGACATTCACAATATCTTGGACATAATCACCAGGGGAAGTCTGGTTTTCCCTAGTGAAATACGGGATGCTCTTTAACACTGTTATTGGGACTGGATTTTGTGCAATACAATGCCCAACCCAATGCCCACTAGCCCTAAGGATTGGGTTGTGCTATTCTAATTGGTTAAAGAATAGCACAACCTAATGACCAGTGAAGTTGACATAAGGATTGGGTTGTGCTATTATGATTGGTCTCGTGTTGATTGAATCAAAGGCCTACTGAGTGGAGGTGTTTACAAGGTCCTATTTGGTGGAGGTGAAGACCTTTGAGCTCTTCTTCCTCTTCTTTTTCTATCTGGGGATAAAAGCAGATAGATAAAGAGTCCTTCTTCCCTAGTTATTGATCTGGTTTGAATTCTTCTCATAAATCTGCCAGGCTTGGAATGCTGAAACTAGTGGATTCGACCTCTTTTAGAGTTGCCATATGTGTAATTTTAAAGCTCATTCAAAGTTGGAAACTTACAACAAGTGCACATCAATCTTGTTGTAATTAAAATGAAGACTCTCTCTCTCTCTCTCTCTCTCTCTCTCTCTCTCTCTCTCTCTCTCTCCCACCGAGTGTGCTAGAAATGTTATCGCCGAATCACAACACCCCTTTTTCTTACACAAGTGCATATACTTGAGCTCATGATGTGATTGGATAACATGGGTACTATCTCCAAGTTATGGGACTTGCTACTTGAGATAGACCTCCAGAGAAAGCTGGTTCTTACTCCTAAACTACCTGTCACAATCTACTCTAATGCAGGCAAAAACTATCAGTCCTAATCTATCTTTCCAAGGGACTAGGGAAAGAGAGTGCATGTAAACAGAAGCGTGTACACTAAAACCATGATACACCAGAAAAGGAGGGGTGTGAGAGTAGTCTTATAATGTGTGAAAAATAGAAGTAAAATTCATACTAGAAGGGGTGATAACAGTTCTCCACAATCTGGAAAATGCATTCACAAAAATATTTCATACATGCACAATAATAATGAGTCCTTGTAAGAGCATAAACATAGACACAATATTCTTGTAATGAAGGTTGAAAGGGCAAGAAGAGTGAAAACAAACACAGATGCATCCACAAACTTGTATGTTATTACTTCATGATATGCACAGTTCAATCTATTACAAGATAAGGGCCTAGATCACCATGCAAGGAGTCCACTACAAGGGCCTACCACACATTGGCTTCACAAAGAAATTTTGACAGAGATTTGCTACAATAAAAACTACTTCCCTCTACAATGAGCCCAACACCCAAATTTATAGAAAAATAAGAAGAGAGAGAGAGAGAGAGGGAAATCCCGAAATATGTCCTTCAACCACTTGTAAGAGGTATTAAATGGAGTGAAATTATGTTTTTTTGCTTGAAAAAGGCTCCCCATACTGTCCCATGACTTGTAGCAGTGAAATATGGCAACCCATGCTTCATTAAATGTGTCCAACTACCAAATAAAACACTATTATGAACTTGGCCACGTTTTCTAGAAAATATCCATCGACCCCTCATCAAATCTATAATTTCTTGATTTCTATGCATCAGGCTCATAGCCAAGATTCCAACAGTACCAATTTTGTGTGATTTTGTTGAGAAATGCAAAAGTTATGGCCTTCTGAGTGTGAGCAGCTATTTTGGGTCTGCTAGGCATTTTCTGTCATTTGACAGGAATGAACATTAATTGACTGGAGCTGAATATGTTTATTTTATTTTAATATATCTACCCTCATCAAAATTAAGAAATCCAATTTTTGTGATGTAGAAGACGTCGTGCTCATTCTAGAAAGTCCAATTTTATGAAAATCAAAGCTCGGAGTCAAAAGTTATGGTCGTTTGAAGTTCAGGAGGTCAAACGTTGACTTTTCTCTTCACTGTGGCTATTTCAGCAAAATCAGGTTCATGCGTGTCCCAGAAAGAAATCTTTGCATCACCTAATTCAGGCTTCCTTGTCCCTATACGTCCACCGTTGATTGGGCTGTGAGGGCTGTTGACCTCTGCGTTCTCCGCAACGTATGGTTCCTTTTGCAGCTTTTTCACCTTTATGCGTCCTGCGTGTACTTTTGTCCCAACCATCCCGGACACATTTCTCCAAGCCACCCGCAATGTACTTAATTGGAGCAAAATCAGCTTTTCGTGTCCTGCGCATACCTACGTCCCAACTGTCTCGTGGACCATCTAGGACAAAAATGTTCGATTTTTCCGCCAAAATGAGCCCATTTTCAGATTTTTTCCAATTTCTCTAACTTCTTGGGTTTTTTCCTAGATGGGGGAAGTTAGAGAGAAGCCAAGGGAACCCCCAAAACATGATTTTTTTCCTTGAATCAATTCTACTTGCTTGGGACTAAAGAATCTGATGCATGTTATCAAAATTACCTTGAGGGGTGAATTTTGGATAATAGTAACCAAAGGAATTTATTTATTAAGCTAGATTTCTCTTGGAGTTTGTGTTGATATTTGAGTGCTTGGGAATATTGAGTGTTTTACACTCTACCCCTTTATGGAAATTCGAATTTGGCCTTAGAGGCCAATTTTGGAAGCTTGTGGGACAAGTAAAACTTTTCCTAAACCTCTTAAATTGCTATGCCAACCCTACCTATGGGCTGGGGGGTCAAAATTAGACCCCATTAGGTGTTTTGGGAAGATAAAAAGGTAAAATGTGGAGTGCACTTTCTTTCATGTAATTAATTTTTTCCTTATGAGGTGTGGGCTTAGTTTGTGTGTGCAAGTAATATGTCATTTCTTCACCCACTTATTAATTGTTCTTTGGAGTTTGAAGTTTGACTTTAGAGGTGGATTTGAGGATGAGTGATGTAGCATCCTACATGGAGCCACCTCATCCTCCTCTCTCCCTTTTCTATTTAATCAAGTTCTTTTGCTTGATTGGGGGTTACTTCATTATTTTTGTGTTCATATATTTTGAGAGTTAGAGGAATTTGGGAAGTGTTTGTGGATTTGTTGGAAATTCTTGGTGTTTTTTTGGGCAAGAAGAAACTTGGGGTATTCTCTTGGATTAAGCTCTACCATGGAAATTTAGGAGCTAAACTCTTGTTAGATGCTTTCTTTTATTTTGTATGCATATGTGCTTGTTTTGAGTGTTTTTCTATGCTTGTTGGGTGCTTGGGTAGATTACCTAAGTGTGGTGTAGGAGGGGACTATGGGGAGTCTTCATGTGGGGAGGCATAAGAGTTTATATTTCATGTTTTGGAGGGAGTTTGGGTTGAGTACCCCACCTTGGACAAGAAATTACTTGCATTTATTACTTGGTTATTTTGTTGAGGGAACCATAAGAGATTGTAGGTAGGTATAAGAGAATGGGGGAGACATAAAAAGTTATTGAGGGAGGCATAAGAGTGTGTAGGGGTTTGAGATGTTTTATTGGAGGTTTTTAAGGTGGGAACTCATTTCCCATTAGGAGGCATAAGTGACTTCCCCATAGGTTGTTGCTCCTTTGGCTTTTCATATTTGAAGCCTTGTATATTTTGTTTGTTCTTCTTGTGATTGAAGAATTGAGTTATTTGTGTTTTGGTATGGTTGTGAAATCTTGGGTTGTTATGTGAAAGCTTGTTGTTACCATGAGTTGAATCCATTTTCCATTGCATTGTGGTTGGGGCTCGGGGGCCAATGAGGAGGATGACTTCTCCTCCTCATTGGAATTCTTGGTTTGGTGGAGAATGTTGCCTCTCCCCCCTTTTTATTTGTGATCAAAGGAAACATGGTGGAGCTCTCTTGTTGGTGGTGTGAAAGTTGGAGCTTTGTTGGTTCCTTCAAGAAATCCTTCCTTGGGATTAAGTCTTCTTGTTATTCCCACTCAAGGTGGAAGATTTTGTAATATTGTAATTTGTTTAAAAGAGATGTAGCTTTGTAAGTTGTAACTTTATTTGAAAAAAAAGTTCATTGAAAATTTGTAAAACTCCCTTCTCATTGTACAGTGGTATGGAAGGAAAAAACCAAAAGGGAAAGCTTGTGTAATAATTTAGTTGAAAGTTGTATTATGGGAAAATAATGTTACTTTCATTGTGAAATTGTATTATTGCAAATGAGAAAGTAGAAATAGAAATGTTTTGAGATGTTAAAATGTATACATAGTAAATTGAAATGTTTAATACAGTGGTTGTAGTTATTTTGAATACATGAGAGTGAGTGTAAATGAAAGAGAGAACAAATTTGAGATAGGGAATGGATACATTTTGTATTAGGAAAATCACCATGTAGAAGCAGATGTAAATCTTTCATTTCACCCTTGGAATTCAAAGAAAATTAGTTGAACAAAATGATTCATTGTTGTTACTACTATTGAAATAGAAAATATTTTAAAATGAATATTTTAAACTAAAAAATGATCAAATGGAATGAAATCTCAAAACTTAAAACTTTAGGTGCATAAAATCAAGTTTAGAATGTAATTTGGAACATTGTAGTAACTTTTGTTTTTGGAAAATTCTCATATTTTAAGATTCTATTTTTTCATAAACAAGACCGCCACCTTGTGCAAAGCGGCTGTCCCGTAACCGTCGCTCAGGCTAAGGCGGCAGTCCTAAAACCACAGCTCAGTAAGGCGGCAGTCCATGTTTTTTCACCTAGGTAGGGTGGTGGTCCCAGGACCTCCGATCTGCTCTGGGTGGTGGTTCTGCCACTTACGATAAAACTCCTCGGAACCGCGCCTGTGTAAAAATTTTTAACTGGATTATCCTAATTTATAAGTTGTAAAATTTAACTAATAACTACCGGTAACCAAACAATGAGTAAATACCTTGGGTTGGGCAATAAAAACCTCCAAATTGTGGATTAAAAAATTCTTTTCATTTATAACAATGGAGGAAGGGTTTTCCCCAAATGGAGAACCCCAAATACAAATGGCTTGAAATAAAAATAGTTTGAAAAGAAAAACCTCCTTCTGTTCTTGAATGAAATAGATTACAACAATAAAACTAAAATATAAACAAATCAAAACTTGATCTTGAAGAAAATCCTCCATGGTTCTTCCTCTCTTGCTCGCATGGCTTCCTTCTCTCTCCAACCTGTAATTTTAACAAAAGAAAATACACCAAATGATGATTTTAGAATGAAGGAAAGGTTTTAATAAGAATTCATAAGGATTTTTAGGGTTAGTTGGAACCCTAGTATCTAATGGCCAAGATTGGTTTAATCTAAGGGTTAAGGATCAACCCTACCTTTTTTGGCGGGATTAAATTTTTATAAATATTTTTATTTAAAATTTAAGGGTATGTGTAAATGAATGAATGGGGCCATTAATTACCTTAATGTGCAAGTCTATTTCCTAGATCCTAATATGTTTTATTAAATTAATGATATATGGGATATTAAAGCTAATGGGATGATGAAACAAAATGACTAAGTATAAAATTGACCATTTATTAAAGAGAAGAAATAATTTAACCAAGCAAAGTAAATTATGGTACCTTCCTGGATGAATGTTAATTAATTGACTTTAGGGATAAAATTAAAAATATTTAATCTTTGCACTAGACCTGGTTCCCCAACCGTAAGGTTGAGAATATCAGTGTAAGTTATTTTAATGTACCATAGGGGTTGTCACCCTTGTAACCTTCTTATAACTTAAACAAAGAAAACAAAATTGTTGCAACTTTCGGGATAAGTGTTTAGCATTTCAATGTGTTTCTAGAACGTTGTTTTTGCAGGCGTTACTTTAAAAACAATATATGATACTATCCTTGAAGACCAAATAAATGACCCTAATTTATTTTCCTTGAAGAGGCTAAATAGACGAGGACAATAAATATAGATGTCCTTCATCCAAAATGGTTTGTTTCATGTTAACCTAGTTGATGCGCCCGAATTAGCAGGAACTTGACAAGGTCATAACTTGAGCTCCGGGGTGTCCGTTTGAGTGTTTTTTTTTTTTTTTGAAACCACGTGTTTCGATGAGACGAATGCAGCGGCAACCCGCCCCTACCGGTTGGGGCAAGTTTTCGACACGTTTTCGGGCCCTATCCGCCATCTTGAGGCCGGAAAATTAGGATTTAAGTTATAGTTTGGTTTTTTTCCTATTTTTGAGCATTAGTTAATTTTAGTCTATTAATTGCATTTTGAGTTAGAAAGTTAGCAATTCCTCTAATTTAGGGATGTAGAAGATGCGTGGCAATTTCTGTGCCCGTAGGAATAAGCATGCGAACTTACTAAGAATAAACAGGTTCTAGTAAACTGCTAAAAAATAGTAATTTCCGCCACCTAGAGTAGATTTAGTCAGAGTTAGCTAGAGTTTACTTGGCAACTCGAGTTGGGAGTTATTTTCCTATTTAGGATGAAAATGGTTTGTTTCATGTTAAAGGACATATGCCACAAATCCTATCATAATTCATTTTGTAGCTCACTAAGAGTTGGTAGCATAAAATTCTTCAAAGAAGTTTCCTAAGGTGCTATACATGGAAATGGATGCAAATAATCTATATTCATGGGTACACAATTATCCAAAAAATAATTATGGATTACAATCATTACTTAAGGTCATCCAAATTGATGTCATTAGTATTTTACAAACACATAGAGTTATATGATAATCTAGGGGAGAGGTCATTCAAATGTTCATAAATCTTATGCCAAACAAATCAATTTCATGGAAGAATGAATGAAGCAACTCATTGTGATATATAAGACACAAATTTACTGGTGTAGTTTTTTTTTGCCAATAATAAATATTAGGTTAGCTCAATATGTTGATTAAAATATTTCAAGACGATGAATTTGATATCACAATTCTTATCATGTCTTTATAAGTGACAATTACTAATATAGCAATATTGTTTTTTATAAGGGAAATATTTGTTGAAGGAATGCTATATCTTTCAAAATTATTAGATGACACTATAAATGGATTTAATTATGGGAAAAAGTGAAGATTTAATTGATATAGTTATTTGTCTACTCAATAAATCTAGCAATGTAAATTATTATACAAAAATTATGTGGTAAATATATAGGAAAACTTCTATAATTTAAATGACCCGAATTTTCCAAGAATGCTTTGTAAAAATGTGAAATATGTGTGATCATCTGTTGTGGAACTTACATTATTCCTCTTTTATTATCATAGAGGTTTGAAAATAGTGTGTTGAATATATATATATATATATATATATATATATATATATATATATATATAATCGAAATAAAACCAACATGAAATCCTAAGTGGTTCATGTTCTAGCAAAATATTATCACTTGCAATAAAACTAACACCATGAACTCAAAAAACTTAATAATTTTCAAGATGCATTATGGGTGATAATGCAATACATTGTTGAACTATTGTAAGTAAAGTAGGAGGGAATGAATTGAAAAATATATCAAAATAATTGAATGAAACAACTTTGAATATATTATGCAGTGTAAAATAAACATTAAAAATGTAAGTCGTCGAAGAAACAACGTATTACGTTGAGATACAACCTACTTTGATATAAATATTGTAGACACACTAAGATTTGACATTCTAGTTTTATATAGTACATTGAGTATCTTTTATAAGAGCAATGTCTTAGATTGTCATTATTAGGAGAGACAACAAAATACGTTGTTGAATTGTTGTAATCGAAGGAGGTGGGAATCAATTGGAAATTATTAAAAATAATAGAATGACATCAGTTGAATAAGGTCATCAAACTATGTATGAAAAAACAAGCATTGAAAATGCATGTTTTTTAGGTAACAACGTAGTACATGGAACAATAAACTACTTTGATATATATCTTGTATAATCACAAAACTTTGACATCACAATTTGTAACGGAAATAGGCCCTATAAATAAAGAACTAGGGACCCTTTTTAAATTTAAATATGGTCAAGGAAAACTAAACATAAAAAATTAACATTTATTTAAATATGCCCAAGGAAAACTAGGCATAGATTTGAAAATCTGAAGATATGGTAGACATCATCTTAAATATATATATATATATATATATATCTTGAATTTTTTTTTCAAAACCTACTTAGTTTAGTCAAAACAAGAAATTAAAATTTGGAAAAGACATGATATTTTTGGCGTATAATATTGAATAAAATCATTACACCACTATAAACAGTAAAATCAGCAGCACAATATGCAGGAGAAACAAATTAAAAAGTGGACACAGTAATGCTACTGCTATGATAAACCTGTCTTCCTCTTTGTGAATCTAACTACCTATATTCAGTTGGACGCCTTGCAGAAAAATAGGGGAAAATGAAGTTATGAACAACATAGAAAGGAAAGGTTTCAGAGATGGAATGAACGAATGGGAAGCACTTCTCCTACACCATTAAATAATATCTCAGAGGCAACACCAACAATTCTTTCAAAAAAACGTCTTCCTCTTCTGGGTTTATGAATTAGAGTATGTTCAGATGTAGCAAAATAAGGGAAACTAAAGCTATGAGTGGGATATCAGCCAAATGGAATGCAGGACTAGCACCAAAACTTAAAATTTGAATTAGAAATTTATTACCGGACAGGTAATGATTTGACTGATAAGATGGCCCACTGTGTTGGACAGAAATTGACAGACGGAGACAGATGCCCCCTCGAATGCAATACTTAACAGTATTGCGGACGCAGCTTTGTAACAATCATCCATGGCGGACATGGCAATAACTCGATCCACCAATTTTATTTTCCCTTATCTTTCTCTATCCTTTTTTGACCGGCCCATTCACAACGACAACGCAAAACAGGAGAATAAGTTACAGGGTTTGAACACTAGTTGTTCAGATCCCGAGGAGTATTTTAACTTTGACCTGAGGTGCACCAGCTCCATGGCATTCCTGGCGTTCCTAACCGATGATCTGTTCCGATGGGGCTGGCTCCTTCCTTTCGATCTCAAAAGATGTCGGAGTGAACCCAACTGACAAAATTCTTACTATCAAATTTCTGTTGTGAAAATCGACATCTGTTGAAAGAGAAGATGAAGGCGTGGAGAACTGAATTGCTGGACTAGCACTTGCAGTCGATTTACTGCAGCAGGGGTAATTCTGAAGGTTCACAGAGAAAAATTTATAGCTCTAGTGAATCCGCCCCTCCCTTTAGTAGATTTAAATCCAAACCAAATCGTATGCCTTCAAAGCTTCCACCCTCGGGCAACAATTGGCAACAATTGTTCACCCTGGGGTTAGTAAAACCTCCTCCAATGAAGCTCGAATATTTACCTCTCAAACACAGGAAGCTCGACAAAAATGGCGTGGAAGAATCAATTCTTAAGCGATTGGCTTCATGGAATTACAATGAGAACTCAAAGCTCAGGGAAATAGAGAAGGGTCGTGTGATTTTCCCACAAAAATTGATTACCGTCAAATAAAACAAGGCGCTTGAAGGGAATCATAGATCTAAAGCCTGGATAATACATTTTTCATTGACGTCATTAAACGGTTGTAAGCCTTCCATTGATGTTGTGGTTAACTACACCTACAGTATCAGGAAAATGGCCTCTTTACAGTTCATGTAATTCCCATATGGCGGGATAGTAGGGAAATATGGATGCAACTGCGGATGTTTCAGTACCTCTTTTAACAGTAAAGGTTCAAACATAGACGATGAATGAATCGACAGAGACGGAGATTTCATAATCTCTTCTAACTGGCATGGATGGCTGTCGAATTGAAACCCTGATTACAGGACACTCGTGTCATGATAACATTGCTTGTATATCTTGAAGTTGGCCCACAATATTCAGCCATTAGTTGTTTGTTGAGTACCTCGTAAAGAGCTACACATGTTTACTATATGTAGCATTCTCATACTTGTGTGACCTTTGTTTAATTCCAAATAATAGATTGGACTAATCAATTTCATGTGTTTTCACATATTAATTATTTCATTAAAAATAGTATTAGTTGAATTAATTTCAAGATTCATAAACATCATTAAAGTTTATAAGAATATTAAAACAAAATTTCAAATTACAATTTACAAAATTATTATTGAGAAAAATAATAGAAATCACTCATTTAACACAAACTTGTAATTTTGTAGAAAGTAAATTCCAACTTGTCAAGGCTCTGTTATTTCCTACTAAACCTTATGCTACGACATACAATTCATGATTTTTCATCTATATTTTCTAAGAACAACATTGAAGACAACTCACCTACAATTTTGAAGGCCCTACGGACCTTATTGGAACTTCCAAATGAGGAAATAGTAAATCAACTCGTACGCCTACCTACCAAACAAAGAGGTACCTGCTCTGATTCCGCACACTGTGAAAATGGAAATTTAGATATGGTCACTCATGAAGGCTCAGAAACATTATTCTTCACCCTAAGTGGTGCTAAGACTAGATGGCCTACTATGCAAAAGCTACTGCATAGCCAACCTCCTACATCACCTGTCACCACATAAACATGGAGAATCCACACTTTCTTTGAATATCAATTTTTAAAGTCAAATATGGATTAAAAAAATAATATAACGATTCATACAAATATTATAAAATATTCAAATAGAATACTCTTTTGCAGGTGAGTATTGTTAAACTTTGTCAGACTTGAACACAGAATCCCTCAATTGAAGATGGGTGATATGGTAGAGAGAGTGGTAGCCATAAGAGACATTGGTGTCACCATGGTGGAGACCACGATCAAAATAGTAAAAAAAATATTACCAATATACAGCGTAGCAGGATCCAATATCACATGCAGAAGCCATGAAGGAGGCAATTAGTTATTTATAACCTTTAATGTACTCTGCACTCCCTGCAAGCCAATTATATTAGCACTAAACTAGATCCATGACATGATAGTGGGCTCAATGCCATAAGTCTATAAGGGATGTGATCGCCATGTCATGTCCCATATATATATTGATAGGGCCCACTAGCCCCAATAGATTCTAAGGTAAAACTTCTATTTCTCCTATTCATTTCCATCTAAATTTTTAGTCTCCTTTAAGAGATTATTGTATAACATTTGTATAAGGTCCACTGTAATGTTCATGAATTCTAAGAACCATTAAATTCCTTAGTAGATGTCAACCCACGTGTCTGATAAGAAATGATAAAAGCAATAATAATGAACAAGATAATATGTTGAATCTAAGGCAAATGAAAAGTGAGAACGTAAAAATGTAAGACACAAAAATCTGATGTAGATTTATATATATCCCGACGAAGTAGTTCCAAAATATACTAGGTCAGGTTGATGGTGATGCAGGATATAGAATGCAAGTTAACAATGACTTGAGAATATGATTCTTGACATCAACTTAGAAATGCAGATCTATCAGGATCTGAATGTCAACAATATGATCACAGAGGCTTGAGAATACTGACAGGAACCTACAGAGGAAGATCAGGAAAAAGGGAACATAAAGGATGTAAAAAAATAAAGATTTGTATGGATTGGATGGAAATAGGCCTCGTGTCGATGAAAACTGGGCTGATTTAGGAGTGACTGGAGATAAACATAATAGTTTTTCATTGATATAGAGGTAGGATGAGAGCTATGAGAATTGTGTATGATAATAGAACAAAGAAATAAAATGATGAAGATCTGGAAGATAAAATGAGTGATCACACAGGGTTGGGTTGATGGTGATCTAGGTGGAGTGAAAATGACCTGGGAAGCACAAGACAATGCTAAGGATGGATGAGTTGAATGGAAAACCTGTAAACAAAATTATTATAAGGAGAGACTGAAGGTGAAATTCTGTTAGTACCTGAAATATAATAGAATTAATAAGAAATGATAGCGTGCACCAACACAAAGCAAGAATAAACTTCCCAACGTCTCCACAAGAGATGGAAGAATATCTCAAATGGACTCCAAGAAGGTTGACACATCTGAAATGATGCTCAAGATCGAAGATAAATTCACACAACACAAGACAACTCTAATTATGCCTTGTTTTGAAGGGGGGTGAAACCAACTTTATAGGGTCAATGGTAGCCCGGGCGGGTCACTGCCAAGTGCTAGAAACCATCATCTCTTTGGATGGTTGATGGGTTATTTATTCGAGATATGGGGGTTTCATGGATTAGGATGCATTTTTTAAAGCATATAGGTGCATTAGGATCTCCTAGGGAAGTGTCATCGGTAGGTGCGAGATAAAGCTGGATTAAATAAAAGCTATAAAAACTATAGGTATATGGAATTAGGTAGTTAGGGATAATAAACAACTTAGGGAGGACAAATGAAAGCTAACTAGAGGTAATTAGCTAATGAGAGGAGGATTATAAAATCATTAAATGAAGATTAATCAAATTCGATAGGTTAATATATAGGAAAGATGAGAATTAAAATATGAAAATGAATTAAAATAAAGGCGGTCTCGATAGGATCATGGTGAAAGAAGCGAACATGGAAAAAATGGTAGCGATACAAAATTTTGGTGTCTATAATAGCATATAGTCCACCTAGGAAAAATCGTAATGAAAGGAAAAAATACAACAGAACACCACACAGAAAATACACATAGGATTGAGTGTGGCTTCTTAGTACAAATGTGTATGGAATCGACATAACCTAAACATAAAATTATTGGTAGTAATAACCAACTCTATAACGATTCAATAATATATCACGGTTCTCCCATAATATTTATTTATGGCGACGTTGGTGGTGATAGGTGGATTTTGGAAATAGTAGGTTGGTCCTATCGCCATTCTATATAGATAATGTACCAAGTTCATTTATTATGAATAATAATTTTATCTATCTTGATCTAATGGTTTGGTATCTTCTCCAACTCAATATTGATCTAATCAGTAGATAATAACTATCTCCTTAACCACTGCCATGTAACCATTAACTTAGACATGATTTTAGTGTACATTCCATCATACGATTGTCTTTTCCTCGAACACCAAAAAATATTTACACATGGCAGGGTGAAAACTGAACAAAATAGGATTCCAAAGGATATTTTACTACCATTAACTTTGTATGTGTTAGTAGATGTTATAGATACATGTGCATTCTCATTATCAATGAAATTTTCACAATTAAAAACATGAATGCAATGCTTAACATTTTCCTAGGTGCCTCTTCAATCCTAAAATTTCATAAACATATCTAATGGCCATTTCCTTTTCAAATCACTTGTAACTATGAGGGACACATATCAAAGTCATGAACTAGCATGTTATTGTTTCTATAACCGTTACTTACATGCTACTTTGTAATATTTACATAACTAATAATGAGGTTGTTAGATATACGTATACCGCAACATCCCCTCAACCAAACAACCTTTTGGAATAGAATTTCTCCTTGAGAAATTGAAAATCCATTTACTGTCACCTTATAAAGAAGATCATTACTAATGTTTATCAATTCTATCCCACAGGGTACTTACGTTTTCCTGCAACTAATTTATAATCCAGCTTAATAAATATCTATATATTTGAGTGAGATAAGATGTTATTTTGTATAATCATTACATACATTTAACTACTTTATGTTTTCCTGAACTGGTTTATACAACTATGATGCTCTTAATTATATGACTTTATAAATATCTATATATTTGAGTGAGATAAGATGTTACTTTGTATAATCATTACATACATTTAACTATGCTCTTAATTAGTGGAGATAAAATATAACAATGAGGAACATGAAGGGGTAAAAAATTTCATTGCCTCTTCCAGGGGCATAGAGAAACAAACAACTAGGAAGACCCTACCCCATTACAATGAGAGAAAGTGGAGATAAAATATAACAATGAGGAACATGAAGGGCTGCCTCTTCCCATGCGGAATGAAGACACATCTTTCTGAAGGCATAGAGAAACAAACAACTAGAAGTCCAACAAACAACAAAAACAAATACAGAAGAAACACTAACCATGAGACTTCTTCCATGGGAATGAAGACACATCTTAAGGGAGTCATGATCAAAGAAGGTTGACATAGCTGAAAGGATGCTCAAGATGAAAGATAAGTTCACACAACGCAAGACAACTCTGATTATGCCTTGTTTCGAAAGGGGGTGAAACCAAATTTACAGGTTTGATGACGACCTAGGTGGGTTTCCTCGAACTATGGGGAACCATCCCTTTGGATTGTGGATGGGTTATTTATTTGAGATATGAGGATTTTATGGCTTAGGATGCATGTTTTAAAGCATATAGGTGGGTTATGGTTTCCTAAGGAAGTGTCATTGGTAGGTGGGAGATAAAGATGGATTAAATAAAGGATAGAAAAAGCATAGGGATATGGAACTAGGTAGTTAGGGATAATAAAAAACTTAGGGAGGAGAAATGAAAGCTAATTAGAGGTAATTAGCTAATGAGAGGAGGATTAGAAAATGATTAAATGAAGGTTAAGCAAAGTTGATAGGTCAATATATAGGAAATATGAGAATTAAAATATGAACATGAATTAAATTAAAGGTGGTGTAGATAGGACCATGGTGAAAGAAATGAACATGGGAAATAAGGGTAGCAATACCAAAACTTGGTGTGTACAATAGCATGTAGTCTACCTAGGAAAAATCATGATGAAAGGAAAAACTACAACGGAACACCACGTAAAAAATACACGTAGGTTTGAGTGTGGCTTCTTAGTACCAATGAATATGGAATCGACACAATTTGGACATCAAATTATTGGTGGTAATCATAAACTATATAATGTTTCAATAACATCTCACACTTCTCCCACGAGATTTATTTATGGCGATGTCAGTGGTGATATGTGGATTTTTGAAATAGTAGGTTGGTCCTATCCCCAATCTATACAAATAAAGAAACGGGTGGATTTATTATGAATAATAAGCTTCTCCATCTCGATCTAATGGTCTGGTATCTTCTCCAACTAAATATTCATCTAATCAATATATATTAACTATCTCTCTAACCGCCGCCCCATAACCCTTAACTTAGATAGGACTTAGTGTACATTCCATCATACCTTTGTCCTTTCCTTGAACACCACAAAATATTTACACATGGTACGGTGAAAAAAAAACAAAATAAGATTCCAAAGGATGCTTTACTACCATTAACTTTGTATATGTGTCGGTAGGTGTTATAGGTACACCTGCATTCTCAATATCAATGAAATTTTCAAAACAATTAAAATCATGAATGCAATGCTTAACATTTTCTTAGGTGCCTCTTCATTCCTTAAATTTCATAAACATGTCTAATGGGAAATCCCTTTTCAAATCACTTGTAACTATGAGTGACACATATCAAAGGCCTGAACTAGCACATCAAGGTTTCCATAATTGTTGCTTAGATGCTACTTTGTATTATTTACATAGCTAATAATGAGGTTGTTAGATATGCGTATACTGCAACATCCCCTCAACCAAAGAACCTTTCAGAATAGACTTGCTCCTTGAGAAATTGACAATTGGTTTAAAGTGTCACCTTATAAAGAAGATCATTACTAATGCTTATCAATTCTATCCCACGGGCCTTATGTTTTCCTGAACTGGTTTATAATTTGACTTTATAAATATTTATATATTTGAGTGAGATAAGATGTTACTTTGTATAATCATTACATACATTTAACTATGCTCTTAATTATTATTATTATTTTTTGATTAGGTGGAAAAAAAGGGTTGAGGGGACCTTGCCCCATTACAATGAGAGAAAGTGGAGATAAAATATAACAATGAGGAACATGAAGGGCTGCCTCTTCCAGAGGCATAGAGAAACAAACAACCAGAAGTCCAACAAACAAAAAAATAATTTCAAAGAAACATTAACCATGAGACTTCTTCCCATGGGAACGAAGACACATCTTAAGGGAGTCATTACCCTTCCCTTTCTTTCTTCTATTCATAGTAGACAAATTGTCACCGATATTTAGATTAACATTTTCATTTGAGTGAACTGGTATACAAATTTCAAAATTATTTTCACCCATCTGAGTAAGGATCTCCGAAGAAGGAGGGAGGGAAAAGGACTCCAAACCAACACAAGGAGAAGATTCCTTCTCGACAGACTCCATAGGAGCCTCCACTTCCACATCCTCAGATCCCTTTTCTAACTCTGAATCAGAGTGACTGTTTACAACCAGATGACTAGAATCAACATTATTCCACCACGAAAATCGATTATTGGTATTTTTCTTCCCACACTTACAATCCGCCGCTGAATGGCCAAGGGAAAAGAAAATATGAAAAATGAAGAGAAAGCCTTCATAGTCAATTTTTTGAGTCCATATCCTATCCTCAACATGTAGGTGAACAGAAGTAGGGAAACCCTTTGAGGTGTTCAGATCGACCAAGATGCGAGCATACGTTGTATATTCGTACCAGGTTGTCTTTGTGTCAATAACCTGGGTTTTGCCTAAAGAATCCCCAATAGAAGCTAAACATTTCTCCCCCAAAACTAGAGAGGAAGATAAGGCAGCCTGATCCACATAGGTCGGGTTTGGAAAGTTTCAGTAACAAGGTTGAAAAGAGGGAACCATGGCTTCATGAGAAAAAAATGACTTTGATAATCCCACAATTTAACAAAAATTAGATCTCTATCATATGTGATATCAAAGACAACAATGAAGAAACCTCTAGTTGTGGGGTAGATGTCGACTTTACCTTCCATAAGCAGTTTCCATGAAAGGGAGATCCATTCGTGGAGAGCAGGTAGGCCCAGGCATATATTGTTGAATATGTAGATGATTCCTTTCTCCTTAAAATATGTCTCAGATTTCAAAACATTCGCTCCACAAAAAACACTGGGAGAAGACATTGCATGTTTCATTGGTTTGACTGGGGCACAAATAGATTTTATGACCTCAAGAAGGATTTTACAGCCACCCAGATTAGCAGTCAAACCTTCTCCAACAGAAACTGAAACACCCACTTGAACAAGGGAATGACCAGGAGAAGGGGAGGCTGAAATAGGTTTAAAAGCAAAACCTAAGCCTCCATCTAACCCCTCTGAAGCAGACCCATGTTCCTTTGGAGACCAGTAACCTTTTGTGGGAACTGACACAATAAATGGGATCGGATCTGCAAAACCAGACTCCATAGTGCGCGAACCCCCTTGATCCACTAGTTTTGTTTGCTTTGCGCCACCGCCACTGCCATTAGCACAGGGTTTAGGTATAGGGCTCAAAAAATTTCTTGGAGGGTGAAAACCAGACTCCATAGTGCACAAACCCCATTGATCCACCAGTCGGGTTTGCTTAGTGCTGTCACCACTGCCATAGTGCAGGGTTTAGGTTCAGGGCTCGAGAATTTTCCTAGAGGGCACTCCATAATAATTTACATATGACGTTTGGCATTCATCAAAGCATACAAATGCATATTACAAATAACAACACTAAATATTAGATAGTAAAAAAAAATTCCATATTTAGTGTATAATATTATGATATTTCACTTCCAAAAAACTGAAAATTAATTAGAAAACACTTATGCCACACCCTGCCAGCATAGACTTGCTCCTTTAGGAGCAACCACTAGTTACGTTACATCTTTCACCTTGGAAACCCTTTGATAAAATAGATTTTAGGGAATTTATATTTTGTGGTTGAAACCCTTATTGAAACAGTCTGTAGTGAAAATATTGGCACAGGGACACTCCAAACTCTTCTAATATCAACAACAGAAAGGATTTAGCCACACTAAATGGAAAGGGATTCATGACTCCATTGGTTAAGGTACTTAACACTCTTTTTTTAAGCAAGACTTGTGTTTTCTTTTTGTCTTTTTCGATACCCCTTTGAGAATTTTAGCAGGAATTCTTTTAGATTTAGAAATGCTAACACTTTGAGATATGAAGTTGAGATTTTTAACATCTAAATTTATATATAAACTACACCTCAATAAAGTATTTGGTTAGAACAACTCCCTAAAATCATGTCATATTACATTACTTCAACGATTATCTAGCTGTAAATTATTGTGCAGAAATTTTTGTGCAATGGTTTCCATAAATTTAGATGTATAATACTGTTTTACCTCGCACGCAAAAAATGCCTAATACCCCACAATCAAACAAACATGGCCACAACCACTAGAGTTGAACCTGGGTGGGCCGTGCACTAGATCTTCGGCTTATAAATAATATATGCATGTTATACACGTTTATTTTTATTCCACCCAAAAAAAAATCTACTCTCATAAAACTATTGGAGAACATAATTACATTTGGGAATTAATCTTTCGTTTGTGTTTGGTACTTTTCTCATAGAAATGTCTTACTACAATAGAAATATAATGGAGAATTTGTATTTTAGGGGTATAATTTATTTGCACCCAATTCTTTCTTCTTTCTTTAATGTTTTGTATATGTTTAAAAGCATATTGGTCATATATGTAGATTAGGAAAGCATGATATTATGGAAATTTTTACAAAATTATATTTATTCTTAAGTTGTGGTCAATTTTTCATAGCTCTTCTAAAGTGGTTTGGTTCAAAATTAAATTTTTTAGTTTATCAGGTTAACATTAGTCGAGTGTATAGTAATTTTTCATTTTTTTACATTTAGTGTGTCAAAAGTGTCACCAATATGTTATTATGCCAAGAGACATATACAAAGTAATTAACAAAGTCTTTATATTCAAATTTATACAAGGTTCAAAGTTACTAGAATTAAACTAATTAGACAATTGTGAACTTAATAACGTAGGATGTTGAATTTGACTAATGAATTACTATCCTCGTGATGATTTGAATTTATCAGTTAGGATGTACCATACATTAATAATGTTGATTGAACTGAGATCATATTCATGTAATAGCTCATGTAATATTTATTTTTTTTTCATTGATAAGTCGCAGTTATTCTTTGATTGGAGGCGAAGCATTTACTGAACTTGGACCATTTCATTCAAGTAGAGCAGGCCAAAATAGTCTCGCAAAGATTTCTAATTCGTGGAACAACGATATTGTGTTCTATACAACCTCACCCTCATCTTTTATTTCCAAAAAATATTATTTAGTTAATTGAGTAAATCAATATTATTTACAAAATACTCACAAAGTTATCATAGATACATAAGGAATAATGTTGGATTTTATATATTGTCACAAATGGTACATTAATTTGTGATTTTTTATAAATTGTTAATGTCAACATTATTCTATTTGTATGTTTGTATGTGTTTATATATATTTTCCTTATTCACATTGGGGAACATGTGCAGACATTTGTCCAACTCGGAATTTAGTGTTACACGTGCCTTCTTTGATACCAGGAGCTAGGATTTGCAAATGGGATATTTCCTATTAATGCTCTCCTAGAATGTCCAAATTTGGACATTGGACAGTGTTCTCAATAAGGTTTTTAAAGCAACGTAATGAGGGACCCCTCCAATGTATGTTAAACATATGCATCTTGTGACAATGCATTTTTTTTATGTTAAACATATAAATAATACTGACATTGTATTTTTTTATGTTAAATATATAAATAATACTGACATTGTATTTTATATATCATTGGCATAATGTTTTTGTATATGTTCTCGTAAACTACAATTCCATCATGTAATTTATTTTCATTTTGATGTGTGGATGACATGTTATTTTATTAATATCTATAAGTTGTGATTTTTGTAAAATGTTTTATAGGTATGGCTCGACCTAGATTAAATTTTGAAAATGAAGAGGAAAGAAGAGCATATCAAAGACAATATCAAAGAAGAAGAAAACAATAAATGATAGATGCACAATGAGAGGAACAAAGGAAACGTTGAAATGATAATGATAGACAAAGATTTTCCGAACATAGGGTTGAATTAAAAAATGAAGAATTAGATGCAGAAATATGAAAACATGCAAATAACATGATAACAATTCATGCACAATCATCTCAAGACGACTCACATGTTTCAAGAACAAGGCTACATAATTTTATTTGTTCAAATTAGTTTCCTGAGGAAGAAAGTAAGAAATGTAAATATTTGATTACATTATTTATGTAAATGATTTTATGAATTGCATAGTTTTTTGAGTATGTTGTTGAAAAAATATTAAAAATAAAATAGAAAGTCATAAATATGGCAAAATAACCCCTTATTCTAATCTCTTATTCTCTTTATTTCATATCATTCTTGACTAGTGTTTCTAATTTTTAGAACCTGGATATTATATGATTGTTGTCTATTACATGTACGTGGAGTTTTTAGTTATATAAATAATTAGACAAGTTTTTGAAAATAATTTGTAGGTATGGCTTGACCAAGATTAAATTTGGAAAAGTAAGACGAAATAAGAACATATCAAAGAGAATATAAAAGACAATATCACAAAAGAAGAAAAAAAGAAATGACAGATGCATAACGAGATGAACAAAGGAAAAGTCAAAATCATAACGATATACAAAAATTTACAAAGTAGAGGGATGAATTAACAAATGAAGAAATAGATGTTGAAAGAAGACAACATGCAAATAACATGATAACAATTAATGCACGATCATCTCAAGAAGAACCACATGTATTAAGAACAATGTTACAAATACGGATTCCTTCAAATCAATTACCAAAGGAAGAAAGACTACATAGATAAGAACTTCATCAGGAAGTATCTCAAAGGCATTATCATAGATTGGTTGGTAATGTTGAAGTAAATTTTTGGGGAGAAAATTCAACATCGGTGGATCACGTGCTCGAAACACTAGAAAACTTTGCCATGGTATAATGGATATCAATGTTAGAAATAATGTATAGAATAATGGCATGCAAGAGGAAATAACAATAAAACCAATATAGATAATGAGAATAATAAGAATGCAAAATAATTAATTACAAGAGGAGTCAACAATAAAACCTGGAAGAAGAAGAAGAAGAAGAAGAAGAAGAATGCAAGGCTCGCATATTGAGAGAGAAAAAAATAAATTTGATCCCAATTGAATGCTTTGGAGAGATTTGAGCACCTTCCAAATGATTTTTCTACATGGTCTTGATAACCTTGCTTCACCAACCATGTGTTATATTGGAATACAAATTTCTCGAACACCTGAAGGACCTGTGTGTACTAGATGTCGACAAGAGAAAGGTCATCACCTATTTTCATTATCAAACAATATGGATCATGGGCCACAACTGCCAGAACTTGTAAACTTAACTAAAGTTGAGGAAATGTAGATAGCCCATGTCAACCCAATCCTACAAGTGACACATACAACTAGAGGTAAATACAAATATAAAGGTCACATGATATTTTTTCTAAAAGAAATTTCTAGAATTTTTCCACATAGATTGAACGATTTGCCGATGATTTTTGTTCAAAGGAGAGATCAACATGGAATAAATTACAATTTTACAGTCAATAGAGACCGAGTTTATAACGCACTAAAATATAAAATAGAACATGATAAGTTCTATTCAGATGTTCAGATTGATGAAAATTCTCTAAATGAACTTCCACATCATTATGATGAAAATGTATTCGAGTAGTTGAACTCTGTCCATATGGAGTTTGATTCTAATGCAAATGAAATTGTATTTATAGGTCTGACCATTGAGATAGATGAAAGAAGTGTCATTAGTCACACAACATCTATGGCCTCTAAACCACCCAATGCCCCAAGGGAGATGGAATTAATCCATGCCTGGGTAAATAACCCTCATGCGGACCCTACAATAGTGATTGATTGGTTGGGGATAGGATCATCTCCTATCAATGAGTATGTGACACTAGGATTACTTGATATGGCATTCCCTACTTTGTTTCCTGATGGAAAATGTGATTGGTTAGAACCATGGTTAAAACAAGTACATCTCCATGAATTTGTAAAACATTTAATTCGATGTAGGGATCACATGTTTGGATGAAATCCCCGATTCAAGTATTACATGTCAAAAATGACCATGAGACATCGTGCACAAAATTCATTTGCAGTGTTTATCAAGAAAAACCTCCAAGATTTTCCAATCATCATCAATTAGTTACACGAGCATATGGAAAATGTACCCCATTCACATTTGGATGATCGTTTGATGCGGTTTGGAACATCCTTAAGGGTATAAGGTCTTATTGGGAAAAATGTCATGGTCAATTGACTGACATGTTGCATCAAATTGGATCACCTACCATTTTTTCACATTAAATGCAATGGATATGTATTGGCTTAATCTACACGCATTAATGCTTGGAAAAGCATTGGATAATCTATGAGAAGTGCAAAATTGGTGAAGGTAGAATATTTTCCAATATCCTCATATAGTGGAACACTACATGCACCTGTGAAATACACTTTTCCAAAAGGAGATATTGCAAAAAGGAATGAGAGTTAAAGAATATTGGTTTAGATATGAATGAAAACATAGAGGTTTGCTACCTATGCATGAATTTATATGGTTAGAAGCAGCACCAAATATAGACAACCTTGATTGGACTAATGATTTTCTACATAAAAATGATGAAAAATACTTCCATTTTATTTTCCATACATGGAATCCTTGGGAGGACGCACACCAATGAAACATACAGGTAATATACATAGAATTCCTACATTCTCAAAATATATGATATAGTCTTATGTGTTATGAATTACAGGTCTACCAAAATTTTACACAACATCCACATCTGTTAGGTTGTGGAGCCTATTTTCATGTGTGAAAGTGTTGAAGACTGTACACTGAGAGTACTGTACACTTTTCATGTATCCTCGCCAATTTTTTTTTGGGTGTAAATTATTTTTTTGGCCTCAAAAAAATGCACCCGACATATCGGGAAATGTGCTCTTCTCATATGGGTGAGATTTTTGACCCATAGGTTTTTGGGATGGTTTTGGCCCATGGTTTTGATACCCACAGTATTATAAAACTACTTAAGCAGTTGCCTACTTATATGGTAGGATAAAAAAAATGAAAAACATTGCAGATGTGCTTTGAATTTGGCTGTGAATTTTGTAGAGTTTGTTAAGCATAGCTCCAAACAGATCTAGGTATTGTATTGAGAGAGCGGTGGCTTGTAATAAAATATGAGCAAGTGATTCTTGGTGGACGTAGCCCAAATTGGGTGAACCACATTAAATACTATTTCTTTATGTTGCATTATTTTTATTCTGTAATTTTATTTGAGATCTGTAATAAGTTCTGCATATTAGTCTCTACTGTTGCGATTTTGTGAGGGATTATTCCACATATTTTATCCCTTATTTCCTAACAATTGGTATCAGAGCCTGGTTTGGTTTGCTGAAGTGTTGAATCGTAGGGAAAATTTTATATTGAGTGGGAGCTATGGTAGATGATGTAAGATCTAGGGTTGATAAATTCAACGGGAAGAATTTTAGTCTTTGGAAGATGCAGATGGAAGATTACCTTTATCAGAAGGATCTTTATACTCTGTTGTCTGAGAAGGTGAACAAACCCTCGAGCATGACAGATGTGGAATGGGATTTGCTGGATAGGAAGGCATGTGGGACAATCCAGATGTGTCTTGCATCTTCGGTATTATTTAATGTTTCAAAGGAAAAGACTACAAAAGAATTGATGGATGCATCAGGGAAGTTGTATGAAAAACCCTTTGCCTCTAATAAGATATTTTTAATGATAAATTTGTTTCATATGAAGATTTCTGAGAATGGTTCAGTAGCATATCATCTAAATGATTTTAATACAGTTGTAAATATGCTAGTTTCTGTTACAATAGAATTTGATGAAGAAGTTAGGGATTTATTAGTTCTGTGCTCTTTTCCTGAGAGTTGGAATAGCCTGGTAATGGCAGTAAGCAACTCAGTTCCTGCTAACTCAAAGTTGAAGTTTGAGGATGTTGTAGGGGTGATTCTAAGTGAGGAAATGTAAAGAAAAAGCTTTGGTGAATCTTCTAATTTAGGGAATGCTTTGACAATGGAAACTAGAGGGAGATAGAAGAATAGAGGAAACCATGGAAAATCAAAGGATTGGGAAAGGTCAAAATCCAAAAGAAAGATAGTATGCTGGCACTGTGGGAAGTCTGGGCATGCAAAGAAGGATTGTTGGGAGCTTCGGGACAAGAGGAAACAACAGGAAGAAAACAAGGAGGCAAATGTGGCAATGGGTAATGTATGTCAGGAAGCTTTGATTCTTTCTTTGCAAAATATTACTGAATCTTGGGTTTTAGATTCGGGGGCTTCTTTCCATGCTTCTCCACACATGCATTATTTTGTTGGTTATGTTCAAGGATATTTTGGGCATTTTTTTCTTGGTGATGATGAGCCTTGCAGCATAGTTGGAAAAGGTTCTGTTCAGGTTAATATGCTGAATGAGAATACTCGGCTATTAAAGGATGTCAGACATGTGCCTACATTAAGACAAAATTTGATATCAGTAGGGCAGTTGGGAAGTGATGGTTGTACTGTGATATTTACTGTGGACTCTTGGAAGGTTACCAAGGGTTCTCTTGTGGTGGCAAGAGGTAAGAAGGTTGGAACCTTGTATTTAACCATTTACAACACTAATGTTTGTAATCTTGTGGCTTCAGAAGTAGATACAACATTGTGGCACTATAGGCTCGGTCATATGAGCCATAAGGGCATGGAGGTCATAAAGAAGGATTTTCCTAGATATACAGAAATAGGTTTGGAGTTCTGCGAGAACTGCATATATGGGAAACAAAAGCGAGTAAGGTTTCTCAAGGTTGGACCTACAAAGAAAGAGAGTAAGTTAGAGATGGTGCATTCTGATGTGTGGGGGCCGGCTCAAGTATCATCTCTTGGGGGTTCAAGTTATTATGTTACTTTTATTGATGATGCAACAAGGAAAGTTTGGGTTTATTGTATTAGAAACAAATCTGATGTATTTGACACTTTTGTTAAATGGAAAGCCTTGGTAGAGAATGAAACAGGTCTTAAGCTAAAATGTCTTAGGTCAGATAATGGAGGGGAGTATTGCAGCAATGAATTTGATGATTACTATTCTAAGAATGGAATATATAGGCAAAAGACGGTTCCAGGAACTCCGTAGCAGAATGGGGTATCAGAAAGGATCAACAGAACAATAATGGAACGTGCTAGGAGCATGAGGATACATACAGGACTGCCCCTTTCTTTTTGGGCAGAAGCGGTGAGTACAGCTGTGTACTTGATAAACAGAGGACCCTCAAGTGCCTTGGATGGAGGCATACCTGAGGAGGCTTGGTATGGTAAGAAAGTTGATTATTCATTTCTTAGAGTCTTTGGATGTGAGGTGTTTGTTCATATAGAAAAGGATGATAGGACCAAGCTAGAGGCTAAATCAGAAAAATGTACTTTCATTGGTTATGGTGGTGATGACTTTGGATAGAGATGTTGGAGTATTAAGGACAAGAAAATCATTCGATCTAGGGATGTGGTATTTAATGAGAAAGTCATGTATAAGCAGTAGTTGCAGGAAAACAAGGAAGAATCCAAGAAATAATATGCAGCGGTAGAGGATCTTCCGGATGGGAAAGTGACACATGAATCAGTTCAGGAACCCCCTCAACAGGAACCCCAAAATCCTATATTGAGGAGGTATTCTAGGGTAAGAAGAGAACTTGAAATATTTTCTCCTTCTCTTTATTATTTTTTACTCACTGATAGTGGAGAGCCAGAGAGCTTTGGTGAAGCAATGCAGGTAGATGCTAGGAAGAAGTGGGAGCAAGCCATGGACGAGGAGCATCAGGCTCTCATGGAGAACTAGACATGGGATTTGGTAAAGCTACCCGAAGGAAAAATAGCATTACAGAACAAGTGGGTGTTCAGATTCAAAGAGGAAGAAGGAGGCAAGAAAAGATACAAGGCCCGGTTGGTGGTCAAGGGGTTTGCATAGAAAAAAGGTATAGATTTTGATGAGATTTTGTCTCCTGCAGTAAAAATGACTTCTATTAGAACTGTTCTATGAATAGTTGTAGCAGAAGACTTGCACTTAGAGCAGCTTGATGTAAAGACTGCATTTCTCCATGGCGATTTGAAGGAGGAACTATATATGCAGCAACCAGAGGGCTATGAGGTCAAAGGTAAAGAGGAGATGGTATGCAAACTGAAGAAGAGTTTGTATGGCTTGAAACAAGCTCCACATCAATGGTATAAGAAATTTGATAGCTTGATGATGGAGCAAGGTTATATTAGATGTCATTCTGACCATTGCGTGTATACAAAGAAATTTGAGGATGGAAGTTATATTATCCTTTGTTTGTATGTGTATGACATGTTGGTTGCAGGTAAAAACATGCAGGAAATAAAAGTATTCAAGAAGCAACTAAGTGAATCCTTTGCTATGAAGGATTTGGGGGCAGCCAAAAAAATCCTTGGTATGAGGATATCTTGGGATATGAAGGTACAGAAGATGAATTCATCTCAGGAAGAGTACATTAAGAAATTCTTGGAGAGGTTTAATATGCAGGATGCTAAACCAGTTGGGACTCCTTTGGCATGCCATTTTAAGTTATCAAAGGAGCAGTGTCCCAAGAAAGAGTAGGAGAGAAACCAAATGTCCAAGGTACCTTACTCATCAGTGGTTGGCAGTTTGATTTATGTCATGGTGTGCACTAGGCCTGATATTGCCCATGCAGTGGGAGCGGTGAGTAGATTTATGAGTGATCCAAGCAGAGATCACTGGTAGGCTGTAGAGTGGATCCTTTAGTATTTACGAGGGATCATGGGGATAATTTTGTGCTATAGTGGATCAAACACCACTTTTCGTGGTTATGTAGATTCAGATATGGCTGTAGATGTAGACAATAGGAGGAGCACAACAGGTTATGTTTACACTATAGGTGGAACAATAGTAAGATGGATTTCATGACTACAAAAGTTGGTGGCTTTGTCAACCATGGAGGCTAAGTATGTTGCTGCCACAGAAGCAAGCAAAGAAATGATTTGGTTACAACAATTGCTTGAGGAGTTAGGCATAAGTAGGAGGAAGGAAAGCTGCATAGTGATAGTCAAAGTGTTATACACCTAGCTAAGCACTTTTCTTTCCACTCTAGGACGAAGCATATACAGTTAAGGTACCATTTCATCAAGACAACGTTTGGAGGAAGAAAAGTTGAAGCTGGAGAAGATTCATACCAGTCAGAATCTTGCAGACATGATGACCAAGGTGGTCACAAGGGAAAAACTGCAGTTGTGTTCAGCTTTGGTTGGTCTTCACAGAAACTAGTGAAGGGTTGAGAAGCTTGCTCAGAGGAAAACTAGTCTCCAAGTGGGAGATTGTTAGGTTGTGGAGCCTGTTTTCATGTGTGAAAGTGTTGAAGACTGTACACTTTTTATGTATCCTCATCAGGGTTCGGGGGCACAACCCCCAATTTTTTTTGGGGCGTAAATGATTTTTTTGGCCTCAAAAAAACGCACCTGACATATTGGGAAATGTGCTCTTCTCATATGGGCTAGATTTTTGACCCATAGGTTTTTGGGTTGGTTTTGGCCCATGGTTTTGATACCCACGGTATTGTAAAACTGCTTAAGCAGTTTCCTACTTATATGGTAGGATAACAAAAATGAAAAACATTGCAGATGTGCTTTGAATTTGGCTGTGAATTTTGTAGAGTTTTTTGAGCATAGCTCCAAATGGATCTGGGTATTGTATTGAGAGAGTGGTGGCTTGTAATAAAATCTGAGCAAGTGATTTTTGGTGGATGTAGCCCAAATTGGGTGAACCATGTTAAATATTGTCTCTTTGTGTTGCGTTATTTTTATTCTGTAATTTTATTTGAGATTTGTAATAATTTTTGCATATTAGTTTCTACTGTTGCGATTCTGTGAGGGATTATTCCACATATTTTATCCCTTATTTCCTAACAACATCTTTAAAATATGAGACAACTTACACAAGTGGATATGAAACATGACTACGAAGAGATTCTCAATTCTGTAGAGTGACATATAATGTGTAAAGAGGGTGCCTACCTACATAAGAAAAGATGAAGAATGGTTTGTAGGTAATATGTTAAATTTTTTGAATAATTAAATTGAAATTATATATATATATATATATATATATATATATATCTGTATATATATATATATATATATATATATATATATATATATCTGTGTGTGTGTGGAAGCACTAATAATGGATTATTATCTTTTTCACATATAATGCATCATGGCCATTGAATCTTAAGGGATCAAAGTTATATCAAGACTCAGAGACAGGAGATAAAATTTTTGAGCCTGTGAGAAATGATGAAAGAGTAAATACACACAATCGTTACATATTACGATTGTGGAGAGAAATCATAGATTGGAAACCTGTTCTTTCCAAACATGTTGTAATTAACTACATTGCATGGTATGCAGCAAAAGTAGAGAAGATTTTTGAAACTTATCATGAAATGTTGATGTAGATTACAAACATTGAAAACCCAGATGAAATGGAAACAAGAGCATATAGGAGACTTCTAAGTGAAACAATTATTGAAAGAGACATTAGCATAAAAGAAACATGTCACGTGTTGTTGGAGATTCCATTGGAGATTCATTTCACCTTATCATTAATTAATAAAATACAATTGAATTTACTGTGTAATACCCTTTACTTTGAAATACCCATTTCACCCTATCATTAATTAATAAAACACCATACCCTTTATTGTGTAAAGAAAGAGATCAATTAATAAAAGAAATTAAATTTACCTATTTACCGCGTAATACACATTTCACTTAGCATATTTATTCTTATTACCATGTAATACCCATTTCACCCTATCATTAATTAATAAAAGAAATTAAATTTATCCATTTACCGCGTAATGCTCATTTCACTTAGCACATTTATTTTTATTACCATGTAATACCCATTTCACCCTATCATTAATTAATAAAGAAATTAAATTTACTCATTTACCACGTAATATCCATTTCAATTAGCACATTTATTTGCTATTATTAATAAAATAATTGGTTTTTAGTTACACAGATTCTTTTTATTTACACAAATAATTATTTACACGGGCATGAAATGGTTTTTATTTACAAAAATTATTTTTATTTACACAAATAATTATTCACACGGGAACAACATTAGACTCCTCAACTCAATATATATATATATATATATATATATATATATATATATATATATATATACCTCTTGGAGGATGAATAAAGCACATCATAAAACAATCATATTCATCCTCCAAGAGGCATATATATATATATATGCCTCTTGGAGGATGAATAAAGCACATCATAAAACAATTGCATTACACTAGTAATTTATTCAGAACTCCAGCGATTGGGCAAGAGGCATAATAATGTCATTTCACAGAAAATTATATAAATTCATATTGAAACCTCAACAGTAATCAATTAATCATTGCAATCCATTAGAAATATTTCAAGTACGTTTCTCCACACCTATTTGTGGTGTTGAAGGAGAAAGAATAGTGAATTACACCAATTTTGGTAGTTGAAAAAGTTCAGTTCATATTTTTATTGCAAGAAAGACGTTTTCTTAAAATTCACCCATCTAAGTTTGATGAAAATGAATTTTGAAGTTCCCCATACAAAGTGGAGTTCCAGCCATTTCCAAAAAGTCCTCATTTTCCCAAATCATAGCTTCCAATCGAAAGTTATGGCCTTCTGAAAGTTTTTTACTTCGATTGATTTTAAAAAAAACTAATTATAAAAAAAAAGAGGAAAATTTTGCAAATCAGATCTGCGGGCCCGAAAATTACTTAGGATAATTTTTGCAAGAATGCAAAAAGTTACGAGTTCCTCCGCGGCCCCGCATCCTTCGCTTTTGAAAAAAAAATACTTCCGCATGTTCGCGGGCCTGCACCTTCAAACTCTACATTTTTGAAAAAGGGCAAAAAATCTTAAGTCTTCCCGCTAGCCCGCCTTTGGGAAAATTTTCTTCCCTAGGCCTGCAAGCCCGCCTTTGGGAAATATTTCCTCCCCATGTCCGCTGGCCTATAGCTTAAGAAATATGAAGAGTTAGGAGGACTTATTTATATCATTGGAAAGGGGAAGAAATTTCCTATCTAATGGAAATGTTTTCTGGAAACTTTAAGTGCATTGAATATGTGAAAAATAAAGTTGAAGTGCAAAGATGAGTCTGAGAGTGGGTAAGTGGGAAATTACCCCTTTTTAACTTACATGAGTAACTCTAGAGCATGGGTTGACCTTTTTGAAGGGTCACGCTAGGGGATAAGAGAATGTTTTTTTTCTAACCCATGTAAATAGGACCTTGGTTATTGTTTAGACATAGTAAAATTAAATACCTTGGGCATTTAATTGTTTTGGTCCCTTTGACCCTCTAAAATTAATTAAGGAACATTTAAATATAGTGTTAATTTAATTATTTATTAAATTAACACCTAAGAGAAATTTAACTATATTGGATTAATTACACTCATTAATTTTGTGATGTGGATTTAATATTTTTTATAACGGGAAAATTTTATTTATTAATTATAATTGACTTTGAATCTTTGTTGTGACAATTGTTGCTTAAATCCTGGTAGTGGTTGTTGGTACCCAAATTGATTCTCCATCAGAAACTAAGCAACATCACATATTTGACAGGAAGCTTAGAGACAAGCAGATCATGTTGTGTGTCGTTTTCTAGCCAGGGAAGAAATGCAGCTTGCTCTTTTTGACTCAGATGTGGAGAAATGGATAACACCCTCAAGAGGATTTGATTTATCCTCACTACTTTATGGTTGTGCCTTTCAACCAGGGTTATAGGATCTTTTTGTAGCCTACTGTTTGTGGAGGAGATACAGATGTCATTTCTTGTAAATTTATTAAGAAGACCTTGAATAAAATATGATCAATACAATAAAAACCTAACTCTCACAAGTTGTCACCCTACATAATGGAGATATTTTGTAAGAAAGGTTCAGGCTACTAAATACAATGAAAAATTGATTTCTTCTGCATGTTTTGGTAAAAGAATTCATGAATTAGTACACACACAAGACAAACAAGGGTCGTATGGGTAAGATTGGTTGTTTTTAAATGAATTTTTGGTGGGAGGTGAGGCAGAATGAACTTGATTTTCTATATCTTTGAGAGATTTTACAAAAAAATGGAAGGCTCAATCAACAAAATGCTTCATAACAACTAAAATGTTCCTTTAACTAGAAGGTGTGCTTCAATGGAGGCCCTGATTAACACGTTTTCATACAAAATTTAAGAATCCAAAATGAAGGCTCAAATTGAATAACTTAATTGAACATTATCAACCTCTGTTTTATCATGCCTAAGATACCCTCAAAGGCTAACAAATAATCTTAAGCATCATGTTTAGGAGTAAAGTGATTTTAAATTTGATTTATTTCACTATCAAATGAAATCTCTTCTGATAAATGAAATTGCAAATGCCACCAAACTATCACAAGGATACGATTTTCTTATGTGATTCACAAAGATTTCAATGTAAGATTGCAATGGGAACAAGAAAAACTATTTGCAGACATTCAAAAATGTCCTAGAAGACATAATGATTTCCCACCTTGCATGAAGGAAAGAAAGAACCCAGATTAATTCATCAGTAAGGGAAAGTTTCATAGAATAATATTATAGCTTGTGATGGTTGTACACTTGTAACCACCTTGACATGATCAAATTTAACACAAAAGAAATAAATAGGTTCCTCAGATGGTTTCTTAGAAAGATAGGCTTTGTCAAACTTTTATCTTAGGAAAATAACTCCCGACCTCTAACACTCCAACCATTTGCATGACAAGTTCATGAAATTTATAACATTTTTCTACAACAGAGTTTTCCCCCCAAAAATAAAAACATTCAAAGCACCATTGCTTGTTGTGATTTTGATCGTGATTCCCAGAATCAGATTTACAAAAAATTTGTCAGGCGCTTAGAGGGAAAATATCTTCAAATATTTCCAGCATTCTATTCTTTCATCTGGTAAATCACTCTTCATCTCACGTGCCAACTACTTCCTCCTCTAATCCATCAAATCTAGTTTTTTACGTGCCAAGGAAGGAAAGGTCGGAAAATCAGATTGAACCTCTAATAGTCATCATCACATCTTAATGGTAAAAGACATTTTCAGATATTCCCTACCAAATCAAGATATCAAATTAATTCTCCTCTTCCTTTAGCATGTAGGAGATGTCTTGAAAATGATTAAAAAAACCATAAAAATTCACATCCCCAGGGCTTTGGAGAAAAATGACAGAAAATTAGATACAAATGCACAATTGCCATCGATTTCCTTTTTCAATTTGGACCGTCCACATGGGAGATCTGAGTTGAAATGGGCATGGGGGTTCCTTTTTTACTTTTTACAAATTTTGGGAAAAATGCAAAATTTCTCATTTTTCTTTACCTCTTCGCCTTGAAAATGGGCTTGACACGTGTCCCAATGTGGATCCTAGTGGAATATGTGCTTCCTTTTTACACTTTAACCCCTTTTTTCACAAAAGTAAAATTTTCCATTCAATTTCCCCCAGAATCCTACCTCCCCGCCTTTTGATTTTACAAACTGCCACTTATCTCAATGGCACATCTTGAGATGGTCCCCAAAAGTAGAGACCCCAAACAATTGTAGGCTCAACACGTGTCTCAGTTCAGCAGATTTTTTAAAAATTTGAATGTTTAGCGGAAGGCGCCATGTGTCTAGGGTTTGAGGTAGTCTCCTTTGGCTGTTGAAAAGTCTGAGCAAAGGGCAGAGTGAGCGATGCCTCCAATTTTCCTCCTGGCACTTCTTCAAAATAAAACTGTTGAGGGACTGGTCCAAAAACATGTGCGGTCCCTCCTCGTTTCCCAGACCCTTTAGAAACTTATTTGAAAAGTCTAAGTAAGGCAAAGGCCTTGTGAAAACCTCCATTGTGTCCTCATCACGCAACTTTAAGATAGTCCCTAAGAGCGGACACCTGAATAAGCGCGGGTTCACCACGTGTCCATGACTCGCCAAAACTGTACTGACTACATGAAAATTTTGTCTAAGTCTGGAAAAAGCAGCGGAATCCTCCACTATGTCCTCCTAGCACAACTCCAAGGCCAAACCAAAAGGTGAATTTTCAAACGAGCACCATCCTCCACGTGGATAAGTTTTTGGTTGAAGCAAGCCATAGAGTTTTTAGAGTGCCCCGCTGAGCCGCATCCAACCAAAAGAGCCACATTTCATACTGATGCATAAATGTAAATTTGACGGGGAAAAACACACCTGTCAAACCGTCAAAAATGCAAGGAAACCACCATTTAAGCCCAGAGATGAAACATTTCTTCAAGGACAGAGAATTTGGAAATGTTACAAGGTTCAAACTTGATCCTCCATGAGCTACATCTACTCATGTTTCCTAAGGTATTTGGGACACAAAAGACAGGGACAACAAAACGTGACTATGGAAAATGGAGGGAAAGGAAAAGCCTGAGTTTTACGACCAAGTAATAGACTCTTTCATATGGTTAGATGAACAAAAATAAATTTTGGGTGTTTTAAGTGATCCTCAGCCAAGAAAGGAACTGACCATGACAACCGAATGGAGGATCCAGAGCCTTCAAGCACCAAGACAAGGAGACAAAAAATGTGACAAAGGCCTCAAACTGAGGGATTTCAATGACAAATGGGGCGAGACTAATTTGTGCACCAACAATGGTCACGCTTTTCAAAAAAAAAAAATTCATAATTTTTATATCTAAACCTAGGTTGTTCTTGGGTCTCGAGTGCTCATTTTAGTTGGCATTACAATAACTTTATTCAATTAATTTTATTCATATGTATTAATAAAAAAAATCAAATTTATGGTGTAATACCCTTTACTGTGTAATACCCATTCCGCTTTATCATTAATTAATAAAATACAATTGAATTTAGTGTGTAATACCCTTTACTTTGAAATACACATTTCACCCTATCATTAATTAATAAAAGAAATTAAATTTATCATGTAATACCCATTCATTTCACCTTATCATTAATTAATAAAATACAATTGAATTTACTATGTAATACCCTTTACTTTGAAATACCCATTTCACCCTATCATTAATTAATAAAATATTATACCCTTTATTGTGTAAACCAAAGAGATCAAATTAATAAAGGAAACTAAATTTACCCATTTACGAAACGTAATACCCATTTCACTTAACACATTTATTTTTATTACTCATGTAATACCTATTTCACCATATCATTAATTAATAAAAGAAATTAAATTGACCCATTTACCGCATGATACCCATTTCACTTAGCACAATTATTTTTATCACCATGTAATACCTATTTCACCCTATCATTAATTAATAATAGAAATTAAATTTACCCATTTACCTTGTAATACTCATTTCACTTAGCACATTTATTTGCTATTATTAATAAAATATATTCAAGTCTTTTTATTTACACATGAGCACGACATCAGAATCCTCAACTTAATATATATAAATGAAGATGCCTCTCATTTAACCATATGAATCCATGCACATGCCATGAACCTCTATGTTGCCATTCATATCTAGACCAATAATATTTGACTTTCATTCTATTTTGTAATATCTCATTTCATGAAAGTTTATGTCGCAGGTGCATATAATGTGCCACTATATGTGGATATTCAATGATATTTCTCCTTCACCAATTTTGTGCTTTCCGTGGATAACCACTGGTAATGCATTCCAGACATTAATGCATTCAACAAGCCAATACATATCAGTTGTGCTCAATGTGAAAAAAATGGCAGGGGATCCGATTTGATGTAACATCTCCATCAATTCAAAACGATATTTTTCCGAATAAGACCTATACCCCTCAAAGATGTTCCAAACCACATCAAACGATCAACTAGATTGGAATGGGGAACATTTTGCATATGCTCACGTAACTCATTAATGGTGACACATATCTTGGAGGTTTTTCTTAACAAACATTGCAGACAGGTTTTATGCACGATGTCTCATGTTCATGTTCATCATGTAATACCTGAATGGTCTAGATGTCATCCAGATCAGTCATCCCTATATCAAATTAAATGTTTTACAAATTCATGGAGACGTACTCGTCTTAACCGTGGTTATATCTAGTCACATTTTCCATCGAGAAACAATGTAGGGAATGTCATATCAAGTAATCCTACTGTCACATACTCATTGATAGGAGATGATCCTATCCCTGGCCAATCTAAATTAGTGCTCCAGGGTCCGTCTGAGGGTTATTCACCCATGCATGGATTAATTCCATCTCCCTTAGGGCATTGGGTGGTTTAGACACCACTGATTTTGTATGAATAATTATATTTCCTTCATCTGTCTCCATGGTCAGACCAACAAATACAACTTCGTTTGCATCAGAATCAAACTGGGCATATGCACGTGAGTTAACTCCAAAAATACATTTTCATCATAGGGTAAGTGCAGGAAGTTGATGGACAAATATAGGGTCATCAGTGGACGTCATATTGCAAAAAACAGTGAAATATCAACTTGTAGGGATTATTAGCTATACGCGCACTCTAAATTAGAAAAAATTATATAAATATGAATCGTAGCATTCGGAATCTAGTTTCTAAAATACTAATTTTTTTTAAAAATGGACAAGTTTAGCTATATTAAACACTTAAAATTATATGACTTAGTTTTTTTTTTTTGAAAAAACTTATAAGATTGTAGTCCGTTTGCCCACATTTTGGATGACCAAATCTTGTTATTATTTTTTTTCCTTTGGTGAAACGTTAGATGTAGTTGTCTATCTTGGGATGGATTTTATTTTGTATTTTTTTTGAGCAATATTTTTTTTAATGATTTTTTCCGTGAAAGTGGTCTGAAAATATTTAGAAAACAGAGCGCTTTCCGTTTGCCCACCATAACTATATCAAAAAATATTGAAATAAAATATTTTTTTTTAACGTGTATATAATTTGTCCATGCTTGGGATGGTATAAGTTTTATCACATTTTGATAAGAGAAACAAAAGTTACAGTCTTAAACGTAGACATGAACATTCACGGGAAAAAATGTCTTAAAGACCTATTGTTAGTAAAAAATTATAAAATGATATTTATCTTATTCTATTCACTTTAAAATCAATATTTCTACGAAGCTAACAGTCTCCCCTATGCGATGGCACCATTTTTGTGAAATATTTTCAGTTTTTTAGCATGGTTCAAGTCTTTGGAAGAGCAGATTTGAGGTTTTTTGACCTTTTACACTTCATAATGACCTTCCATAGGTTTGGTTGAGGGAAAAAAAAAGATTTCCCGAGGCTTAGGTTCAGCAGATAGATCCATAATCACGGTTTATAAAGCAGGATCATGGTTTTTTTAACACAAACCATGAGTGCACTTTATAAACTGTGATCGCGGTTTATAAAGTGCGCTCGTGGTTCATAAATCATATTTACACACATCCCAATGTCTAAATTACCATGTGATTTTTACTCTCCGACCTTACCATATGAATTACTGTGAAATTCTATCTTTTTCTACATGTTTTTCTTATCACCGGAAGAAAAACATCATGGGAGACAAGAAACGAATCAGAAAAGGAAGTCATTAAGTAAAAAACACCAAACGAATTAGAGGCCAAAAAATTTCAAAATGCTGAGCGAATGCGGAAACTTCATGAATCTAGAAGAGGTTCATCTTCAATCCCAACTATTGTAAGCAATGAAGAACTAGGTAATGTTTCTACTGTCAATGTTGAAGTTGAATTAAATACTCGTGATGAAGAAGTTTTTACTGTAAATGTTGAAGAAGAATTAAATACTCATGATGTAGCAAATGTTGAAATCGAAGGAGACAATGAAAATGTGAATAAGGAAATTCATGTTGAAACTGTAGACAAGACAAAATTTGACAAAAAAACCTCCTAGGATTTTACATAAGAAACCTAATTTTTTTATTCAAATTGATGAAAACATTTTGAAACCAATGTCTGACAAACTTTTTGAATTACAAATCAGAAGAAAAGCCACTAAAATTTGGGATAATCATTTTAAAAATTTTAAATGATTCTGCAAATATGTCAGTTGTTGGTTAGTTTGATGAAATTGATTAAAATGAGACCTACATTAAACACCTTAGGATTGACAACATCTAATATACGTGGTCAAACCTCTAAATTTGTTGAAAACCTTCATGATGCATATCACACTATTGGTGTCAAGAGATGCACTAGGGATAGTAATATTATGCATCATGTACTTGCTACTATGTGTTGTTGAATCAATAAAAAGAACAATGTTTGATTACACAAACAAGTTGAATGTTGCAAGTTAATCGAAAAACTCTAATGAAATCAATTGAAAGACGTAATATCCTTCAATCACTCAATAATGCCGATTTTTGGGCATTTTCTGCTAGAGCATCGCATAAGGACAAAAATAATTATGATGCTATAAGAGAAGTTGTTATTAAATTTTGGGATGATAACACTAGAGTTTCACGTAATACAAGAGATGTTATAAAACAGAGAGTTGGTTCTACTAATCGTGAACCACATCCAAAGAATTTCTTATATATGACTCAAACTCAATTTTTTCATAAGTTTGAACAAGAGAATTTGGAAATTAAAATTAGTCAAGATTTTTTTTGAAATGTTGAAACCATTCTATGTGAAAATAAACCACGCTTGCATCACTTGTTGTAGGCAACATGTTGAATTCGTGATGCATTATGCTAAATTTTTACGTATTCATTCTAATTTTCATTCTGAAACTATGTTATCGAAATGTGGTGTTCAAGTTCCACCAATATCTTCCAGGGATTTCATTCCTACTATATTTTGTGAAAAAGAAGTTGGACAATTTTTTTATAGTCAGGATTGTTTAGATGGAAGTTGTAGTACATGCGGCAGATTACCTAAACTAGAAAGTTGCATCCATGAGCAAATTGAAGGTACAATAGGACAGAATTTAGTTGATTTTAATAAATATAAATCAGTTTCATACCAGTTGAAAGATGGAAAAGAGTCTAAACGGTGTGAGCTAGTTACAAAACAAATGCATGTTTTCTAATTTTTGAGAAAATTTAAGGATGAAATTGTTTATGAGTATGCTAGGCATACACATAGAGCTCGATGGTTGGATGAACAATTCAAGCTATGCAAAGACACATTTCCTATTGGTACTATTGTTTCAGTGGTCAATTTTGTAGAGAATTACACGTTGCAACCACAAATGGAGGTTCAATCGCAATATTACAACTCAGTACAAGTTACCATTTTTGTGCATATAGAATTTCTACATTCTCGTGACAGTACAGAGAATGATTCGAAATTTTTTAAGAGAGTACCACTTTTATATCAATGATGATCATACTCATTCTACTGAATTTGTGCAAGGGTGTTTCCAGTTATTTTATGGAAACTTGTCTGATAGGGACATCCACTTCAAACAAACATTATATATGGTCAGATAATTACACATGTCTCAGTTTAAGAATGAATGCATCAAGATGGGTGTGCAACATATTTGGAGTTTCACTAATGTTGGACATGGAAAAGGAGAGCATGATGGTGCAGGGGCATGTGTGAAAAAAGCTCTTATAAGAGAAGAGTTGAAGTACAAAGATGGTGCTAAATTAAAAGATATAAAGAGCATAGTGGAATGTTGTATTGACAACATGGCCTGAGGTTCTCAATAAAATTCCACAGTTCGCAGATATTTTTTGTTGATAGAGGAACAACAAATTCCTTACTATGAGGATTGTATGAAACTCATTGGGTCCAGTGATATACACTCATTTAATAGCTCGGATGCTACTTCGTGGGCCATATGGACAAGAAAGTTGACATGTTTTTGTGTATCTTGTATCAAATTTGTCACTGCTGAGTGTGATTCACAAGAATGGGTGGATGGATAGATTTGTAGGCCTCTAACTCCGCTTCCTAGTTATCAACCTCCACAAGCATTACGACTTATTTCTACATATGAAGTTACAACATCCAAGGAATTTGACAAAATTTCGATTTTGGTGTGACAAGGTATTTATGATTATTTATTTAATTTTTGTATTGAGTTATGTCCATTGAAATTTTAATATGTAATTTAAATTTGAGTTGTTCAACCTTTATTTTTTTGTAGGACATGTGTTTGCAGTAATTGTGACAGAAGACAATGAAGAAGGAACAGACTATTTCTTATGTCGTTACATCGAGGAAAGAAAGAAGTTGACTTCTCCTATTATAGATGGTGAAGATATTGAGTATCCTACAGGGTTAGTGGTAGTTACAATAACTTGGCTTCAATGGTATCCATTAAAAAACTCCTTTGTTTGGGTGTTTGAAGACTTTGAGACACACAGGAAAATACTCTTATATTCACATCTAGTTCTAGCGACAAATATGCAGCTGTATAGATATCGAGGAAGGCCTAATAACAACATTCTTTGGAAGGTTCGAGAGTCAGATCATGAAGTAATCTTGTCTACTACTCAGAGTAGATCTGATCCTGATGGTTTATTGGAATGAATTTACAATGCTCATGTCTAGTATATATAATTTCTTTCAATATATATATATAATTTTTTTTGTTTAAAGATCTAGATTTAAGTTTGAATATATTTTATTTTAAATTTGTGTATTTTGTATATATAGATAGTATATGGTTTTGATTTGAAGCTTAAATTTCTTTGACTAACACTTTTATGTTTAGGTTAGTGGTGCTAGAAAAGCTTCCACCTTCACGTGGTTGGCACTGTTAGTAGAGAATTTTAAATTCTTGAAGCTAAGAGAAGCTTTCATTATTTGAAAAAGTTGTACATTTTGAAAAAGTTGTAAATTTTGAAAATGTTGTAAATTTTGAAAAAGTTGTAAATTTTGGAAAAGTTGTAAAGTTTGAAAATGTTGTAAATTTTAAAAAAGTTGTTAATTTTGAAAAATTTGTAAATTTTGAAAATGTTGTAAATTTTGAAAATTTGTTATCTCAGTTTTGAGTTTACTCCAAACTGTCAGATAACCCCTACGAAATTTTTAAAGCTGGTTTTGCAAAATTACCTTTATTAGAGAAAATCAGGTTTTCGGGTTTCACCAACAGGTCAACATGTGTTTTGAATGTTTTATGTCTTGTGTTTCCCGAAACCCGAAACCCGCTTCAAGTGAGTCGAGTCGGGTTTTCAGACCTTTGGAGCATCGGGACATGCCTTATCTGGAACATGTTTTGTGTAGCCTGTCTTCCGATACCCGAAGTCCGATTTAGTCCTTTGTGTCGGGTTTTCAGAACTTTGAAGCATCTAAACATATCATGCTTTGTGTCAATTGTTTCCCGCGACCCGAAACCCAAATTACTCTACACACCTTTGTGTCGGGTTTTCGGACCTCCTGAGCATGCTGACATGGCGTTAATGTTGAGTTGTCAGGTGAGTTGGCATGTGCCAACCGAGGTGTATTAATTGCAAATTTTCTTATAAATATGCGGATTTACACGTCATTTTTACCAGACGTGTTTTTAACTCGTGGATTTTCACGCATGCTTCTCCAACCTCGAAACTCGAAACTCACCTGTGCCCGATTGAATCACCTGTTTTCGATCTTTTCTCGCTCTGATCGAAGGTATTTCTCTCTCCATTCTTTGTTCTTGGTTTTTATGGATTTATTATGGATGAACTTCTTCCCATTCCCTTACCAGGTTTGTGGGGTTTTTATTCTTTTTCCTTTTGGGGGTTGTTTTCCAAACAGGGTTTATGTTTTAGGGTTTATTTCTTTGGAATTACCACTTTGTGATTTTTCCCCAGAATTTTGTTGTTGGAATTAAGATATGTTTGGTATATGAATGGTAAAAAGAATTTACATGTTTTAAATTCAACCAAAACCCTGTTCCTCCTTTTCGGGTTTTGAAAGGTGCTGTGCAGTATTGAATACCTGAAGTATATCAAAAGATTTGGCGTGTCAGGATTTCTCAAGTTTCTGACATCTTTTAGCGCATCGGGTTTTCAGGATTCCCCAACATACTCTTCAGTGTGTCAGACTCTTCCATTCTTCCGGCATCTCCAGTAGGTCATATTTTCCACAGTGTGCAACATCTTCTGATCTCCGAAACTCTCTTCCTTTAACATCCTTCATGTCGGACCCTGGTCCATTTCAAGAAAAGGATGAGAAATCAGGAAGAATGAAATACAATTTCAGAAAGGTGGAGTCTCCGTCATATATCGATTGCAATTATGACATCCGAGATACAGAGCTCGGGAATATAGATATTAAAGATTTCTGGAGTAGGGTAAGGAGTTCCTCCCAAACTCTGTGGATGAAAGCGATAGCTGATAGTGGCTTACCCCTTGCAGAGGGTTTTCCCATGGCCGCTCAGTGCCCTGAATTCATTTTGGCCTGTGCCTCCAGTTATGACTCGGCTTCTCGTTCTGTGAGGAGTCAGGTAGGAGAAGTAGTGATCAAATTGGATGGAGGTTACTTTGATGACCTCCTCAAACTGCCCAATTTTGAAGAGTATGGAGAGTTGGACATCAAGTCAGCTTAGAAAGCCTGGGATAACGATCAGGAAAATTGTATCAAGCATGTAAATAAGAAGTTCCTGATCAAGGCCAAACCGGCTGTCTCCAGATTCCCAAGACTGATCCTCAGGAGTGATTTCATCCAGGAGATCAATGACATCATCACTTTGTTGAGTCGGGTTTTCGGTTTACCCAAATCAAATGTGTTCCAAGGGTGGATGTATCAATTCATGATCACCATCAAGAAGAATCAACAAGGGATTGACTGGGGCACTCTCATTAGTAATGAGATAGATTCCCAACTGACAACAGTCTTGTCCACAGGGAAATTTTATATGTCTTCATATGTCACATATGCAGCAGCCGGGATGAGGAACTATCCCAGGTTGGATACTAAGGGAAGCAGGACAGGGAGCCATGTGTATCAATACTTCTCTCAACTGACAAGGAAGGGATCCCAAGACCAATTCAGGAGGGTGAATGACGCCTTCTTTTATGAAAACATCTGCAAGCTAAACCCTGAGTTGAGGAAGACAAGAGTCTCAGATGAGGCCTGGGCTGAAGTTTCCAAATGGGGATGTGTCTTCTTACAATTCAAGAAGTTCACATATCTTCAGGTGGTTATGTACTTGGGGGACCCTTTCTGTCTGCCCTAATATCTAGGAGATAAACTGATATTGATGGAATTGGTTAGGCAACTGTTGGATTTCCATAAATTCCAACAAAGTAAACATAAGGCTGCTGCATCTTCCCAATTTCTATTGGGAGATACACTTGTTCAATAGTGGTAAAAGCTAAAAATGTTATCCATGAGCTTCAGGACAAGTTGAGGAAACATATGAAACCCCGAGATGGGTTTGACATTCGAGGAGTCCTTAGGGCATATGGAACCCTGCACCTACATAGGCCAAGCATAGAGGACATTTGGATTGATCTGTGTGATGAGGTTGTTGTTCGTAGGAAGGATCATAGCAGATTGACAATTGCTGAGATTCAAACACTTGAGCTTGCTGATTTACCAGAGGGTACTAGTGACAATGAAAGTGTTTTGGATCTTTCCTATGATGGACTAAATGAAGATCAATATGTTTTCCCACCTATTGATTGGTCAATCAGTGAAAAATCCTCCACCACAGATAGGTCGGCTCGGATTCTTGCACGCACCAAAGCATGGGTCTCCTCTTGGGGAATGAGTTTTAAAGATGATAAGTTTTCAGAGTTGGATGTGTCAGAGGCGGGGGCCCTCCAAAGAGGAAAAGGACAGAAAATCTTCTAGGGGGCCTATAAAGGTCAAGATTGTCAAAAAGAGGAAAGAAAGAGAAATCTCTTCAATTGTTTCTCTAGTTGAAACGGTGAATGTACCAGAATCACCAACACCACTAGAAATAGGAGAAATTACTTTAGAAGGAGGAGGAAACCAGCCTCTGGTTTCACCATTTGCTGATTACTCAACTTAAGAGACCTTATCTCTTGCATCCAAGGCTTTGGAGTTTGAATCTGTGCCTCTTTCCTCACAACCACTCCTATCTCCTTATTCTCCATAAAATTCTTCAGTAATGGCCAGTATTTTCTCTGGACTTTCACCCCTCTCTGCTGGGACCCAAGTGATCACCAACATGCCCCCTCCTGTGCCTCTTTTTATTGGATCTACTACCACATTGGTAACTATTCCCCCTTCACTAGTAGAATCTTCTCCCCTTGAGAGTATGATACCAGTTTCTACAACCGTGGAAACTCCCTCTGATATGCCGCAATGGCTACTCGAGCAAACTCCGAGGAAGAGGAAGGTGATTGTGCCCCTACCAGCCTTTGATTTCAGCTCACTCAAGGCTCCTACTTCTAAATCAGGCAATAAACCCAAAACAGTTTCAAGGGTTTTGGTGGACGCTTCAGGAGATAAGTTCGCAGAGATAGCCACTCCCGCGACTGACAAAACTAAAGAGGACATAACAGCCTCTGATTATCAGATAACCAGGGTGGCTCTAGGAAGAGTGACAACAGAAGGGGCGCAACAAGATGCGCGGGATGCCACAAACGTGTTGTGCCAGATGTTGAAAGAAACAGAAGATAGTAGAGATGAGCTTAAAGGAAAAGTGGAGTAGTTGACTGAGGTTTTTCTTAAACTCTCAAAACCCCTTGAATCCATACCATCTTCTTCTATCCCTGTCGGATTCGATTTCTCATTAGTACCTACAATTGAGAAGATTGCTAAAAAGGGAAGAGTGGTCGATGAATGGATCCAAAGGTTACTCCAACAGGGGAAGGAGGTGATACAAGACATTGTGAAAGTTCATCAATCTGTGGGGGATATTCAGAAGGATGGAGAGAAAATGGATGATGAGTTTTCTCAAGAAATTAGACATCTTGATTTGACTTATGAAGCTCTCCAAGTATTAAAGCAAATACCAGCACATCTCTTGGTAGAAGAAGGCGTTATCCCACATACGGATAAGCATTTTCAGCTGACTAAAGTCATCAGGTTCAAGGTGAGGATTCTCAACGAAGCCTGCGCTAAGTTGAGAGAATCAAGGGATAAATTGATTGATGGAAAAAGTGATTTGGAAGAAGAGTTGCTGAAGATTTGTCCAAAGGTGTCAATTGGAAACTCAGGTGTCCTATCAGCAGATGATCTTTTCAAACAAGTCCAAGAGTCTGTTCAGCATGAACCAACGCACGGATTTGGTATTGAGATCATTAATCAATTTGTAAGAATTGAACATTCTTTTGAGGCCTTGAGAAAGCTCAGCAAAAGATTGAAAAAGCTTCCCGGCGGTGCTAGTGATATCCATGAAACTTGCGAAATTTGGAATGATCATTCTACTGCACCTGATGAAAATGAAATGCAAGGCATAATTCGAAGGTTCCAAGAATTTCAGAACAAACAGGTGCAGCTGGAGGAAGAGAAAGATGAAGGAGTGAAAGATGATGATTTAGATTAATTCTTGATGTTTCATGTCATTTCAATCTTGAAATTGACATGTCTTTTTCATTTCTGTTTCGTCATATAGGAAGCAAATTTTTACTTGGTCTCCTGCGTGAGAGTCAAGCAAAATAGAACTCTTTTTAAAAAACACTATTTTCTAGGATTTATCCTATTTTCTCTTGTTCCCTTTTATTATAAATAAGGGATGCTTATGCATTCCAAAGGTTCGAGATTTTTTTGTAATATTCAGAGCTATTGGAAAGAAGAAAAACTTTGTGTTTTCGTTCAATCATTTCAAAGAATAGGAGTTGATATTATTTTGCAAACTTTGTGTTGTGGGATATATCTTTCCTAAGACATTGTTCTTACGTTCATGATCTTAAGCTATTCTTTGCATAGTATCTTATTGTTTCTAATTATCTTAGACATTATATTTATGATCTCAAGCTCGTATGATTATTTCGTGCTCTGCGTTTACTCGAAAGAAAATACGTTTCTCTCATTTCCTTTCCATTGTGCTTCTTTCATTGTAACAGTTTCTAACCCCGTTCATTTACGGAAGCAATACCTTTGAATCGTGTGAATGCGGATTTCGGGATTCTATCCCAACCCCCAATGGTTAGATTAGTGTGAATACTGTATTTATTGTTTTCGCTGTGTTTTAGATTAGTAGCAAACAGGAAGCCTCACCTGTCTTTGAGGAGGGATTTAATCCCATATACTGTGGTTGAACCTCATATTTTGGGTTGAAAAAATATCCAACCAACAAAATGTTGTAAATTTTGAAAATGTTGTAAATTTTGAAAAAGTTGTAAATTTTGAAAATGTTGTAAATTTTCAAGAAGTTGTAAATTTTGAAAGTGTTGTAAATTTTGAAAATGTTGTAAATTTTGAAAAAGTTGTAAATTTTGAAAACAACTCCTCCCCAAGTGTTTACAAGACCATACCTATGCGTGTGCATTGATCTGGGAAGGAAAAATCTGAGAGAGGCTATTGTAGATGGTCACTACACTGAGGTTTTGGATCAGACGAGGCATCTCTATGTGCCACGGAGTCTGAATAGTCACCCGTCGAAGTTGAACGATATTTTGGTCTCAGGGCTCTTAAGGGACTACACCCGAATGAAGTATCCCGGAAGCAACGACCTTGTCATGCACAAAAACACCACCTCCTCTAGTGTTCAACTGGCCACCCAGATGTTTCAGCGTAGTCAGTTCGGTGCCATGACCCACCGTTTGCAAAATATAGCGTTTGACAACCTTACACTGGCTCAAACTGCACTATTTCACGCATTTGCAAATAATATGGCAGCAAGAGTACCGAAATGAGAAGGAAAAAAATGAGAGAGGCTATTGTAGAGGGTCCCTACACCAAGGTGTTGGATCAGACGAGGTGTCTCTAGGTGCCATGGATTGTGAGTAGTCATCCGTCGAAGTTGAATGATATTTTTGTCTCAGGGCTCTTAAGGGACTACGCCCAAACGAAGTAGCCTGGAAGCAAGGACCTTTTCGCGCACCAAAACAATTCCTCCTCTAGCATTCACCTTGCCAACCGGATGTGTCGACGTAGTCGGTTTGGTACCATAACCGACCGTTTACAAAATATAGCGTTTGACAACCTTACACTGGCTCTAACTGGACTATTTCGTGCATTTGCAAACAATAGGGCAGCGAGAGCACCGAAATGAGAAGGAAAAAATCAAGAGATGATTTTGTAGAGGGTCCCTACGTAGAGGTGTTAGATTAGACGAGGAATCTCTAGGTGCCACAGAGTCCGAGTAGTCACCCGTTGAAGTTGAACAATATGTTTGTCTCATGGCTCTTAAGGGACTACGCTCGAACGAGGTAGCTTGGAAGCAACGACCTTGTCACGCACCGAAACACATCCTCCTTTAGTGTTCACCTGGAAACCTAGATGTGTTAGTGTAGTTGGTTCGGTGCCATGACCCACCGTTTACAAAATATAGCGTTTGACAACCTTACACTGGCTCAAACTGCACTATTTCATGTGTTTGCAAACAATAGGGCAGCAAGAGCACCGAAATGAGAAGGAAAAAACTAAGAGAGGCTATTGTAAAGGGTCCCTATGCAGAGGTATCAGATCAGACAAGGAATCTCTAGGTGCCACGAAGTCTGAGTAGTCACTCGTCGAAGTTGAACGATATTTTGGTCTTAGGGCTCTTAAGGGACTACACTCGAATGAAGTAGCCTGGAAGCAACGACCTTGTCACGCACCAAAAAACCACCTTCTCTAGCATTCACTTGGCCACCCAGACATTTTGGCGTAGTCGGTTCGGTGCCACGACCCACCGTTTGCAAAATATAGTGTTTGACAACCTTACACTGGCTCAAACTACACTATTTCATGCATTTGCAAACAATAGGGTAGCGAGAGCACCGAAATGAGAAGGAAAAAATTAAGAGAGACTATTGTAGAATGTCCCTATGCTAAGGTTTCAGATCAGATAAGGCATCTCTAGGTGCCATGGTGTCCGAGTAGTCACCCGTCGAAGTTGAACGATATTTTTGTCTCAGGGCTCTTAAGGGACTAAACCCAAACGAAGTAGCTTGGAAGCAAGGAGCTTGTCGCGCACCAAAACAATGCCTCCTCTAGTGTTCACCTTGCCACCTAGATGTATCGAAAAAGTTGGTTCAGTGCCATGACCCCATCGTTTGCAAAATATAGCGTTTGAAATCCTTACACTAGCTCCAACTGCACTATTTCACGCGTTTGCAAACAATAGGGTAGTAATAGCACCGAAATGAGGAGGAAAACACTGAGAGATAATTTTGTAGAGGGTCCCTATGCCAAGGTGTTGGATTAGATGAGGCATCTCAAGGTGCCACGGAGTTTGAGTAGTCACCCGTTGAAGTTGAATGATATTTTGGTCTCAGGGCTTTTAAGGAACTACGCTCGAACGAAGTAGCTTGGAAGCAATGCCCTTGTTGTGCACCAAAACATAGCCTCCTATAGCATTCACCTGGCCATCCGGACATGTCGGTGTATTTTGTTCAGTGCCACGACCCACCGTTTGCAAAATATAGCGTTTGACAACCTTACACTGGCTCAAACTGCACTATCTCACGCGTTTGCAAACAATAGGGCAGCGAGAGCACTGAAATGAGAAGGAAAAAACTGAGAGAGGCTATTATAGAGGGTCCCTATGCCAGGGTTTTGGATCAGATGAGAAAAATCTAGGTGCCATGGAGTCCGAGTAGTCAGCCGTCGAATTTGAATGATATTTTGGTCTTAGGGCTCTTAAGGGATTACGCTCGAACAAAGTAACCCGGAAGCAATGACCTTGTCATGCACCAAAACACCAACTCCTCTAGTATTCACATAGCCACCCAAATGTGTTGGCGTAGTCGGTTTGGTGCCACGACCCACCGTTTGCAAAATATAGCGTTTGATAACCTTACATTGGCTTAAACTGTACTATTTTGCGCGTCTGCAAACAATAGGACAGTGAGAGCACCAAAATGAGAAGGCAAAAAATGAAAGAGGCTATTGTAAAGGGTTCCTACGCTAAGGTTTCAGATCAGATGAGGCCTCTCTAGGTGCCACGGAGTTTGAGTAGTCACCCGTCAAAGTTGAATGATATTTTGGTCTCAAGGCTCTTAAGGGACTATGCTCGAACGAAGTAGCCCATAAGCAACAACCTTGTCGTGCACTGAAACACCACCTCCTATAGTGTTCACCTGGCCACCCAGACTTTTCAGTGTAGTCCATTCGGTGCCACGACCCACCATTTGCAAAATATTGCGTTTGACAACCTTACACTGGCTCCAACTACACTATTTCTCACGTTTGCAAACAATAGGGCAGCGAGAGCACCAAAATGAGAAGGAAAAAACTAAGAGAGAATTTTGTAGAGGGTCCCTACGCCAAGGTTTCAAATTAGACGAGACCTCTCTAGGTGCCACGGAGTTTGAGTAGTCACCCGTCGAAGTTGAACGATATTTTGGTCTCAGGGGTCTTAAGGGACTACACCTGAACGAAGTAGCATGGAAGCAACGACCTTATCGTGCACTGAAACATGAACTCCTCTAGTGTTCACCTGGCCACCTAGATGTGTTAGCACAGTCCGTTTGGTGCCACGACCCACCGTTTGCAAAATATAGCATTTGACAACTTTACACTGGCTCCAACTGTACTATTTCACACATTTGCAAGCAATAGGGCAGCGAGAACACTGATATGAGAAGGAAAAAATTGAGAAAGACTATTTTAGAGGGTCCCTACACTGAGGTATCATATCAGATGAGGCATCTCTAGGTGCCACGGAGTCCGAGTAGTCACCCATCGAAGTTGAACGATATTTTGGTCTCAGGGCTCTTAAGGGACTACGCCTAAACGAAGTAGCCCAGAAGCAACGACCTTGTCGCGCACCAAAAAACCACCTCTCCTAGGATTCAACTGGCCACCTGAACATGCCAGTTTATTTGATTTAGTGCCATGACGTCCTGAGGCATAACTTCTCACTCCTCGCCTCCGTTCATTTCCTAGGACTCAAAACATTCAATGTCACTTGTTTACCTTCCATCTCTCTTGTTCTCTTTGGACTTGCCTCTTTCCTCTTAGGTGCTTCATCACTATCCTTGCTTTGCTCTCTTGAGCTATGTTGTTGTTTTGATCTCTCTCCATCTACTGTTGCCCCAGCTATGTGCTTACATGCTCATTATTTTTGCATTGTAATAGGATTCTTCATCACATATCACTACACATAATTAGGAGTATAAGTAAATCATTAAACAATTAAGGAAAACATGTGTGAGGACCTTTTATTCATAAGTGCCATCATTGATTGCATGAGATTAATCATATCTACATCAAATTGAAGCAATGTCTCCCATCTGAAACTTCAACCCCCCAGTCTATCAAGCAAGATCAAGCATTCATACTGCAAAGAAGTACATGTGACCATTGGGTGAGCATGATCCTTGAAAAAGGGAACATGATCTATTTCCTAAGATTATCTCTTTGTTTAGATTATTCTTGGTCATTATTTTGAAAATCAATAGGAATAGAGTTGAGATCAAGAAAGAGAAATTCCATTGGGAAAATAATCTCCCATTTATGAGTGAGATGAATAATTTTGATTCTCATTCCTTGGTGAGCTCAGGTGTGTTTTCATCTGACTCAGAGAACTTGTATGACATTTTGTCCCATACCATCACCTAGAGGTTTGATGCTCTAAAAGAAGCCATTTTTGATTTTGAATCCCATGAGGAGAATGTATCAAACTTTTTGGAAGATCTTGGCACAAGAATGCATGAGCTTGGTACTCCTCTCAGGGAGAATAATTCCACATTTGTGACCCTTTCCTTCAATAGTCAATACTTTAGAAGTCCTTGTAGAGATCATAGGTTATATCTCTAGAATCCTATGAAGAGTTAAATGAAAAATATTTTAGTCAATGTGGAAATATCAATGCCATTCCTGAGAATTGACTCAACACATTGGAGCATGTGAACATCTTGGAAGATGAGAAAGTTTCATTTGTAGTTTCCAGATTCAACAAGATGGTCTATGGAAGAGCCGAGCATCATTCAAGATCTTCCGCGGAGGAAGACATGAGTTGATTCTTCATTAGAGGAGGATTATTCATGTGATGGGTGGAACCTAAGAATACTAATAAGGGCTTACTGTCAAATTTTTACCCTTTTCAACTTGGGACATCAGAATGCACCACCACATGAAATCTCTCCCTTTCCTCACTTAAGGCTTGTAACATTCTCACTAGGTATTCAATTCCTCAGCACCCCAACTTGATTATGTTTCCCCCTCTCATGAATACTTAACCCCTTCACACATTATCACCCCTTTAAGTCCCTTTTTCACTTAAGGCTTGTAACCCTACCCTGTCATGCCATGTAACCCGAGTTAATCCAGAATGACCTCAAGGATGAGTTAGAAGGTGAGTTAGCTAGGTTAATGTTAAGAGGTGAGTATAAACATACACTCAGCCATTTTTAATCCCTTTTTAATATTTCCTTTTCCTTCATTGCTGCTAATATTTAGTTATGCTACTACATTTTCAAGAAACCCTATTGCAAAAACCACATTTTTGCTCATATCTCCTTCATTTTTGCTCCATTTCCCCTAGAATTTTACCTGTAACTTCTACTCATGAACTCCTTGAGGATGATCTAAAAATATTTTCCATTGGTATCCTAATTAGATCCTTGCATCCCATTTAAAATTTTAGAGAAAAAACTTACCTTTTTAGATCCTTACAATTCTAGACATCGAAAACACTTGAAATTTGAAGCAGGAAACCATATGAAAATACCTAATCTAATGAAAAAATTTCATCTCAATCCAAATAAAAGAAGACATGATTAAATATTTATTATTAAATTGGCATATGAGCCTTACTAAAAATAATAAGTTTTGATAACAAAGAAAAAAAATTGAAACCTCTGTGTAATCTTCAATTCTAGAAATATGAAAATTGTAAAATTTGAAAATTGGGAAAATTGTAAAATCTTCAATGTTGCACCATAAGTAACGTTAAATATTCATATATAGTTCAAGATGAACTCTACCTCGCTTATTTCTATCAATGTTGCGTTAGTTGATATGTAACAGATTGAGTGTTAGCTTTAAAAAAAAAGTAATTATATGTAAAATTTTCCCTTTTGTAGTTCACCTAGCATGGTTTTGCTTAATGGAATAGGTTTGCTTAACAATTGTACCATGTAGTGCTCTGGGACATGGTTTTTTAATTTTAAATCAAACATACATATCTAGAACTAATTTAAATGGTTATGAAAACATACATAGAAGGATATCATACATGCAATGAAATCAAATCAAACATATAGTTTAGATTTATCATTATGAAAACCAACACACATGGATATATAAGAATCAAACAAAGTGTGCTCCAGATGCACGTCTCTGAAAATATATGTAAGTTCATAATGTATGTGTACATCTCGAACTAAGTGTGTCATAATGTATATAGGACCACATGCAGGTCGCAAAAGGCTATATATATACAATGGACTATATGAAGAAACATGTTCACTAGGACCAGATGGCCCATATATATATCTATGTACATCCAGGTGGACTATGAATCTACTCATGAAACATCTTCCCTCTCTTCGCCCTGCTAGAAGTAGCACATCCACAACCTGGGGATGTAGTGGAGGGAAATGCCACTACAGATTTCATCCGTGTGGTCCTAGGTGTCTCTAAGCATGCCTGCAACCTAACCTGCACATTCATAAACAACAAGTTTTTAACACCCAAAATTTTAAAATACATTCAAAATTTAGAAACTTGTACAATTTAGTTAAAATGCATGTGAAATCTTACCGCAATGTCATGATCCCTATCAATTTGTTGTTGACGCATCGCAGGGATAACAATAGACTCACGAGGGGTAAGCTACATACAAATAATTAATTTTCAAATTAAATATTTCACATACATACAAAATTTGATATTGTAGATTTAAGTAATAAGAAATAATGAACCTCCAAAATTTAACAAATTTGAAAAATTGTACCTCAGTTAGTGGATCTGCAGATGCTATGGCAGTATCTACAGTAACCTCCACAGTCTGCATATATGGAGGAGTCTCTCTAGCAGTCATAAGCTATACAAAAAACATGTACAAATCAATATTAAAATCTACATGACTGTGCACCACATAACAGAGGTCCAAAGCATTGTAATCCACGTGAACTTCCAGTAATTAGAAACAAAGTGTAAAGAGATTTACTAACCTGCGTAAAACTCATGTGAGGCATGCCAGTAGCCTCAGTTCCTAGAGTAGATGATGACCCGCTAGGCTCATGTGTATAAAAGACAAACATATTAATATGTACAACATACACGTGAAACATTATAATAATAATCTAGTGCAATCAAATGAAATTAAAAATGTAAGTTTGTACAACTTGAAACTTACGTTTGAAACACGCCCAGCTGCAGTAGCTAGCATGTCGACGCTGGATGTTTCCTTCACCGACTCTTGCTATTTAAAATAAAATAAAAAATTAGTTTTTTACATGTATGTACATGACGTACAATCAAATACATATATATTAAAATCTCAAACATGTGAATTAAAATAAATTGTATATATATATTATTTATATTTATTTGAAATTTACCTGTGAAAGACCAATATCAGTGGCACCAGTTCCAAAAACATTCCCCAGCATCTCATCTATAAAAAGAAATCCTATGAACCAGTAAATGATGTCTCGCCCGCAGTGCATACGGCACCACATGATCCACAGTGGTGTGGTGCACTAGAACTGGCGCCTCCACCAACATCACCAGATGCAATCTGGTCACTATGCTGGGTCAGAGTGTCAGTGAACTCCCTCAATGCATGCAGTGTATCAATCTCCACAACCTCCTTCACTGTAGGAGGGATAACTGAAGGCAGTGGGGGTTTTGGGGCATGGGGGATCCTAGGTTGACCTATGTGTGCACCAGGTCTACTCTGTGCAGAGCCACCTCCTCAACCAAAAAAGTTCAGAAAAGTCAAAATAATTCGGGACCTCATTGAGCACGAACTCACAATATAATTTCTTCAAAAAATAAAGAGGAACCTCATTGTTGTTACATGGTGGATAATCAAAAACCATCCACCATCGGTCCCAAAAATTATTTTTGATTCGGTCATCGTGGCACCAATGGATTGGGAACCGTTTACAAGTAACTGCGGGGGGGGGGGGGGGGGGGGGCATTGGTTCTAGGGTCGGTAAATAATGCACAAATGAGGTCTTTTCCATTTTTTTTTGTCTTTTACGGCCGCATGGGATAGTTTATCTGCATACCACCACCTACAATCACCTCTAAAGGTATTCCATCTATGTATTTGGTTGGTTGCGGACTCGACTTCGCCAATCAATGTTTGCAATGTATTGGCTAAAGTCATGCGGGATGGATTTGTGGCATGATTTTGTCTTATAGTCTGAATTAGGTTCTCAATGACAATTTTATTTTCTCAGATTCTTCCAATGATATTATCTTGTGTTCCTGCTGGCTCAGTGGGGACAGAAGGAGCCACAGGAGGCAAATCTATGTTTGGAGGAGGGTTTTGAGGAATGTTTTGAGTGGGTTTTGAGGGTTTGCATGATTTCGAGCTTGCTGACCAACTGATAAAACAAGAAAATTGTATACATAAACAAACATTTCAAAAAACCCATGAAAATGCAAAAAAATAACCTAAAATGCAAAAAAATGATTAAAATCAGGGGCTTACCTCCTCATCTTGGTGGCATGGTTGAATCTATCATGATCCAGAAGTCTGATGAGCAATTTTGAGGTGGTATTCAAAGCTCGAGTGAAAAAAGTCTAGGAGAAATCGTGGTTTGAAATGAAAAATGGGGAAAATAAGGAGTCGCGACACTGCTAATTTTTGTCTCAGAGTTCCACGATTGCGGTTTATAACTGTGCTCGCAGTTCTAAACCGTGATCATGGTTTTAGGTTCAGTAATTGCCGAACCTGAAATTTAGGAACCGTGATCGTAGTTTAAAAAACGATCGCGGATCGCGGCAGTTCCTAAATTTTATGTTTTTATGTCCATGAAATTGTCCACCAACTTTGTGCACTTACCCCATAATGAGTTGGAAGTTCATTCAGAGAATTTTCATCAATCTAAACATCTGAATAGAACTTATCATGTTCTATTTTATATTTTAGTGCATTGTAAACTCACTCTCTATTGACTATAAAGTTGTAATTTGTTCCACGCTGATCTCTCCTCCGAACAATAATCATCGGAAAATATTTCAATCTATGTGGAAAATATTAGTGATTTATTTTACTTCTTGAGGAAAACTTATCATGTGACCTTTATATTTATATTGACCTCCTGTCGCATGTGTCACTTGCAGGATTGGGTTGACACGGACTATCAACATTTCCTCAACTCAAGAGTTAAGTTTGCAAGTTTTGGTGGTTTTTTCTCGGGATCCATATTGTTTGATGCTAAAAAATCAATGATGACCTTTCTCTTGTCAAAATCTAGTACACATAGGTCCTTCAAGTGTTCGAGAAACTTTTATTCCAAGGTAGCATTCTTGATAAATATAAGCGAAGCAAGGTTATCAAGACTGCACTGAAAAATCATTTAGACATTATTCAAATCTCTCCCAACCATTCCATTGGGATCAAATATAATTTGTTCTATCTCAATATGTGAGTTTTGCATTCTTCTTCTTCTTCTAGGTTTGTTTGTTGATGCCTCCTGTAAATGATTATTCTACATTCTTCTTCTTCTCGTTGCTCGTGTTTTTTTGTAATGTTGTCTCCTCCTACACACCATTATTATCTAATTTATCTCTAACATCGACATCCATTGTATCTTGGCCCAAGTTTTCAGGTGTTTGGAGCACGCGATTCATTAATGTTGAATTTCCTCCCCCAAAAATTGAATTCATCATTACCAATCAATCTATGATAGTGCCTTTGAGATGCTTCGGGATGAAGTTCTTGTTTTCAAATTCTTTCTTCTTCTCACAACTACTCTGAATGAATATGTCTTTGTATCTTTGTTCTTGATACATGTGAGTCATCTTGAGATGAGCGTGCACAAATTGTTATCATCTTATCTACATGTTGTTGTCTTTCTACATATAATGCATCATTTGTCAATTCATTCCTCAATGATAGCCGAAATATTTTTCTATCGTCATCATTTCAATGTTTCCTTTGTTCCTCTCGTTGTGCATCTATCATTTCTTGTTGTCTTCTTCTACAATATTTTCTTTGATATTCTCTTTGATATGCTCTTCCCTCTTCTTCATTTGTTAATTCATTCCTCTGTTCTACAAAATCTTTGTCCATCATTATCATTTTGATGTTTTCTTTGTTCCTCTCGTTGTACCTCTGTCATTTCTTGTTTTCTTCTTATGTGATATTCTCTTTAATATACTCTTTGATATCCTCTTCTTTGTTCTTCATTTTCAAAATTTAATCTTCGTAATTCTTCATTTTTTAATTCATTTCTCTATCTTGCAAGTCTTTATCTATCATTATCATTTCGATTTTTCCTTTGTTCCTCTTCGTTGTGCATATGTCATTTCTTGTTGTCTTGTTATGCGATATTGTCTTTGATATTCTCTTTGATAAGATTTTCTTTCTTCTTCATTTTCAAAATTTAATCTTGGTCGAGCCATACCTATAAAGTATTATTATATGAAAATTTCTAATTATTTATATAACTAAAAATTTCACATACATGTAATAGACAACAATCATATAATATCAATTTTTTAAATATTAGGAGTCAACATACAAAACAATTCTACACAAATTGGACATGGTTTTGTTACAAAAAAAATCAAAAAATTAATTGCGAGACTTCTAAATAAATTACATGGTCCCAAAATGGACAAGTTTAACATACATTAGGGGCACCCTCATGTTACGTTTCTTTAAAATGCATTTCAAAAACACAAGCTGAGGTCCAAATTTGAACATGCGAGGAGAGTTTAAAAGGGAAATATCCCATTAAAAAATCTTGTCTCCTGGTATCGAAAAAGGCATATGCAACGCTGGATTCTGAGTTGGACAAATGTCTGTAGCTTCTTGTGTAAATGGTTTGGCAATTTTAGAGAATTATTTCCAAAATGTAATAAATACAAATCATGAATGATCTGTATATAGATCTATCTAATATTAAAAGGCACCATGATATTCCAATTCATCTAATATTTAAAAGCAGAATGACATTCAAAATTTCATATTACAGTAAAGAAGACATTACTTATAAAATTCACACAGAAGCCTAAAATTGAATTCTTCCAATATTTATATTGGCATTAACTATAAAGTACCCTATCATTAATTAATAAAATACCATACCCTTTACTTTGTAAAAAGAGATCAATTAATAAAATAAATAAAAGAGATTAATTGATATAGTTTTTGGTTTGTTGTAATGTTTGAGAACATGTTCATGTTTATTTTTTACATAAATTGACATTTCTATTTTGAATGTACTATATTGAGCACATGTATGTTATTTTCTCACCTTATCATTGATTTACTTGTAATACCCTATACCCATTTCACCCTATCATTAATTAATACCCATGCACATGCCAGTTAACAAATATGTAGGCATACTATTAAATAAGGTTAAAATAAGGCTACTTACCTTTATGAGAGTCCACAAAAGAGAGAAGAAAAGTAAGGGAAGCACATGCCTAAAACATTTGGGTGCGGGATAGTTTTGTAACTGTTCTTATAATATATTTTTAATTAAAAAGTGAACTTATATGTATAATAAATTTATTCAATTAATTTTATTCATATGTATTAATAAAAGAAATCAAATTTATGGTGTAATACCCTTTACTATATAATACCTATTTCACCTTATCATTAATTAATGAAATACAATTGAATTTAGTGTGTAATACCCTTTACTTTGAAATACACATTTCGTCCTATCATTAATTAGTAAAATACCGTACCCTTTAATACCCATTTCACCCTATCATTAATTAATTTAAAAATTAAATTTACCATGTAATATCCATTCATTTCACCTTATCATTAATTACGCCGAAGGCGTTCCCCCTATGGGAAAGGCACTTGCGGACGTTTCTATGACTGTCTTGAATTTGATGGTTTGACGGCCGTTTGGACGTTTTTACTGTTTAACAATTTTTTGGCATGTTTTTGATTTTTAACAAGTTTTCGATAAGTCGATATATCCGTGTCAATTGCAGACAACGTTTATTGGAGAAAAGAAAAAATATTTGATATCTATTAGTCTTCGGCCAATGCGCACAAATTAAGAGAATGCGTTCTCATTGTATCCATTGTAGCATCGCCAACATTCGTGCATAGACCTGTCCACTTCATCATTGTATCATTTTTCATTGGGTTCATGTCAACGCCTAGCTATTTTGAATGCTTTTGCATTGATTGCTGTATTGCACAAGTTTAGAATTAGACTTAACGTTGGTCCCCATCTATTGGATCTCTAATTTCATGACTTGTCTTGTGCATCATCTGGATTGAATACTTACAACTGCTCATAGTGTGAAATCTGTGCAAAAGCCAATGTGCGTTTCAACCTCAGCCCTTATTAGGAAGAAGATTTTCCAAGAGCCTGTGTCAGTATTAGTTATAGCTACAACACACGGAAATCTCTGTCTGATTCAAACCTGCATATCCTTGTTCAGTCTTCCTGCGATCAACTGCATACAACACTCATTTGCATTAAAGTATTTAGTTTCAGCGGTCCAACTTGACTACTGTCGGGTGCTCTACAAGAATACTGTTACAATAATTACAAAAGGTCAGTTGTTCACTATAAAGTCATTCCATAGCTGTCGTTTGTTTTTTTATTTCAAGTCTTGATTTCAGTTCCAATTGATATTAGTCAAATGTCAGAACACTATTAATGTGGTCATTCTTGAATATGAAATATACGAAGTGAACACTGAAATGTTGAGGGAGATATCTTGTAATGCGTAATGTAACAGGTTTTAGATAAGTCGACTGAACTCCAGTCGCATGTGCTACTCTTTTATTTTTGTAAAACCTGCATGTAATAGAAATCCAGGTTCTGAGCCCCTGTATTCAGGCTAAATTCCACCAAACTAGCAGGGACCTCGCCTGTCCCTCGAAATTGATATAAGCCCCCACAGTCCCCAGTTGTGCATTTTCTACTAGGTCCTAAATCAAAATTGCACGTAGTTCGACCCTAGATTCTTCCAGCCTGTTGGCCTACTGGGACAGTTAAAATTGTTTATTTCTAGAGGGAAGCATAATGCCACTGCTGGGAGATTGAAACTTGAGGCCACACTGTGAATGGGCACAAGTTTTGTATGGTGAATTTTGCTCCATATGACCCTTGCAAACATTTCAATACATAGTTTATTAGCAATAAAGTTTATTCTAGACGGTAATAACGAGTATTGTAGACATAAAATATGGGAAAAAATATGGTTCATAAACATAACCAATCTTTTAAAAAATACTTATCCACATTTATTTTCAATAAACATATTTTTTTTAGATGAGTTTTGAGGCTCTCACTTTTCTACTAAAAAAGGATGGATTTGATTTTTCTTTCTTCAGTCTGACATGAGCTGACAATTAAAAAATCAACAAATCAGACTCTTTAAATTTGTTGCCATCTGTTGGACATTAAATATCCAAGATTTCTTCCCTTGCCCGAAATCAAACTTGTAACCTATTGATTCCATGACTCAATTGTAAATTGCTCTCTTTGTACAAATCAGTAATAAAGGCCCAAATCGTTAGCTGTTCTTTTGCTAAAAATATATGTAGAAATTTAATTTCTTCTTTTACAATTCAACTTAGGTAAGTTTGTTAATAATTACAATTTACTAATAAATACAATTTAGAAATAAGTGAATATGTAGAATACATATCTATTAAATAATTTTTTATATCTTATTTCAAGTTTTTGTGATATCTTGTTCTTTTCAATAAAAGTAGCAAAAATATTGATATTTGTTCAGGCTTTAATCGAAAATAAGTATTGTCAATCACACCCCTTATCAACATCAACTACAAAAGTAATAAGTGTCTTTCTAAATCTAATAACATATACCATTCGGCGTTCACATTACAGTGTACACATGCGATTGCTAGTTAATAAAATACAATTGAACCTTTACTTTGAAATACCCATTTTACCCTATCATTAATTAATAAAATACCATACCCTTTAATAACCATTTCACCCTATCATTAATTAATAAAATAAATTAAATTTACCATGTAATACTCATTCATTTCACTTTATCATTAATTAATAAAATACAATTAAATTTACTGTGTAATACCCTTTATTGAAATACCCAACCTTATCATTAATTAATAAAATACCATACCTTTTTATTACAAAGAAATCAATTAATGAAATTAAATTTACCCATTTACTGCGTAATACCCATTTCACCCTATCAATAATTAATAAAAGAATAAAAGCACATTTATTTTTATTACCATGGAATACCCATTTCACCCTATCAATAATTAATAAAAGAAATTAAATTTACCTATTTATGCCCATTTCACTTAGTACATTTATTTGCTATTATTAATAAAACAATTGGTTTTTATTTACATGGATTCTTTTTATTTACACGGCTTCAGACTCCTCAACTCTATATATATATATAAATAGACTTTTCCATTCCCATAAAATAACTCTTTGGTACATATTAATAGATTGACTATAACAACTCTTTGGTAAATATTAATAGATTGGCTATCCCATTTTCCACATATTATATACATTCTTCTATTCATATTGATGTGTTTTTCTATATTTGTTTTTACAATTCCTAAAAATAACTCTTTAGTAATTATTAATAAATTGACTATTCCATTTTTCCAAAAATAACTCTTTAATAATATTAATAAAATGACTATTTCATAATATGAAATTTCTAAACCACTACCATATATACTTTGACCACTACCATATATACTTTAACCTAGTAAAGTAAATTTGAATACACACTATCTACATTCTTTGATAAACGTTCAGAATAAATCCAATTCCCAAAAGAACTAACATTAAATTATAAAACTTTGAAGAACTAATCCTTATGAGGAAGATTCCACTATAAAACATAGAACATAGAACAATGGATATGCAAACCAATATAATCCAAGTATATCATCGGTAATAAATAAGTAGAAATGCATTGGAATGAGTTGAATCCAAAAATTATTTGAAGAGTATGGAGGGTAATCAGAAATTTATGAGAATGGGCATGTTGCAACTCTAATGGCCGAATGGATCATACAAATTATTTCCACAACTGCACATCCACCTTTGAGGATAGTAAGGTGCTTGTGAATCGTTGGGTGAAACAGGGACTAATTTGGGTTTACAGGGATTACACCTTTTACATTTGTTTAAACAAGTCGGGGGTCTGGAGTCCATTGAGTACGTGCTGCTGCATGATGATCTATCGCCCTTCCCACACTCCTCCATTTCTTTCACCTTCAAGACATTCATCCACAAACATGAGAATAAACAATGGTGTCTGGATCAGATAAACTATTCTAACTATAAATATTATAAAGACAAACCAGGTGGGTATGACTGTATTCGTGCAGTTTTGATCTTCTTCCCTCAACAACACCTGCATTATCATATTCACAGTCAATTTACTTCAATACAGAAAAATCATAATATCCAAACTACTATAGTTTGCTGTCAACAATATTAAGACTTAGGATAAAAAAAATGTACCATGAAAACATAATGTGCCCAATACGAGGAGAAAGATCATCATCATCTTGGGAGCTTTGAATACATACGCCATTGCTTGCTCAGAAAACTGCAACCAACAAATTTACTAATTCATTCCATCAACTCCATATATTAAACCTACGAATCTAAATAATTATTGTTCAAGTTTCTCACAGAAGAAGCAGTGAGATTAGAAACCTACTGCAGTAAGAACAAACGAGATTATCAAAAGAATTCCGAGAAACGAGAAATCACAGAAGACAGTTTGATTGAATTCTTCAACAAGAAGTGTATATATACATATTCTGATAGTTTTTTTACCTTTTTTAGGTGAATAAAAACAGGAGATGTACGATTTCCCAAGGTTTTTTAAATTAACGAAGTCAAATTAACGATTTCCCAAGTTTTTTTCAAATTAACGATTTCCCAAGTGTTTTCAAATTAAATTTATTTTAATTTTTCAATCTTTATTTACTTTCTTTCCATATTCCTTTAAATTTTGCCTTTCATTTTATGGATTTCTAATTTCCTTTCCTTTTCATTTCGATTTTTTAAGATATGTTTTATTTGTTTCTATACTTTTCTTTTAATTTTTTTTATAAGTAATTATTTTATAAGAGGTTGATTTGTCTTCCATTCTTTAAATAATATTTTTATTTGTAGTTAATAGGCTATCGTAAGTTATTATTGTTGGACATTAAAATTTAACGTTTTATTCAATATATTATTTTAATTCTACTGATTTAAATTTAATAACTTTCTTAGGGAGAAAAATAAAAATATTTAATTAGAAGTATCCACTTTACTTATTAAATAACATGCTAATATTTTTTTGAGAAATTAATGACTTATTCATTAAAGTAGTTAGTGGTTTTCTTATATTTATTTTTATTTTTGACAATTTTAATTATCTAGTTTATTACATCTAGAGACATTCCTAAAATGATATTGGAGGGAATTCAAAGGCTATAATGGAATGAATGTATTCACTTTTAATACCCACATAACAAAAAAAAAGAGAGTATAAAATAGAACTAGAACTAGCAATCACATGTGTACAATGCAATGTGAACGTCGAATGGTATATGTTATTAGATTTAGAAAGACAATTATTACTTTTGTAGTTGATGTTGATAAGGGATGTGATTGACAATACTGATTTCTATTAAAGCCGGATTAAATGTTGTGAAATACATTAAAAGGGATGTTAGATCATTAGATAATAGTTAGTTGTGTAATAATTGAATACAAATGCAAGTGAGACATGTAAGTTTGCTAATACTCACTCTCAAGAATGTAGTGAATGTGAAGTGTTGTTGTCAAAGTAGATTGAAAGAATGACTAAGTGCTTTAGCATATTATCTCTCCATGAAACTAAAATGAGACAGAATATGCAATTATATATAAACAAATCTGGAATGGTTATGGTACATTCCAAATTTCTTTATTACCTCAACGTGTTTGAGAGCATCATTGTTAGAGATATTTTGTGCATATCTTACAATAATAACATTCCATGGGACCACATTTCTTTGAGGCATTTTACAAACAAAAAAAATGGTATACGTTATTTGTGTTACAGGGATAATTTTTACTTTTGTTGTTGGGTTTGTTTAAACTATGGGTGACTAATTTTGTATGTGTAGAAATATAGATGATTCACTTCATTTAAAAAGTGCAAACATGAGGTGTTACCCTTTAAACTATTCAAAATGCAAAAAAGTGATATAATGTACAAAGCTTTGGATGAAAACAACTATAAGGCGATGTGGTAGGTACTTTTGCTATTGAAGTAATGTTTTGTGGGAAACTTATGGTGTGTCTTGAGTATTTGTATTGTCCTCTATGTACTTGGGTGACCTGTAGTAATGGATTGACTCGTGCGATAAGCATCTCCTCTATTTGGGTTAAAGACCCAAAAATGGTAGGTTGCTTTCCAAGCTCCATGTTGTTCCACGAAGAGAAGCGATGGCCGTGTTTTTCATATTTGAATCTGCTATAGGAGGGAAAGCCTTTAAAGGAAATTGTTTTAATTCCATGGTAATTTTTCAAATAGATTGAGAAAGTTTGGATGTTTTCCAAAAAATCTATTCTTTTGCGAAACCGATGTTGGGCTTCAATATTCTGCGATGAGGGCGGAAATATGGGAAGTCTCTGTGTATGGGAGGGGGTGGGGTGTTTTGTTTGGGTCGATTGTGGATTGTAAGGTGGAAAGTAGACATAAGGAGAGGAGGGATTGACTGTACATGTGCGAGGAACCAAAGCAAAGTTAGTACTTGAGACAGTTTCTTGTGGTGACACAAGAAAATAGGGAGGCGTGGAAGTAGTTAGCAAATATGGATTCGTATGGAAGGAATTGGTATGGTCATGCAAATTTGTTTCCATGGAAGTTTCTTGCGGAATGTTGCTTGGAAATCCTTCAGTAGTTGTATTTGATGGCAAGTTTGGAATGACAGGGAATGATAGGCTGTTGGTCGATGTAAGTTGACAGATATTTGAGATTTCTGTTATTCTACGCTCTAGGTGACGACGTCTCTACTTAGAATTTATGTAAACTTTATTTTTTGCGTAGTTCTCTCTTCGTTGTGCTCGTTTTGCAAGAGTTGACATAATTGTGAAGTGACACACCTATGGAGTACCACTTGTTGGGAAATAAATGTGTCAGTCACTAATGGACGATGCATTGTTTGTTGACATACAAAAAAACCTTATACAGTAAACTATATACAATTGTAATGCATGTGGAATTCAACTACCTATAAGAGGTATCATTTCGAGGATTAAAAATCTACATTTTTTGCTAAAGGAAAATAATATTAGTTATATGGAAAGATACAATATGTTCCAATAGTTTACAATGATGTAAATACGTTCATAATATAAGTGCAAGTAATTATCATTTATTTTCTTAAAAGATATTTCAATCCACATAGTAGTAGGAGGTAATAGTATGTCAGAATCAATAAACTATATACATTTGAAATGCATGTGGAGTTCTAATGGGAACTAATCATAAGAGGTAACAATTTGAGCAAAAAAAACTTTTATGTGTTGCCTAAGGAAAATATTTTTTGTTATCTGAAAAGATACAATACGTTTTAATACTATACAAGGATGAAAATATGTACATATTAAAAGTGCAAGTTAAATGCATTTCTTTTCTTAAAATTACTTACAATCCACAGAGTAGTAGGTGACAATAGTATGTTAGTTTATAAGGAAGTACAAAAGTTCTCTTTTGAAGAAGGGGAAAAGGGCAAAACATAGATATGAAATAAACAACATAGGGGTGATAGCTCAAAGTATAGAATGGGATGGGTGAGGGTGTAAAGTTTGAAGCGATGTATACATTGGAAGTATTTACATAAATAAGGTTATAGAGGAGTTGCATTATTATCCACTTTCTTGAAAAATCTCTGAAGAATTGTTCAAATGATTGTAACATAGTTTTCCATCATCAATCCTCCCATTGAAAATTGTATATAGCTTCCCCTTTTCAATCTGCTCATAGAATGCTTCCACAACCTCATTAAAATAGGTGATGTGGATTTCCCCTCCTTTCTTATCCACAAAATCAAACCCAAACATGGAACCGTCTCCCCTTGCATTGTGATATTGACGAAGGCTTATTTTTTCTAGGGCACGACCTTCTATAGACCACATGTGCATAGATGTATTCAATCCACTTATTTTAGTTGGTGTTCTCACAAAATATTTGTTAACCTGATTGAAAAATGCACCTGTTTGAGGAAATTGACTATCTTGGAGAGCATTTGTTGGTAGTCGGGTTGAAGCACCAATTATCAAATGTTTTTTGACAAGAACATCCATTTCAATGATAAGAACAATCCTGTAGTGGAAAACAAAATCATGATAGAATTATAATTGAGCAACAGATGAAATAAAAACATAAAGAAATTATAATTAATATAGGGAGTTCATATACATTGGTAATTGAGAAGGAGATGAAGCTTACAATTCACTTTTAATTATTCTAATGCGGGATTTGTGTAAGCACACAATGGAGCCTTCTTGTATTGATTTATCGGTTATAGGGCTTACAAATTTTGAGGGTAGAAGTGTTATTTGAAAATGTTTCCCATCTGAAAGGTTAACATGATGTTGGGCATCCGTGTTGAGAATGGACCTTAGAGAGGACAAGTGCAATATTTGAAATGTGGGGTCAACAATGGAACCGCCCCTCAATCAATTGAGAAATGCCTCACATTAACAACACCTTGAAGACTTTTAAAATCTTATTCCCTCTGCAAACGAGGCGTAGTTAATGTCAATCCCATTGTAGGGAGGGGAATTGTGTTTCTAGTCTACATCATATTAAGATGGAGATGGAAAAGAAGTATGTTAGTTCTAGAATATGTTTTTAGGTATGACAAGACACTTAAAAAGCCTTGTCAATGATTATTCTAATGTCCAACTTGGGAAGCTTTGAAATGGTCTCACTGGGGAACAAGCCCCTTAGCACATAACGAATCTTGTCATTAACGAAGGCACATGCCCCCACATGTCACTTCGGAAAAAGGATTGGTGTCTAAATATAAATGTAATAATCAAAAGCAAATAACATGAAAACACTCTACAGTAGTTTTTTAATCCATAACATGTAATAAACAAAACAAATGAATAAATACTTCAATCAATATTCAAACCCACTTGAAGTTCGTTTAGAGATGACACTCTCTTCTTTACTATGGGAGAATGATAATAAATAATACCCTACAAAAAAGTGAAAAAATAAGTTAATAAAACTAAATATATCTATACTTATTCAATTAGTTACATAAAAAAAAACCCTATTTTCAACGAGATTATAAATTGATCAAAGTATAGATGAGCACCAATTTTCAAAGGTACAAATTAATATAGAGGTAATTTTAAAATATTTTAAATGAATTATATATGTAGTGGTGGATGCTCTAGAATCTTGGACTTGTATTTCAAAAATATTTTGAAGAGAATGAGCAAGAATGGAACTAGTTTTTTTCATCGAAACATTGAATTTTGATGTCTCGGTTGATGAGACTTGACTGCTGGATTCTCTATCATGCCAGAAATGATTAGTCTTTGATGAATTGAAATGAAGAAAACTCTGATCTGAAGACGTAGCAATATTTCCAGACACCTGCTCACCTAAGGAGATTACATGTGATTGAGAAGGATCATGCCCATGATTTATGGGGATAGATGTTGTTGACAAAATTCCTGATCTATTTTACAAAATTCCTTTAGTTACCTATAGAGCAGCCCCGTCATTACTGCACAATGACTTAGTAATAGTTAACTCCTGAATGCCTTTATCCTCTTCTTAAAAAAAACTATTTCCTTGAAAGGATTTCCTTTTGTGATCTAACCTTAAGCCATTTTTGTTATCACTTTCACTGTTTCCTTAACTTCCCAAGATTTTCGTCATGTTATTATTACTAATTACTAAAATGTCTTGTTGATGCAATGACATGTCTTGTCCATTAGATCCTCATAAGGTTTCCTGAATGTTATCTGATGGTGTTACAAGATTCATCAAGGGATTAGTGGTTGAAATAGACACATTATGAAACATTTCAGACTTCACTATTAATCCTCCTCTTGAAACTTTAATATCTGACTGATAAAATGGATGTAAATTCCCTATCCCTACACACCTATCTTTATCAGTGTCTACAACAGTGTAAGTGTGATAGAGCTCCAAAACATATTGTATATTGCTTGTCTCAAATGATACAGAGATCATGCCTTTATATAGGCCGAGAGGGAGGGAGCCGTGAAAGAAACGGTTACACAACTGTTCTTTAACAAACAATAACAAACAAATGTATTAATGCGCTAACATTCCCCCCCTTAATACATTGCTCTTACAAATGTACCCCCTAAACAAATCAAACTTCACCTTGCCGAGAGGCTTGGTGAGAATATCTGCGATCTGAAAATCAGTAGGGCAGTACTGGAGCTGAATTTGGTGGTTCAAGACCTGTTCACGAATGTAGTGACATTCGAACTCAATATGCTTTGTTTGTTCATGGAAAACAGGATTCTTCACAAGATTCAACACACCTTGATTGTCGCAGTGAATGATGGGAGGTTTCTCTTCAGAAATCCCTATATCTGCAAGAATGCGACGTAACCAAATTGCTTCGCACACAGCTCCTCGTGCAGCATGGTATTCAGCGTCAGTGGATGAGAGAGAAACAACAGTTTGCTTCTTGCTGATCCATGAGATAGGTCCAGATCCGAGATGAAAAACATATCCTGAAGTGGATTTCTTGTCATCAATGGATCCTGCATAGTTTGAGTCTGTATATCCCTGTAATAAGAACTGAGTGTTCTTCTGATACTCCAGACCAAAGTCAACTGTACCTCAGAAATATCTCAACACATGCTTTTCTGTTATCCAATGACATTTCTTCGGCTCCTGCATAAATCTGGCGAGATAGCTCACTGCAAAGCAAAGATCTGGTCTGGTATAAGTCAAGTAAATGAGACTCCCCACAAGCTGCCTGTAGTGAGTGCCATCTACCTGTGGTGAATCCTGGAATCTAGATAATTGCAAACCTTTTTCCATAGGTGTGGACATTGGTTTACAATATGACGTCCCATACTTTTCCAGGAGCGTCTTGGCATATTTCATCTGGAAGACGAAGATATGATTCTTCTTCTGCCATATCTCTAAGCCAAGACAATAATGAAGTAGCCCCAAATCAGTCATGTCGAAGGATTTCTTCAGATCATTCTTTACATCATCTACAAGATTGTCAGAACTTCCTATGATCACAAGATCATCTATGTACAAAACCAGAATGACAATCTCTATTCCTACCTTCTTGATATACAAATTTGTATCTGAGGGGCTACGAGTGAATCCATGCTGCAATAGGTGATCATCAATTTTTATATACCATGCCCTAGGTGCTTGTTTGAGTCCATAAAGAGACTTTATTAGACGACATACCTTCTGTGGTTGATGCTCGTCTACAAACCCTTCAGGTTGGGCCATGTACACTTCTTCTTGTAGATCACCATTTAGAAAAGCACTCTTGACATCCATCTGCTGAAGTTTCCATCCATTTTGTGCTGCCAGTGCACATACAACTCTGATGGTTTTGATCTTCGTAGTGGGTGCAAAGGTCTCATCATAGTCAATTTCTTCTTGCTGAGCATAACCCTTTGCAACAAGTCGTGCTTTGTGTTTGTCGATTGAACCATCTGCCTTATATTTTGTTTTGAAAATCCATTTGCAGCCAATGGATTTCTTACCTGGAGGCAGATCGACAAGTTCCCACGTCTCGATTCTGAATCAAGGAATCATATTCAGCATCCATAGCCTGTTTCCACTGTGGTTGGTCTAATGCCTCACGAACAGTGTCAGGTTCGGTGCTCTCAACAACTGAACTCATGAGTGCAAAATTTACCTCATGTCTAGCTTGAATTCGTGTTCTAACTCCCGTAGAAGTACCTGGAAGTGAGTTCAGGTGTGTATCCCTGATAGTACTCTGGACCCATTTCAGACGTTGGTGCTGCTGATGTGAAGATGTGTTTTCCAGTGTGCCAAGATCAATGAACAAGTCTCCACTCAGCTCTTCTTCTCTCTGAGAAGAATCATCTTGCTCATCATCTGGATGTGTGAGAAATCTATGTGACGAGGTCGGTACTAGATCTCCATTGTGTGGTAGGGAGTCAAAGGACGACTCATCACATACCACATCTCGACTCTCGTAGATCTTCTTCATCTCAAGATCCATGAGATGATATGATTTTGAGGTAGCACTATACCCCAACAAAAGACATGGCAGTGTCTTTGGATCGATCTTCTTCCTTCTCTTATCTAGAACATGCATATATGCAGTACAACCAAAAACTCTCAAATGATGAATAGAAGGTTTACGACCAGTCCATACCTCTTCCAGTGTCTTGTTCTGCAAGATCTTCGTGGGTGCCCGGTTGAGTAGATACACTGTTGTCTGGACTACTTCTGCCCAAAACTAATCCTCCAACTTGGCGGTCGAGAGCATACAACGAGCCATCTCCATGACAGTCCTGTTGTGGCGCTCGGAAATCCCGTTCTGTTGGGGCATGTAGGGTGTAGTCAAATGTTGTTGAATGCCATGCTGCTTCAGGTATGCTAAGAACTTCTTTGACACAAATTCCCCCCCTCGATCTGAGCGGAGGAGAAGAAGAGGCTTCCCAAACTGCCTGGTGGCTTGCTGGTAGAAGGTTTGGAAATTTGCAAGTGCCTCACTCTTCTTCCGAAGGAAATATACCCACATTTTCCGTGAGTAATCATCAATGATGAGCTGAAAGTACGCAAAACCTTGAAAGCTAGCTGGCAGGGGTCCGCACAAATCGGTGTGAATGACCTAAAGATGCTTTGTAGAATGATAAGAGCTCTGTTTGAATGGACCTCTATGTTGTTTTCCCGCAACACATCCCAAGCAAAAAGGTAAGGAATGGGAGAGTGGAGGAAGCCCTCTTACCATTTCCTTCGCACTGAGCTGATGCAGAGCCCTGGCAGAAAGATGACCATATCGAAAGTGCCAAAGTGCAGTGGACTCTGCTGTTGATGCAGAGAGAGCAACGCTAGATGAAGTGACCGCATCCAGTGTAAATAGACGGCCCTTTAGAAATGCTTGAGTAATGACTGACTCTCCCTGGGAAATGATGCAGGACTTGACCCCTTTCTCAACAAATAATTCAACCTGCATTCTATGGTTAAGAAGTTGACTTACAGACAAAAGATTTGAAGTCAAACTTGGAACATATAGCACCTTTGTGAGTGTACATCTTCGTGTTCCAAGAGGAATGATGACATCACCAATCCCTGCTGCAATATACTCTTGATTGTCTGCAATGGTGATCCGATCTCCAGTGGGCCGGTCACTCAGAGTATGGAACAACTTCTTGTTGCTAGTCATGTGTTTGCTGGCGCCTGAATCAATCAACCAGACATCTTCTGACGGCTGTGAAGTCTATGAGACTAGAACAATGTCAGAATGAGTCGTATCTGGTACCTCTTCATCAGAGGTGGCATCCTGCTGAGCAGCAATGTGGCCCTTCTGCCTCTGATTACAAGCATGCCATCGGGATTTCTTGGAATATCCTCGGCCAGAAGTGCTCTGTTCGCCAGAATTTCCATACTTACGACCGTTGTAATAACAGTTCGCAGTCGTGTGCGTATCCATGGAGCAAATGTGGCACCACCGATCTGCCTTGTGATTATCCTGCTTCTGGGGTGGCCGCTGTGGTGGCCACTGTGAAGATGGCTGCTGAGCATGCTGCTTCTGATTCTGGGGGGCAGATTGCCCTTTCTGAGGCTTATGTTTTTGCCTTGTGATGAGAGCCTTGTCTTCAAAGGCTTCTTGTACATTTTGCATGGCTTCTTCCTACTGGAGATAATTCACCAGGGTTACAAAACTCACCTCCTGTTGAGTGATTGTCAACGTGGTGATCAGTGTCCGAAATCGGGAAGGAAGAGCTCGCAAGGTGAGCGGGACTAGCAACTTATCGTCCACTAGTTCACCGAGTGCAGAGAGTTCTGCACATAACTCAGCTACATGCCGCAAGAAAGCTTCTACTGACTCGCCATCATGCATACTCATCGTATGAAGCTTTGTCTAAAGTTACAACTTTTTCGTCAGATTCTTAGCTTCATAGATGGTACACAATGCGCTCCATGCCTGAGAAGAAGCGGTTGCTTCCCGAATGTATGGCTGCACCTCATCAGAAAGACTCAGGGTGATGAGCATTAGCGCTTTCGCATCAGCCTTTTCATATTTTTCCAACAGATAATCTTCTATGGGAGGGGCGTCTTTGCCAGAGACGATCCCCCAAAGATCTTTGAATTGAAGAATCGTCCGCATTTTGGTTTTCCATGCGGAGAAATTTGGCCCTTTCAAGAGTTGGGCATCGGATAGCAATATTTTTGGAGCAGACATTTTCAAAAACTCAAAAATGTATTTTATTTATTTCTTTATTTTCAAAAATGGCTACAATGCTTACTGAAGGAATCTGTCCTGAAGATGGGCTCTATAGGCTCGTGCAGTGAGACACCGATGCTCCTATGGGCATTCTATTTCACATTCGTCATTTGCATCATAACCACGTTCAAGTTCTGCATGAATCTGCCGTGCTTGACATCGAACGTCAAACCAAAAATATTCCAACAGTCCTCGGCGCACAATCTCGTCAAAGAGAATATTCCCAGTGTTGTGTAGCTCGTTGACCAAGGCAAAGAACAGCCCAGTGGTGTCTTCGTTGTCATTCAATGCCCAAATATTTGGTGCATTGCTCACGGTGCTTTGTGCATCAGAAATTTGTGACATATACATGGTGAGGATGTCTAGATTATCCTCTCATGCCAAGCTCTTCATGCTGTAGATTCCACATGATCTTTAGCCTCCTCGTTGCTGGTTTGCTTACACGCACAGGTCTGAAAGTCTGAATTATTCACAAGCAACAAAATGCCCAAGCAAAGCTAAATTTCCTCCTGCAGATTCTCCACCCACAGCAGGTAATTTCAAGACTCCACGCTCCTTCCTTGGCTACTGGTCTAAGAATGTGAAGCTTTCACGCTCAGCAAACAAAGAATATGCCACGCATATCCTCAATTAACTTTTCCAAATGCCAACAAGTCGCTAGTCTTGCAGGGTCTCCATGTCCCAGCCAGCAAGCAGGTTTAGATCTTCTGGCCTTGTCAAAGAGTGTTCTTTGCAGGTCGTTTCCACGCTCTCCTTCCACTCTAATCCATGCAGGTCAAAGAAAATTCACTATCTCAAGCTTCCACGCACAGCAAAGAACAACAAACGGAAAGTCTCTTCTCCACGCACAGCAAAGAACAACAAACAGACAGTCTTCTCTCCACGCACAACAAAGAACAGCAAACGGACAGTCTTCTCTCCACGCACAGCATGCAAACCTGCTCTGAAACCAATGATAGAGCTCCAAAATATATTGTATATTTCTTGTCTCAAATGATACAGAGATCACACCTTTATATAGGCTGAGAGGGAGGGAGCCGTGAAAGAAACGGTTACACAACTGTTCTTTAACAAACAATAACAAACAAATGTATTAATGCGCTAACAAAGTGCACCAAGTTGGGGGAGCAAAAGGGGGTGTTAAGTGGATGCATTTTTCTGAAAAATAAAAAACTTCAACTTGTACGAGTTTTTTGAAATAGTTTCCCTCAAAATCGGAAGATGTTGTAGAAATATGAATCATATAATTTTGAGTCTAGTTTCTAAGCTACTAAATTTTATTGAAAATAGATAAGTTTAAGTGGGTCAAACAACTAAAATACCAACAGGTGCTCCTGTTTTTATTAAAAAACATAATAGAGTGACTTTTGTACCTCCCACTATTTTTTGAGCACCATTGAGTATTTTTGAAAACCCTTTGGTAGAAAGATATCTAGGAACATCTAGTTTGTATTAGAATTTTTTTTAGATTTTTTTAACGATTATTTTTTTATTTATGATTTTTCTAGTACAGAAATTGTATGTTTTGAAAAATAACGGAGCTTCAACCATGCCTCCCCAAACTACCTCAAAAAATATTGAAAATTAGATTTTTTTTTAATATGTATAGAATTATGCCTAGTTTGTGCTAGTATAATTTTTTTGTCAATTTCGATGACCCAAACAAAAGATACATGATGAAAGATAGACATATTTAAACTTCAAAAAATAGCTATAAAAAGGCATAGTTAGAAAATAAATAATATGGAAACCTTATATTAGTCATAAAATTTGAAAAATTATATTTTTAGAAAAAATAAATCTACTCTATGTCATGGTATAAAGTTTTTCAAATGGATCGATTGTTTTATTTTGATTTATCATAAAGGAAGTGGCATTTTTTACATTTTCTTGCAAAAACACATTGTTTGTTGTGTTTGTGTAGGTCCATGCCTCAGGGTTGGGGATCCAAACCGAATCCCAAGCCTTGAGGAATGGCTTGGAAAAAGAGAAAACACAAAACACATACGTGTTCTGTATAGTATGAACATTGTATATGTTCTTGACATGCTTCTATTTACAAAAATAAATTATTATTATTTATATTTTATTATTTTGTATACTTTAAATTTATTTATGTAAATATAAGAAATTAGGGTCACTCCGCACCTTATGGAAATAGTCTCACAGCTCCATTAGTCACAGTTTAGGAGATAGTTTTTTATAGTATAATTTGGTCAGTACATAGGTAATTTTTAGGCTTTCAACATTCAACCTAAATATTTTAACATTAAAATTCTACAATGGAAACCCTAATCCCTAAACTCAAGGCCATAAACCTAAACCCTAAACCCTAAACCATGATCCCTAAACCCTAAAACCTAAACCATAAACCTTAAATCCTAAATCTTAAGACCTAAACCCTAATCATTAAATATTCAGACCTTACGCATGAGCCCTAAACCATGAACCATGAGCCTTAAATGTTAAACCCTAAAACATAACCCATAAACCCTAAACCCTAAATACTGAATCCTAAACCCTAAATCCTGAGCCCTAAACCCTAAACCCTAAACCATAAGCCCTAAATCCTAAACACTAAACCCTAAACCCTGAACTCTGTGACCTAAACCCTTAACCCTGAACCATGAGACCTAAACCCTAAACTATAAACCATAAACCCTAAAACCAAAGCAATAAATCCTAAATCCTAAACCCTAAACCCTTGACCCTAGACCCTAAACCGTGAGCCCTAAGCCCTAAACCCTAAATACTATATCCAGAGCCCCTAGCTCTAACCCCTAAACCTTAAACTAGTAACTTTGAACCCTAAACCTTAAGCCATAAACCATGATCCATGAATCATAAACCCTAATCCCTAAACTATAAACCCTAAATCTTAAGCCTTGAACCCTACACCCTAATCCTTGGGCCCTTAACACTAAACCTTAAACCTTGAGCCCTAAGCCCTAAATTTAGAACCCTGATCTCTAACCTCTAAACCTTAAACCCGTAACTTTGAACCTCGAACCCTGAGTCATAAACCCTAAACCATACACCCTAATCCCTAAACCCTGAGCCCTGAGCCCTAAACAGTAAACCTTAAACCTTAAGCCCTAAATGTTAAATCCTAAAGGTCCCTAAACCCTAAACCCTAAAAAATAAAACATAAACCCTAAAAAATAACCCCTAAACCCTAAAATCTAAACCCTAACCACGACATAGAGAATATTTTCTTATTTCTAAAAATATAATTTTTCAAATTTGCTGACTAATAAAAGGTTTCCATATTATTTATTTTCTAACTATTCCTTTTTATAGCTATTTTTTGAAGTTTAAATATGTCTATCTTTCATCGTGTATCTTTTTTTGGGGTCATCGAAATTCAAAAAAAATTATACTAGCACAAACTAGGCATGATTCTATACATATTCAAAAATTAAATTCTAATTTTGTATATTTTTTGAGGTAGGTAGGTGGAGGGCATGGTTGGAGCTGTCGTTAATTTTCAAAACATAAAATTTATGTGCTAGAAAAATTATAAAAAAATAAATATTTGCTAAAAAAATCTAAAAAAATTCTAGCAAAAACTAGATGCTCCAAGCTATCTTTTTACCAAAGGGTTTTCAAAACTAATAAATGGTGCTCAAAATATGGTGGGGGGCACGAAACTCACTATGTTATGTTTTTTTAACAAAAATAGGATCACTTGTTTGTATTTTAGTTATTTGACCCACTTAAACTTATCCATTTTCAATAAAATTTAGTAGTTTAGAAACTAGACTCAAAATGCTACGATTCATGTTTACACAACATCTTCCAATTTTGAGTGTAACTATTTCAAAAAACTCATACAAGTTGTTTTTTTTTTTTTTTTTCAGAAAAAATGCATCCACTTAAGACCCCCTTTTTGCCCCCCAACTTTGTGTACTTGCCCATATAATTTATTTAAAACTATAACTTACTACATTCAACACACACACACACACACACTTTCTCATTTGATAATAAAATAAATGAATTTTTTGATACGATGATTGTGGAGGCCATTCCTTCACCTACTTATGTAGGTAAGGCTACACCTCTTTTTGTTGTAGAAGCTTCTAATTACCTTCCCCTTGTGACTCATTCTTTCGAGTATGAGGAGAATGTTGAAATCATCATTTTGATTCACTCTAAGTAAAATGTAAATCTAAATAGTGATGCAAGTTGGACTGCTATGGAAAAAATGAAGACAGGGAAAATTGTAGAAGATCCCCTTGAAATGAATTTAAGATCCCATGGGAAGGAGCCTCAGGGATGAGATGGATTTTTTTTGTTTTATTCTTGCAGCTTTGTTGTTTGTATGAAAATTCTTTTACGGTTTCTCTTTTCCATTAGTAGAGGATGCTTCACTTGATCCTCATGGTTTTATCTTTGTCTCTAGTTGTAACATATTGTTACGGGTTAGGGGTCCCCTCAACCCACATTTACAACAATATAAAAAAGATTTTATTATTATTTTATCATACATACAAATTCATTTATTGATTTATAAAATCATACAGGTGATTTATGAGTGTGATAATATGGTATGTTGTAATCTTGTATTTAATATTAAGATTTTTTAAATTATGAATTTATGAGTGTTGAAATTAAATGAATAAGTAAAATTCAATCAATGTTGACATGTTGTTCTCATTCATTTATTTCAAGTATAAATTAAAGATCAATGGTGAAGAAGGTATATATGCATTAAAGTACTAATAGTTGTTTTAATTAAAATAAGTACATGTGATTTTTACAACTAAAAATTGAATTAAAAGTACCTAATAAATTAGGTCACATTAAGTCCCATCAAACATTTAACCAATCAAATGATGATACCTAAATATACTTCAACTACATCACATAATCCTCAAATAATAGTCCACTTTAAAATCCTTTTTATTTGAAACCACCTTATTTAAATACCTTTTAAAAGTACCCTCTACATATTTTAAATATTCAAGAGGAAATTTGTATATTAAAGAACTCATTTTTGATTAAAAGGTAGTTTTAATCTAGTTTTATGATGCTTAAGTGGATATACATACCCCTTAATTTAGGGTCCACAATCACTATTTCCTTTCAAGTATTATTAGGGTTTATTTAGGCTGAGAAGATTTGAGAATAAGTTGCGAACAACTTATGTAATGCATGGAGATTATAATTAATGAAATTAATTTGGTTTTTTGATAATGTGAATTTTAATGGATTTTTTAATTTTTATATTAAAATTTAATTTAATTTTAGAAAGGCTTAATTTTTTGGTAGGCATATTTTTTAATATTTTATTATTATTGGTAAATGGTTGTTTGGGAAGTACCATACCCAAACAACAAGAAGGTTCAAAAACCAGATTTACAAAGAAACATAAGTGGTTTTTGATAAGTGGGGACCACACCCCATAGAAAAAGGGCCTAAACTCCATATAAAGCAGTTAAAAACAAAATTTGTTAGCATTCTGCTAATATGAAGTAAGAAAACAACAACCCTGTAGCACCACATCAACTCCAAAATCGCATGAAACCATCAAAAATAACAAAGAGAGAAGAAACATAGATATTCAAAGAATCATTCCTTGTCCAAAACGATGGTAGATTTTAGTTTGGTGTGCCCTTTATTTTTCCTATCCACCACTGTCAACTCCTCTTTATATTATTTCACGAAGGCTAGAAGAACAAATTCAAGAGTCTTAATAGGAATGTGACCCTAAAGCAATGACACACAATCCATCGTAGATTCAACAATGACCTCTTGGTTAGAGGAATCTTGTGCTATCCCAATAGAGTCAAGAGGATTAGAAAGTGGGTTTTGTGGTTCCTTCTCTGGATGGTTATGGAAATTTTCATTGGTAGGGGGAGTGGCTACCCTTGGTGGGCTCTCCTCAACCAAATCTGAATAAGAACTAATTGTGAGATGTTTAGGAAGAGATTCCTTCCTTCACACCAGTTTTTTGCTTCACTTGCGATTGGCGTACTTGCAGTCATATGAAAGATGCCATGTTTGAAAGAATTTCTGACATCTGAAAGCTAAACCCTTATAGTCAATCATATGCAACCAAGATCTGTCACCGATTTACATAATAATTTATGCTAGAAGGTCTTGAGAGGTGTCAAGATATACCAAGATTCTAGCATAAGTTGTATGAATTTGCTAAGAGGTTTTATCATCTTTTTTTTCAAAAGATCCTAAAGTATCACCTATAGCATCAAGGCATGCGCTATTCTAGAGTTGTAATAGGAATCTTGGAAAATAAACCCAAACAGGGTAGGTATCAAAGGAGTATTTTAGAGGGTTAAAAGACATATACCAGGGCTTGAACATGAGCCCATGTTCACCCCAAACCCAATACTGGCCATAAATTAAATCCATTTATTCATGGGTTTCAAACACATAAATGAAATAAGCTTTAGTACAAGGATTAAGCTCAATCTTACCCTTAATATTTTCCCTCCATATTTGAGAAATCTAGTCATGGATATGAGATAGCGTCGTCCAAAACTTGTGAAATTTATAGATGAGGCCAAGTTGGGAGAGAATCACCTTCTCCATAAGAACCTTTTGTAGGATATCCTGCTTTATCTTTAGCACTAGAGCCTTATGCGAGGGTTTTAAAAACCTTCTTACATTTATGGGGCTATCATTTCTGTTAGGATTATACCAGTTGTACAGATAAACAAGCATGCAATGAATAATGAAGAAAATGTAAAACAAAAAATAATGCAATAAAACAAAGACACATATTTAACGTGGTTCACCCAAAAATGGGCTACGTCCACCAGAAATAGCCAATTCTTATTATTTAGTCCATAAAAACACTCTCCCACAGTGCATCCACACTTACAATGAGCCTCATACATAACGAACCTTTAAAGATATTAGGGTTTTTATAATTTTGGGGAAACATAGAAAACCACCCGTTAGATCATTGACCTAATAATGAACGGTCCAAATTTCACAATGCTTAAATACATATAAAATATGGCTTTCAGGGGCACTGCCCCTGAACCCTTGCTGGGGCACATAGACCCCAGACCCCTCGTCGGGGGACCATCCCCCCCAGACCCTACAAGGGGGACGAAGTCCCCCTTACAAACCCCATCACTATTAGGCTCCACTACCAACAATGTACCACTTAGAGACTAATTACTACAACTCCATCGCTATAACTCTTGCTTGGACTTTTATTCTTGGCTTGTTTCTTCCAGTTCAAGCTCAATCTTGAAGATTCACAAAAGTTGAATGCAAATCCAACTTCTCCTTTGTTATTGGCTTAGTAAACATATCATGAGGATTATCATCTATATGAATCTTCACCAACTCAAGCTTCCCATCCTCCAACACTTGTCGTATGAAGTGATATCTTAGCTAAATGTGTTTGATTCTGGAATGGAAGGCCAAGTTCTTTGCCAGGTGAATTTCACTTTGACTATCACTGTGTAACTTGCGTTCCCATTGATCCTTACCCAAATCCTCCATGAACCTGCTCATCCATAAAATTTCCTTAGTTTCCTCAGTCACTGCAACATATTCTTCCTCTGTAGTAAATATGGCAATTACCTTTTGAAACTTTGAGATCCAACTCACTACCGCACCACCAACTGTAAAAACATATCTAGTAGTGCTCCTCCTACTATCCACATCTCCTGCTATATTTGAATCCAAAAATCCCTGTAAAGTATAATCCAACCCTCCGAAGCACAAGTGCCTACTGCTAGTCCCTCTTAAGTAGCTGAGAATTCACTAGACTGCCTTCAAGTGCGCTTTACCCAGATTTTCCATATCTTGGGAAATGTCTGCCCTGGTACAAACCATGGCATACATGAGGCTCCCAACTGCTGAAGAATAATTAACCCGTGCCATATAATCTTTCTCCTCTTATGTTGTTGGGCATTGCTCTTTACTTAATATAAAACGTCTGGCCAATGGTGTACTAACTAGTTTTGCATTATGCATCTGAAACCTCTCTAACACTTTTTATACATAGTCCTCCTGAGACAACACCAATTTCATGTTTTTCCTATCTCTCTTGATTTGTATACTGAGGATTTTCTTTGCTACACCCAAATCCTTCATTGCAAATGTTTGTGTAAGATTTTCCTTAAGATTTACAATTTTGTGCATATTAGACCCTGTTACAAGCATATCGTCTACATATAATAAAAGAATAATGTAGTGTAATGTCCCCTTTTCTTGCGCCAAATGCCTAAGGGTCAAGCAAGTCCAAGTCGTGGTCATATCCAAGGGGCGGGGAATGTTGGGGGGTATTGAGAAGGGGCCGTATGGTACTAATAGTCGTGTTTGGTGTTTGGGTGTCACTTTGGACCTTGGTGACTTAAACAAGAAAAAGTAACTTTAATTACTTTTATTTTATTGACCCCTCTATGGAAAGAAATGTGTTTAGGGTCTATTGGGGCTCTTTTTCTGTGGGAAGTATATAAGGAGCTGGTTGAGAAAGGAAAAGAACTTTTTTGCATACATTTTATTGAGCCCTTCACATGCAGCTTCTACTGTTCGCATCTACAACTCTTGGAATCAAATCCCACAGGGACCCTAGCTTCAATGGTGAGAGACCCATCCCTAGCTAGCAGGGCATTCTTCGGTAGTGAGATATCTACCCTAGTTTGTCATTTTGGAGCCACTTTCTGGGCTGTGTTACACAGATATTTCAAATGGTACAGAGGAAGGGTTTTGAAGATTCTTGGTGGAATTTAGAGAGGATAATCAGTGGGCTTCTAGATCAGAATCATGACAGCAAATTAGATCCATGATAGCCATTTGGGTAGAGCATGCCCACTCGTTGGAGGCATCTCGTGAAGGTTTTCACAGGTTTTGGGGGCATTTGGGGAAGACAATAAGAGGGGCTCTAGACCAGATTCATGATAGCCTTTTTGGGCTGAGCGTGACAGCTTGTTGAAGATGCCTCCATCATTTTCCAACCCCTTTTCGAAGGGTGGCGACCTGCAGCCTCGATTTGGGGGTTTTCTAGTATATCATTTTAGATCTGAAGGTGGAAATATTATTTCTGTTTTTAGTTAATGTGATTACCAAAGACCCTTATTTTCTACTCCGGTATTTGGAGAGTTACGAGCCTCTGAAGTTTCCAGCTGTATAAGGCATGCTGTGCTTTTTCTGGAAGCATTTTAATTTATGTAAAGCTCCAAAAACAGTCTTATTATGCCCCCCTATAATAATATCAATCTCTCTTTATATTTCTAAGTAAATTTGGGTGGTTATTTTGGGGAATATTAAGTTTATTTAGTTTGTTGTTCTAACTATAAAAATTTGGTATAATCAGTACTTTATGTGGCTGCACATTTTCAATATTTTTGTGCATTTGTAAGTGGTTTCCCATTGGGGATATTTCATGTATCTCACACTATCCAACCATTTAAAGTACACATAATGATCTGACTGACATTTAGTAAAACCATGCTCATGCATAAAACTATCAAACCTTATATACCATTGTCGGGGAGCTTGCTCGAGCCCGTATAGGCTCTTCTTCAACCCACAAACCAATTTCTCCTTACCCTTCACCTCATACCCAAGTTGTTGTTGCATATAAATCTCCTCCTCCAAGTCACCATGGAGAAATTCCGTCTTGACATCAAGTTTCTCTAAGTGTAAATCTTCAACAACAACTAAACTTAATACAGTACGAATGGAAGACATCTTTACAACAGGGGAGAAAATTTCATCAAAATTGATACCTTTCTTTTGTTCATACCCCTTCACTACAAGCCTTGCTTTGTACCTTTTCTATCCACCTTCTTCTTCTTTCACACCGTAGACCCATTTTTTCTGTAGTACTCTCTTCCCAACTGGTAATTTGAACAAATCCCACGTTTGGTTTTCATGAGGGAGTCCATCTCCTCATTCATGCCATGCTCCCACTCCTTAGTATATTCCACTTGCATTTCCTCATAAAATCTCTCTGACTCACCATATCTCTTAGTAATAAATAATACAAAGTTGGGGAAAATATTTCTGAAGGTTTACTAATACGTTGTGACCTTCTTACCGAAGATGGGGGTGTCACAGGATCATTAATTAATTTTTGTTCATTGTCTTGAATTTCTGATAGAGGTGCCGATGCCGACACTGGATGTCATTCTCAGCCTACAGAACTATCAACCTCGGTACATGTAGGTGGATATTTCCACCCGAGAGTTTATTTTTAGGAGCTATATCCTCAACCAATTCTACTTTGGGTTTTTTATCATCCTGTACCTGATCCTTGTACATTCTACTTTAACGCCAAACAACATCATGACTCCTAATTATCTTAGATTCATCTAGATCCCAAAAATGAAATCCATAATCACCATTAAAGCCATAGCCTATGAATGTACACCATTTGGATTTTGAATCCAATTTATTCATTTTTTCTTTATTAACAAGCACAAATGCCTCTAAACCAAATACTCTAAAAATGAAAGGTCTACCTCTTTCCTGGTCCAAGATTCTTTAGGAATTCCTCCATCTAGTGCACTCGAAGGCCCACGATTGATTAATTACACAACTGTGTCTACGACCTCTGCCAAAAACTGAAGAGGCATCCCTACATGTAATCTCATTAACCATGCACACTCCATTATTATTCTATTCATCCTCTCACTAACACCATTTTGTTGTGGAGTCCTGAGAACTATTTTCTCTCTAAGAATCCCATTAAAGGAATAATAATAATAAAATTTCTTACTGTAGTACTCATCACAATTTTCAGATATCAAACATTTCAATTTAAAACCACATTCATTTTCAACAAGTGCTTTCCATTTCTTAAATGTATCAAAGACATTAGACTTATGCTTAAAACAATATACCTATACCTTCCTTGTGGCATCATCTATGAATGTGGCATAGTACAGAGAACCACCATGAGATGCAACCTGAGCCAGCCCCCATACATCCGTATGAGCTAGTTCCAACCTTTTCTCTTTCTTGGTATTCCCTGCCTTGAGAAATCTAACTCTTTTATGTTTCCCAAAAATGTGATGCTCACAGAGCTCTGAGCTCAATTGCTTCAAACTTGAAATATTACCTTTTTCCTGTAGAATTTTCATGCCTTTCTCACTCATATGTCCCAATCTACTATGCCACATGCTGGCATCCTCATATGAAGTAGACAATATGGTAAAGAATTATATTTACAAGTAGACAAATAAAGAGTGATTACTTTCTTACCTCGTGCCACTACCAAGGAACCCTTGGAAAATTTCCAAGCATCTGAAGTGAATGTGACTGTGCAACCTTCACCACCCAACTGTCCTGTAGAGATGAGATTTATCCCGAGGCTAGGTACATGCCTCACATCTCTCAATATCCATTTATTTCTTTTTTGTAATTTTAGGTGTACATTTCCCTTCTTGAAAATGTTGCACAACTCATCATTTCCCAAAATAACCTATCCAAAATTTCCCTGCACATACTCTTTAAAATAACCCTTATCAAGGGTTGTATGGAAAGAGGCACCTGAATCTATTACCCAAGATTCAACTCTAATATCAAGAGAAAGTATAAGAGTGTCTTGAATGATATTACATGTCATATTTTCCTCTTTAATACCTTCAGGCTGGGTTTCTTTGTTTTATTTGAAGCAATAATCCTTTTTAGCATTTCCTCACTTTCCACAGTTCTAGTAAGTAATGCCTCTACTCCTAGATTAGATATGCCCATCTTCGATTTAGATCTCCCACGAGCCTTACTCTTTGATTTATCCTTTCTCCTCCCTATACTCTCCACATTCAACACATTTCCAGAAGAAGAATTTCCCCCTGTATGTTTCCTGCACATTTCCTCTTTTAAAATGACACTGACTACATCTTCAAATTTAAGAGAAGTAGATGATGTATAACTAACTTCCATTACTAAGTTGTCCCAACTTTCTAGCAAAGAACATAGGAATAATAATGCTCTAACCTCCTCATTAAATGGGATATTAACTGAATCTAACTGATTTACAATAGTTTAGAAATCATTAAGATGGATGGATACAGATCCACCTTCATGCATTTGTAGATTAAAAAATGTTTTCATCAAATAAACTTTATTGGATGCACTAGGTGTTTCATATAAATTAGCTACGATTGTCATCAACTCTACCATACTCTTCACCTGTGAGATATTTGAAGCTATGGACGATGCGAGATTCAATCGAATTACACCGAGAGCCTTCTTATCCAAAACCTTCCACTCCTCGTCAAACATGGTTGATGGTTTTGCTTCTTCCCCTCCCAATGGTAGGTATAGATCCTTTTGATACAGGTAATCTTCCACCTGCATTTTCCCTAGCTAGTAATTTCAGCCATCAAACTTCTCAACTCTGAACTTATTCTCCTCTGCCATTATTGCTTTTCCCACTCAAATAGAAATCCCTCTATGAGTCTACTGTCAACAAATATATCTTAAACGTGCTCTAATACTAGTTGTATAGATAAACAAACATGCAATGAATATTGCAAAAAATGTAAAACAAAAAAATAACACGCAATAAAAACATAGACATTAGATTTAACGTGGGTTCCACCCAAAAATGGCTGACGGTCCACCAAAAAACAGCCAATCCTTATTAGTAGTCTACCTAAAACACTCTTCACAGTGCATCCCCAGAAAAGAGCCTTATACATAATGAACCTTTAAATATATTAGGTTTTTATTCTTTTGGGAAACATAAAAACAACATGTTATATCTGGACCTAATAATGAATGGGTTCACTTTCCCAATGCATAAACAAATGTAAAATGTGGCTTTCGGGGGGCGACCCCTGGAACCCATGCAAAGAGCGGACCCCTCGGACCCCTCTTCGGGAGGCCATCCCCCCCAGGACCCAAAAAAGGGCGAATCCCAGCTTATAATCCCCATACGCTATCAGGCCACAACCAACAATTTTTTTCTAATTTGAGAAACCACATCAACCAAAGGGCTTGGCATATGCTTCAATCCCCACCATTTAACGTCACATGACTAGGGGATGCATGATCTATGATTGTAAGCAATGCCTTTTTCATTCTTGAAGTGTCCAATGCCTAAGTTGATCTGACACCAATGCCATTCAGAGAATCTTCTATAGTTCAAACCTATTGTGCTGTTTAATGCGACAACTAAATGCATATCCAACTGATCGTTTATCCATATGTTCAGAAGGGGAGGAGAGTCCATCTCTATTATTCTTTGAAGGTCTCTATTTTTCGATCGTTCTTTCGACCCAGAATGGTGACGTTATAAAACTGCGGCCTCTAATCCTGGACGTACTATGCACACCTAAGGATAGGGCACCCACATGCACGATATACTGCAATGATAGAGTCACACACAACTCAGCCATGAGAGCTGCCACAACAGATCCCCCCAAAGTTACCACTGTCACTACCATTCTCCCTTAATATTACCAGATATCATAGTAAAGATCATGGGGGATGCAAATGAATACAAGGGTGAGAATCATCCAAGACATGCATTAATTGCTCCAAAATTGATACAAACACACGCAAAATGCCAAGGCAAGTTACATTACAGTTTCAAGGGAGTTTTAACCCACAAGTTTCACCTACCAAAAGGAATAAGGAGCGCAAAACAGAAATCCAACCTTAGAAGAGCCCTCCACATTTATAGGAAGAATGAGAGAAAAGAGAATTTGAAATTTTCCAAAACCACCTCCAGAATGCGCTACATCTTCTTATTGGTGGTAGTGAAACCCACGAACCCAAAGATGGAAACTGTATTGCATTTTTAAGAATTTTTCTCACCAATTAATATATCCAGTCGTAGTTGGATAGAGACCTCGTAAGATTTCAAAAATTTCCAACCTTGCATTGAATCCGAGCTCCCAGTCAAAAGTTATGCCACTTGAAATAATCTACGCCAGTACGCTGCTTCCTTCACACTCAAAATGTTGCGCCTCCTGGAGTGCACCATAGCCTCCTGTGTGTTCACTCCTCTTAGTTGCCAAGGTGCATACTTTCTCTGTCGACACTTCGTGTCGCGCCATTTCTGTGTGCCAAGCGCATATTTTCTCTGTCACACTCGTTCGTGTGCCATTCTAGCCCAGGTGATATTCTTGTCGACACTCTCATTGCCATTTTCTGTGGCCAAGGGTGCAACTTTCTCTGCCGACACTCCGTTCGTGCGCCATTTCTTGCACCAAGGCGCATACTTTCTCTGTTGGACCACTTCGTGTCGTGTGCCATTTCTGTGCACAAGGGCACATACATTTGACTATTATCGACACTCCGTAGTCATGTGCCATTTCTGGTCCAAGGTGCATATTCTTATCAATATATGTGAAAGCCATTTCTGTGCGCCAAGGCACATATTGTCAGATGATCTTCTTAATTTTCTTAAATCTTTTGCTTCATATCTACCTGGGGAAAATATAACAAACATTATGTAATACTATTCATTTTTACAAAATAAATTATTAATTAGAAGTGTTGCCCCTTTGAAAAGAAGCACCCCATGCTACCAACCAAGATGTCCTCCAAACTAGTATGACATTGATTTAATGAATCAGACCGTTGTTATTTTGGTGGATGTGGAAGTTCTTTCATACCTGAGCGATGTCCCGAATTAATGAACCCGTCAGATTGGAATCCTCCAGCAGCCTTCCACGACGCAGTGTGGATCTTTGTTTGGGTTCATGTAAATGTCGATTGAAGATATGATACTAACGCTGTCACAACCACATCTGCAAGCGTCTAAAACATGGACATTCCTTTGACAACAAGTTCAATCACTTGTTCCTGCATCATCTCCGCATAGAATCATCTAATAGGAAGCAGGCTATGTAAGGACCTACCGCAGACCCTCTAAAAAACTGCAACGAGACCCTATCAAGTCAGAATATATTAGCTTTGACGAGGTTTAGGGCAGCGAGTAGCATTCTCCATATTTCCTCCTCTCTATATCTATTATTTGATAATATTTTTGTTTATTTAATTTAATTTGATATTCCTTAACATTAAGTTGAAGAAATATTTTGTGTATTTATCTTGTGTAAAGTTAATAGTATAAATCTTTTTAAATTTATTTAATACAAATATATATTTTACAAATTCGATATATATATATATATATATATATATATATATATATATATATAATTGTGGCGCTTAAAGATTAAATCTAAGCTAACCCTTCAAATTGAAATATAAGAACTTGTTAACTTTTATTAATATAAGTGATTGTTCTATAACACAATAATTGATATTAACTTTTTAGGCCTTCTCCTTATTTACTTTTTAGGCTTTCTCCTTTCTTTATGTGTGATTTCAAAGCTGTAGTTTATATATATAGTAGTTTGTTTTGATTAAATTTTTCCCTTTGGAGTTATAGAGGGAACTCAACAAAAATTAGTCACTCATAGACTATATCTAAAGGAAACTTCAACAATGTATCCAACGACATTTGACTAAAAACTGTAATTTCAAAAGCACATAACACAAAATTTGAACAACAAATAATTTTTTAAAATGTCTAATATAACAAAATTAAATTTTCGTCAAAACTTAAAGTTAAAGAAGAAATACCAACAATTCATGATATTGGTAGTTATCTATAAGAAAAACATATTTTTCATTTAATAACTTATTGAATTATTCTAATAATTTTTTTTATTTATATTATTTTAATTATTATTTCTTTAAGTAATTAATAAGTATTTTAATTTGTCAATCAACAATGTTTACAAAATACATGTTATATAACTAACAGTCGTTTGTGAAATGTATGATGGAAATGTCGAAAGGGATGAATGGAAGAATTAAAACATAAGGAAGCAAAAAACCGAGAGAAGATAACAGCCGATGAAAAAGGGATTTAGTGGAGAATTGACAATGATCAATTAATACCACAGAGTGCATACTGTGCAAAACAATTCAAGTGCAGAAGCAACACAACAACCATAATAAGTTTTGTACACTATGCACTTTGTTTTGTACAGTGTGCCCATTCATGAGGTTTGTAAGTCCCATTTTTGCAGGAGATATTTCTCATCTTAATAACATCCTAGGGTTCCCATCTACAGAGAAGTGAAAGGTGATAAAACCGCAGCGGGTGATGATAAAGGCACATCATAGTAAAAAGAGGATTCAGAATTTAACTATCAATCTCAAACCTAGACATTCCTTTGGCTCTTCTTGGGTAGCTCCTTATCAAAAACCCAACCATAACAAAAAAAAATAGCCCCAGACACTGCCACATAAATGCCCCATATCAATAGTGCCATATTATTCGTTTTCCTTAACCATTCCTTCAATTCCCTCTTCAGAATTACCGAACTAATCCCCCAAAAAAAAGGCATGTTAAAACCATCCCTCAAACCACGGAGAGGCAGTGGAGTTTTTGTGGCTCTAGATACCCCATCCCTTTGATGGGCTATTCTCTGAAATGTTGCCGAAGAGGAAACAAGAAAAGTTGGGGATCCAAGTTTCAAAAATCCTGCTCTCTTAGGAGGTCAAGATTTTGTTGGGAAAAGGATACAATGTTAAAGGAGATGCTCGTAATCCTGGTCAGTACTTTTAGCCACATATTATTTATTCTCCTTCAATATTAACTATCAATTATATAATATTGTCTGTGTTTTATTGGATTTGACAAGTGCAGGTGATGGAAAATATGAACATATCAAAGTATTGGAAGGATTCAAAGAGAGGATCTACCTCGTCAAAGCTAATATCATCGACCATGATAGTCTCGTTGCAGTTTTTAGAGGCTGCGGCAGTGTCTTTCACATAGCTTGCCTTCCTACAGATGATCCTATGCGGAGATGATGCAGGAACAAGTGATTGAACTTGTTGTCAAAGGAATGTCCAATGTTTTAGATGCACCTCTGCAGAATGTGGTGTGAAGCGTGTAGTATTCATATCTTCAATCGGAACAATTTACATGAACCCAAACAAAGATCCACACTGCGTCGTCGATGAAGGCTGCTGGAGTGAATTCTAATCTGACGGGTCTCATTAATTCCACATCGCCTCAGCGTCATGAAAGAACTTCCACATCCACCACCAGGTAGATATAGACAAGCAGAAGATTATAGAAATCAAAGAAGCTCAAATCCCTGACATTTATCCCAAGGCGCACAGAAGTGGCGCACGACAATGGATGTCGACAGGGAAAATGTGCCCAAGGGCACAGAAATGGTGCGCACGACAAATGGTAAAGGATGTGTGACAGGGCATGAAATGGATGCGCCCAAGGCGCACAGAAGTGGCGCACGACAATGGAGTGTCGACAGGGAAAATGGTGCGCCCTTGGCGCACAGAAGTGGCGCACGACAATGGAGTGTCGACAGGGAAATGGTGCGCCCAAGGTGCACAGAAGTGGCGCATGACATGGATGTCGACAGGGAAATGGATGCACCCAAGGCGCACAGAAGTGGCGCACGACATGGAGTGTCGACAGGGAAAAATGTATGCGCCCTTGGCGCACAGAAATGGCGCACACACAATGGAAAGGATGTCGACAGGGAAAATGGATGCACCCTTGGGCGCACGAAGAGGATGTCGACACACACATGGATGCGCCTATGGCGCACCTTCAGGAGGCGCAACATTTTGAGCGCTGACAGGAAGCAGACCCTGGCGCAGATATTCAGATGGCCATAACTTTTGACTGGGAGCTCGGATTCATGCAAGGTTGGACTTTTTGGAAAGCTTACGAGGTCCTCTATCCAACTACGACTGGATATCTTTAATTGGGTGAGAAAAAATTCTTAAAAATGCAAAATACAGTTCGCCACTTTTGGGTTCGCTGGGGTTCTCACCTACCATCATAATGAGATGAATTAAGTGCATTCTGGAGGTGGTTGGGGTAGATTTGGAATTCCTCTCTCTTTTCTCTCTCATTCTTCCTATAAATTGTAAGGAGGGGCTTCTTTCTAAAGGTTGGACATTTTTGTTTTGCCCCTCCCTTCTTCTCTTTGGCAGGTGAACTTGTGGAGTTAAAACCTCCCATTTGAAACTGTAATGCAACCTTGCCTCTTGGCATTTTGCAGTGTGTTGTATCAATCTTTGGAGAAAATTAATGCATGTCTGTGGATGATTCTCAACCCTCTCTGTATTCATTTGCATCCCCTGATCTTTCACTGTGAATCTGGCTATCTGTGCATGATCTTGCATTGCATTTTAATGGTCTGTGTTTATTGGCAAGACAGGTGTTCTTCATTCCTCGGTGCATCACCTTTGTAGTTTAGGTTTTATTTTATGCATTTTCTTACCCTGTCTCCTTGGCAAGTTAGATTAGGTTTTTAGTAAACCCTCTGCATTTTCTACGTGTGCATCTGAACAGAGGAATAGGAACCGGCCTTCATCCGGAGAGCTTTTCCGATTTCGCAAGGTCCCACACTTGGGAAAAGCTCCATGTTATGCAATCGTACTGAGAGTCTCAACCCATCGTGTTGCAGACATTCAGGGGTGCTGTGATTCGACATCAATAGTTTTGGCACGCCCGGTGGGACCAAGAGGTCATTCCACAGATTTGAAGGAACTTTCAAGAAATTCGGACTTAAAAATTACAGGTTTTACAGTTTCAGTTTTTTCACCTTCCAGGCTGAACTTTGAAATCAATTTTCAAGGACTTAACTTGCTCAAAACAAGTCAAAATTTCACCAGTTGATAGATCGGGGGATAATCTTCAAAAGGGTATTCTTAGATTTTTGAGATTTTGACTTTCAAAATTTCATGGTTTTTTGATTTTCGGATTTCAGGTTTTCGGAAGTCTGGCATTTTTGGGTTTTCGGGACTGTCATTCCAAATCAAATTCCAAACTCTAAAATATCAAAAATACAGGTCTTTCAAAATTCTATTTTTTAAATATTGTCAGGTTTGGTGTGTAACTTGGCAGAATCTAGCCTTTTGAGGCTCACTTTCTAACACATCTGGCGACTCCGAAGGGGATAGAATTCAGCGGTGTAGCAGCAAAAGTTGCCCAGGCATATGAGAAGAATTCGAACCAGGTCCAATACTCGAGAAGAGGGGCTATTTTTCCACTTGCAACTTTCACCAGGCAGAGGAAGGAGAGGAAGAAGACCACAAAGATCACCATCTCCACCTAACAGGACTTTGTCTACACCTCCACCTGGTAGGCCTTTTCTCGCATCGACCAGGGTTCTTAGGCCAATCATAATGGCACATCTACCACCGAATCCCTTTGTCAATTTCACGGGTAGTAGTCCACTTGCCCTAAATGCTCAGAATCAAATTCCAGTTGCAGCACTAAAGAATATACCCTATTTTACAGGAGAAAATCATACTACTCCTATTGATCACATCCAGGATATTGCTAATGCATGTGCAATCCACGAAATAAATGAAATGGATGTTGCAGTCAAGCTGTTGGCTTCATCTTTCAAAGGTAAGGCCTTACAATGGTTTAGGAGCCTAGCAGCAGGGTCTATTACGAATTGGAACCAACTTTGTTCAGCTCTTTGCAACCAATTCGGGGAGAGGGCGGACAATTTATCTTTATTGGAACAGCTGACAACAATCAAAAGGGCTCCTAATGAACAAATGACAGATTTCAACTTCAGATTCCAACGGACATGGGACAGGATTCCAATAGCTGTTAGACCAACCGCCGAAGGAGCATTCCTTTATTTCTTAAAGGCTATAAATTCAGACATAGCCATGATGATCCAATCAATGGGAGGAACAACGCTGCCAGGGGCCTACGACACAGCTATCAGAGCAGAGAACTGTTTGATCCAAGCTGGCAAGCTTGCACCAAGGCCACCAATGCCTCTCTATCCAGATATGGGAAATCCTACAACCAGTCAAGCACCAGAGTTGAATCCCATTCCAACTCCTAGAAATCAAAGCAATAATGAGGCGTCGACTTCTTCAAATACTTCAAAGGAATTGCAGGAGGTCATGAAACAACTACAGAACCTTGGAAATGAGCTAGTGACTATCAAAAGACAACAAGCTCAAAGTGCTAGACCGTATCAGCCTCAAGCACAGTACCAAGCTAGGCCCCCATACCAACAAAATAGACCACCACCTCAGGCTGCAAATCAAAACCAAAACCAAGGACAACCTCAAGCTGCCAGGCCATTTCGACCGTATGATCCAAATGCAACGACGTCCTCAAGAGCCTTGGTCCCGACACAAAATAACATGGCACAGGAGTACGACTGGTGTTACCCTTGCAATCTACCTCACAATCAGTCAGCATGTTTCAATGGTGCACTAAATCAGGCCTTGATGGTGCAAACCATTGGTGTTCCTCAAGAACCAAGCCAGGAGGAGAATCAACAGCAAGAAATGCAACAAGAAGGACCTCCAACAGAAACCACATTGGCCAATTGGCAAACGGAAGACTTCTGTGGAGTTAACCAACAGCCTTTTCAAGGCGTGGCTGCCAACACACGGTCAAAGAAGAGAAATATAGGAGAGGGACAACCGTGTAATCCAGTTGTTTCTCAGTCCACTCCTACACAACAAGGGGTCAGTAGACCAAACGCAGCTCCAAATGTGCAAAATCAACCTAAGGTACCTGTTGTAGCAACACATGCACCTGTTCAAGCTCCAGAAAAGGTTGCGCCAAGTAAGGGACAACAAAAGGACAATTCATCCCCTTTCAACATCATCGATCAAATGAAGAAGACACATGTGAACATTTCCATGTGGGAATCACTGGCGATCCCAGGGCAACGAGATTTATTGCAAGCTGCAATGGCTAATTGGTCTGCCACAAATGTATCAAACCAGGGACATGAGAAAGTTCTCACTAATGCAGTGCAACATGATGGGGGCCAGACAAGGAAAAATTTGAAGCCTCCACCATTCTATGTTTCATTGATTGTTGGAAACCACTTGGTACACAACTGCATGATAGATTCAGGGGCAAGTAGTTCAGTGATGCCAAAGCAAATAGCGGATCAACTGGGTTTGAAGTATGAGCCAGTGCTGAAAGGAGTAGTACAGCTAGATGGAACGGCAGTAGGAACAGTTGGGGTCATCAAGGGGTTAAGCCTAACACTACATTCCTGTCCTAATGTTACAGTTCTGCAAGATGTGTCTGTGATTGACCTTCCGCCACTCTTTGCGTTGTGTCTATCAAGAGACTTCACTGCAAAAATCGGTGGATATTTATCTGCAGATTGGTCACACATGATTTTTAGGACAAGGTATGGAGCCAAAGCAACAATCAGGTCAGAACCAATTGCCAATTTCCATATTGAGCCTCATGTACCAAATCCTATCAATGCAAATTGCTCGGCTTTTGATCAGGAGGAGTGTTCAAGTGATCTAGAAACAGGTACTAAGGTCGAGGGAATTCCTGATTTAACTTTGGATGAATGGGCAAACAAGAGTCATGAATTTGACCCATACAAGGAAATTGAAGAATCTGAATTGGGCGTGTATTGTATACACGAAGAAAATTCACCCATTCCCGACATCATTCAGCCTGAACAAAAGGATGAAAACAAAGTTTGGAAATTATTTTTCGATGGTTCGAGAAGCAGACAAGGTGCTGGAGGTGGTGCAATGTTGATTTCACCACAAGACATCAAATATTTTTCAGCTTTTCGTTTCCAGTTTTCCTGTTCAAACAACACGGCTGAATACGAAGCATTGATTCATGGAATTCATTGGGCCAGGAAAAGGGGCATAAAGAACTTGCAGGTGTTTGGAGATAGCGAGCTAATCGTCAACCAAGTTAGGGGACAACATGCTACAAAGAACGACTTGCTGAGGAGCTACAAGAATAGGGTATGGGACCTCATTGAGGATTTCGAAGCTTTCAACATTGTGTCCATACCCAGGAAGAAAAATGAAGTCGCAGATAGGCTCGCAGCAGTTGGAGCAACGTTTGATGTGGTTGACAACATCAGAAGGGGAAAAACACAGCCACATATCCATGTGATTGTGAGGCCAGCAGTTCCAGATAATAACACAAGCTGGCAGGTGTTTGAGAACGATCAACAGATCGTCAATTTCTTACAAGAAGAGGCTGAATTCTCAGCTAGGAATCAGGACAGATTAGAGCAGCAGTATGGGGATCAAGTAGTGCAGCTGCGGACAAACAAGCTTCCTAAGGGTTTAGTAACATTGGAGTCTATCTTCAACCCTAACGACCAGTTCCGTAAGGAAAAGGCTAACATACAGGTCAAGAGAGAAGATTCAGAGCCAATTCCGGTTGGGGAAGGCAAAACACTTCAAATTGGTAAAGTGGCCACTGAGCAGGAGAAATCAGATTTCATACAACTTTGCCAAGAATTTCCAGATGTCTTCGCTTGGAGCTATGAAGACTTAAGAGGATTCGATCCAAATTTGGCACAACATACCATAGAATTGGATCCAGATGCTAAGCCCATCAGGCAGAAGCAGAGACCAGTCAACCCTCACATTGAACCTCTAATGAAGAAAGAGCTAAATAAGCTAATAGAGGCAAGCATTATATTCCCGATCAAGCACTCAAGCTGGGTTGCAAACTTGGTTCCGGTCAGGAAGAAGAGTGGAGAAATCAGGTTGTGTGTGGATTTCGAGACCTAAACAGGGCATCTCTCAAAGACCATTACCCACTTCCTTCAATGGAACAAATATTGCAAGTAGTATCCGGTTCAGAGAGATTCTCTCTCCTAGATGGCTACTCAGGGTACAATCAGGTGATGGTGAAAGAAGATGACCAATTCAAGACGGCTTTCACCACCAAATGGGGGACCTATGCCTACAAGAAAGATGCCATTTGGGCTATCAAATGCTGGAGCCACCTTCCAAAGGGCAATGGATATGGCATTTAAGGGGTTGATCAATAAAATAGTTCTGATATATCTTGACGACATCACTGTATTCTCAAAAAATGCAGCGGATCACCTCTGTCATTTGAGGCAAGTATTTCAGAGATGTAGAAGATTTGGGGTATCATTGAATCCCAAAAAATGCATATTTTTGGCTCACGAGGGAAAACTTCTAGGCCATATTGTTTCAAAGGAGGGGTTGACGATTGACCCAGAAAGAGTTGAAGCAATTCGAGCATTGCCATTGCCAAGTCACAAGAAGGCTCTTCAAAGCTTCTTGGGAAGGATCAATTTTGTCCGCAGATTTGTTCCAAATTTTGCTGCTCTTGTGAAGCCAATAACGCTGATGTTAAAGAAGAGTATGGCATTTAAGTGGACATCTGAAGGCAAGGCAAGTTTTGAGGCAATAAAAGAGGCTATATCTCAAGCTCCGACTCTCGTCAATCCAGACTTCTCCAAGGACTTCGTGCTATATGCCTTTGGTGGTGGGGACACGATTTCTGCAATCCTGGTACAACAAAACAAAGGAGGATTAGAACAACCAGTTGCTTTCTTCAGTCAAGGCTTGGAGGAATACGAAACTAGGTACTCTTTCATTGAAAAGCATGTCCTTGCAGTAATCAGGAGCTTAAAGAAATTCAAGCACCTAGTCTCAAACAACAAGATCCAATTATTGGTCTCTCATGCGGGAGTCAGGGACTTCCTTCTAAACAAGGATCTGAATGAGAAACGTGCAGGATGGATAACTCGTGTCATGGAATATGACATCGAGATCAAGGTCACCAAACTAGTACGTGGGAAGGGACTATGTGAGCAGCTAGCCTTGAGTCAACAAGTTGAAGCAGGTAATGAAAAAGAGGCTGTCTTGGTACTACAGGATGGTCAAGAACAAGAAAATGATGATGTGCCTACTCCTTGTTGGACTCAGAATATGATACACTTCCTACAGACAGGCCTATGCCCCCCAGAAATGAGCAAAGCAAAGAGGAGATACTTCAGATTACAAGCCATTCCATATGTGCTTGTTGATGGTGTTTTGTTTAAGAAAGACATCAATGGAGTTCTATTGAGGTGCATTGGGACAGGTCAAATTGAGAGGGTGTTACGAGATTTTCACGATGGAGATTCTGGAGGACATTTCGCCCCACGAGTAACAGCTCTCAAGATAATGAAGGCAGGGTATTATTGGCCGACAGTCTTCAGTGACTGCTATACATGGATAAGAAAGTGCAAGAAATGTGCACTCTTCACAGGCAAAGAAAGACTAGCAGCACTTCCATTGCACCCAATTCTGGTTGACCAACCATTTATGCAATGGGGATTGGACTTCATCGGGGTCATCAATCCAAACTCAAGCCAAGGCCACAAGTGGATTCTCACGGCAACGGACTATTTCACCAAGTGGACCGAAGCAGCAGCGCTCAAAGAAGCAAATGAGTCTAACATACTAGACTTTTATGAAGGAATAGTGACCAGGTTCGGTGTGCCGGCCACTATCATATCAGACAATGCATTGGCATTTATAGGTTCCAAGATTACAGAATGGGCTGTCAAGAATGGAATCTATTTGAGCACCTCTTCAAATTATTACCCGCAGGGTAATGGACAGGCAGAGTCCACGAACAAAAATTTGCTAAGAATCATCAGGAGGACTCTGGATGAAAATCAAAGAACATGGCATACCAAGCTAAAATCAGCATTATGGGCTGACAGAATAACACCAAAGAGGTCTACAGGTAATTCCCCTTACAAGTTGGTCTATGGAAAAGAGGCAGTATTGCCTATATCATTAGAACTGCCTACATTGGAGTTCATGAAGCAGTTGGAGTTGGCTGAGTTCGAACCAATGGAGGCTAGGTATGCAGAGTTGATGGAATTGGAAGAAATTAGAGAACATGCAGTTCAAACAATTGAGAAAGATCAGGCCTTAGTAAAAAGATGGTTTGATAAGAAAGCAAGAGCAAGGACCTTCCAGGAAGGGGACTTAGTTCTGAAATGGGATGCAGATCGGGCAAAACCAGGAAGGCATTCCAAGTTTGATGCCATTTGGAGTGGCCCCTACATGGTCACGGGATGTAAAAGTAGTAATGCCTTCCAATTGTCTACATTGGATGGAGAAGAACTCCCGATTCCGGTTAACGGAATCCATCTTAAACATTGCTACTAAAAGGAAAAGGTTTACCCTTGTAAATATTAGCCTAGATTTCAATTCCTCTAAGTGCGTATGCACATTGTCTTGTTGTAGTTAGGTTTCTGTTTCCCTAAGTGCTTTGGCACAGGTTTTGTTGCTCTCAGGTTGATTTCTACAGTTCAGCATGCTCTCAAGAAGGAAGTTGCGGTATCAGGTTCGGGATCAGATATCAGGTTGGTTTCAGGTTATTGCTTATGACTCCATGCCCAATGGATTGCTAAAAGGCCACTGATCTTCTACCTAGCAGGCAGGTGATCCCATTGAGTCACCAAATTGTTGTATATATCTTTCCCCCAGGTAGATATAGACAAGCAGAAGAATATAGAAATCAAAGAAGCTCAAATCCCTGACATTTATCCCAAGGCACACAGAAGTGGCGCATGACATGAGTGTCGACAGGGAAATGGTGTGCCCAAGGTGCACACAGAAGTGGCGCACGACAATGAGTGTCGACAGGGAAAATGGTGCGCCCAAGGCGCACAGAAAGTGGCGCATGGACAATGGAGTGTCGACAGGGCAAATGATGCGCCCAAGGCGCACAGAAGTGGCGCACGACAATGGAGTGTCGACAGGGAAAATGGTGCGCCCAAGGCGCACAGAAGTGGCGCACGACAATGATGTCGACAGGGTGGTGTGCCCTTGGCACATAGGAAATGGTGCACACCAAGTGTCGACACAGAAAAATGCGCCCTTGGCGCACAGAAATGGCGCACGACAATGAGTGTCGACAGGGTAAAATGGTGCGCCCAAGGCCACTTGGCACACAGAAATGGCACATGGACAATGCCCAAGGCGCACAGAAAGTGGCACACAATGACATGGAGTGTCGACAGGGAAAAGGTGCCCTTGGGCACATGGAAGAGGATGTCGACACACACACGGATGCGCCATGGCGCACCTTCAGGAGGCGCAACATTTTGAGCGCTGACAGGAAGCAGACCCTGGCGCAGATATTCAGATGGCCATAACTTTTGACTGGGAGCTCGGATTCATGCAAGGTTGGACTTTTTGGAAAGCTTACGAGGTCCTCTATCCAACTACGACTGGATATCTTTAATTGGGTGAGAAAAAATTCTTAAAAATGCAAAATACAGTTCGCCACTTTTGGGTTCGCTGGGGTTCTCACCTACCATCATAATGAGATGAGTTAAGTGCATTCTGGAGGTGGTTGGGGTAGATTTGGAATTCCTCTCTCTTTTCTCTCTCATTCTTCCTATAAATTGTAAGGAGGGGCTTCTTTCTAAAGGTTGGACATTTCTGTTTTTGCCCCTCCCTTCTTCTCTTTGGCAGGTGAACTTGTGGAGTTAAAACCTCCCATTTGAAACTGTAATGCAACCTTGCCTCTTGGCATTTTGCAGTGTGTTGTATCAATCTTTGGAGAAAATTAATGCATGTCTGTGGATGATTCTCAACCCTCTCTGTATTCATTTGCATCCCCCTGATCTTTCACTGTGAATCTGGCTATCTGTGCATGATCTTGCATTGCATTTTAATGGTCTGTGTTTATTGGCAAGACAGGTGTTCTTCATTCCTCGGTGCATCACCTTTGTAGTTTAGGTTTTATTTTATGCATTTTCTTACCCTGTCTCCTTGGCAAGTTAGATTAGGTTTTTAGTAAACCCTCTGCATTTTCTACGTGTGCATCTGAACAGAGGAATAGGAACCGGCCTTCATCCGGAGAGCTTTTCCGATTTCGCAAGGTCCCACACTTGGGAAAAGCTCCATGTTATGCAATCGTACTGAGAGTCTCAACCCATCGTCATTATTAGTTTTCCATTTCACCATCTTGCAATTGGCGGCAAAATGTCCCAATGTAAAAAACATCACCTGCATCGAAAAGGCAAACCTTCATAGTCCAAAGGTTGAGTACAATTTCGATTTTGCACTCTTAGCTCAATGTGAGCTGGAAGATCCTTTGAAGTATCAATCTCAACAAGAATCCTTGCATAGGTTGTATGTGTGAAATCAGATGTTTCAGAGTCAATGTTAATGATACTGCCCAATGTATTGCCTATGGAAATTAGACAATTTTGGTCCGAGAATTGAAGAGGAAGGTGAGGTAATCTGATCCAGATTAGTTTGCAGGAGAAAGATTCTGTGAGAGGGTTAAATGAAGGAAACTAGGGTTTTAAGATAAGGTATCTTTGTTGGCAGGCCCACAATTGTGTAGCGATGATATCCTTATCAGCTATGGATTCAAAAGCAACAATAAATATTCCTTTAGCACATGGGTAGAGATCTAACCTTCCTTCTAAAAGTAGGATCCAATGCTTGGAGATCCATTCGTGTAAGACAGGTAGGCTAGGCCAAAGTCTGACGAATCTACATATCAAGGCATGATCTTGATAAAATACCTCAGATTCGAGGACTTCATCTCCAAAGGTAACGTGGGGATTGCTCTCAGCACACCCCATGGTTTTAAAATCTTTCTTATTTTGTAAAACCTCCTTGAATGAGCAATCTGTCGCAGCTGCAGGGGAAGTGTTAGGGAATTCATGCTTCTTTCTTCCTTCCATCATGTTAGCAACATTGGTTTTATTCGATCAAAATTTATTCAATCCAACACAAAGAGCCGAAGCCCCAAATGCCGCCTCCACAGAGATCTCAGGGAATAGATCATTTGTAAAAGGCTTCCCGCCTTTGTTCTTAACTCCATCTCCTCTCGAGCGTAGGTCCTCACGGGAGCCCTTACAACCATTGTGTGCCAAGCCTCCATCAGTTGGTTTACTACCGCCGCCAATTGCACAGCTGGGGCTTCCAGTTGGTCTGCTACCCGCCCCGCCACCAATGACCTAGCTAGGGTTTCTTGCAGTCACAAAGGAGCTTTGGTTAAGGTGTCATGCTATGGCTTCGCTTAGATTTACTATTTAGAGTTATGCTATGGATAATGAAGATTTATAACTTTGATTGGGAGTATATGTAGTTTATATCTAATCAGACAGGTACTAAAATTTACACATTTACATGGATGCTAAAATTTCCCGAGCTAAAAAAATAAACGTTTCAGGCCTGTCTAAGTGCAGACAATCTTTGGGTGAATTTCATAGGTTCCGTTATGTTAACTAAACCCACAACATAAAAGATAACTGTAAGCAATTTACTCTATGGTCTATTTAATCATTCTTGACCCATAACATAGATATTTAAACTATTAAGTTGAACATTCACCTCTTATTTTAAAATCTAACATAAACAATAAAAGTAAATATATATTTTTTATTTTTTAAAAATTCGGATCACGAATGACGCCCTAAATGGATACCATCCAATTCAAACTCAAGATCTTGGGATATTGGTGAGTTACAAGTAGTTTGTAATAATCAACCCAAGTTCCATTCCAATTGAGTTCATTGGATGCTTTCAATAAGTGGCCATAGGGACACCTTGAGGCATGGGTCGGACTTCTCTAGATAGACCAAACGGAACATAGCAAGGTGCTTCAATTACAGATTGCTTGGTAGAAATTTAGGACCCATGCCCAACCCCATGTCCCACTTTGAGAAAGTGATCTTCCACCACTCCAGTTCATAGCTCTAGTATATAATAAAATCATTTACCATCTAAAAGTTTTATAACTAAGAACTTCAAAACCTGCATCAAATGCAACAAAGGAATTATGAAGGAATCAGACATCAAGTTCCTCCGCAAATGGAACTTGCAACTCATCTAAGATCCTAAGCAGCATAACTCTAAACTTGATAGGAGCAAGATTATTTGGACCCATCCTCAAGAAGGCTGGAGTAAGTTAAATTTAGATGGTGTGGCTAAGGGAAACCCATGTAGAGATGGGGGAGGAGGAGTCATCAGAAATGATAAAGGTTTAGAAAAAAAATCACACAATTTAGATATTATTTAGTCCCTGTCTCATACTACTATTCATATGGTTTTGAATGAAGAAAATACTAATTAACCCTCACCTTTTGGCCATTTTATTTTTCTATCTGTTTTCATTCCCAAACTTCACTGCATACTTGTCCAGTCTATTTATGTCCTTCCGATCTATTTTGCATTTGACTAGGCCGCCTAGGCTAGTATTGGGGCGCCGATAGGTGCCCTGATCTGTTTTCCACTTTCCTGCCACTTTTTGGGGACTTTCTAGCTATTTGAACATTCCATGTCTCTTTTGGTCATAATTTTCAGGGTTAATATGAAATTAGAACAAGAGAACCATTTAAATATAAAGTTATGAAACCATAATGAGGGACCAAAAAACTAATCACTACTATTATCACCTAAGGTTGCATCCATCAAAGACTTCATTTGCATCCATCTAGCTCCATCACAAGGCACAAGGCTAGTTCATCTGCATCACACTGCATAGGATGGAATCTTATTCTATTCCATTCACCATTTTATTTCATTTTCTACACATAGTTATTTCTCGCTACTTTCACAAAGTGAGACTAGCACAAGAGCACCTAGGGCATGATTGCACACAAAAGTACATAAAACTACATCAGGTATGAGATGTAGTGCAGTGCTCAGTTAGTAAGACCGCCATTGTGGTAGTTGAGGAAAGTCCGAGCCCTTCATCTGCATTTTTCGTTTTTAGGGTTAGATCCTTGTTTTGGGGTTGTAAAGGTCTATATTTCATCAGTGATCACTGAAAAAATTCGGTACAGAGAAGCAAATTACATGTGATAAATAATGAGGGCTTCATATCATCTACCATCCATGCAAGTTTGGTTTCAAGACCTCTTGTAGAGACCAGGGCACTGAGAACTCAGACTAGGGTGCCCACAAGTGCCTTGATCCTCTCTCAGGTGCCCCAGTCCAACCAAACAACCCAGATATTTCCTTTTCAGAACCTCTACATTATCATTCCTGATTCCATAATATTTAGTTTATTTTACTACACAATCCAGATCAGCCTCTGAATCAGCTAATTCGTTTCCTTACTCTTATTGCACATTAGGGTTTCTATTTTCATTAGCCTAGTTTTTTGGGTAACTTTCTATATTTATTGACTGCTTTTATTTAATGTTATTTACCGTTACATTCCTAGTTTAGATTAACTACCATTATTCCAAATTTTAGTTAATCATTTTGGTGAACCTCATCTTCGAATCCACCTTTGCTCTAGGGATTTTCTCAGCTTTTTTATCATGGCTCCTAAAGTCATTGAAATTTCCTTGTCTGATTTACTTCAAATGCATCCAAATTTCCAAGTTGTTCTTAAAAAGGATCTAGACACAATGTATCTTCCTCGAGATATACCTCCGCATCAAGTTAGTGCTATTTTTGATCATTTATTTGACAACCCTAGTCCTCGTGATCCTCCATCTCATCAATCTATGTTGGAATCAATTCAAGATTTGCACTCTTTATTTCAAGACAAAGTTCAGGTTATGGAATCCATGATTACATCTCTCAAATTTGAAATTAAACATCTTAAGAACGCTTCTAAAGCTCATGTTTTTCTCCTTATACATCTCATCTTCATTCTATCTCTTCTACATGTGCTTATAGTGAGCCTCATCATACCATTACCGGAGCCTATTACCTTTGATTGCAATACTAAGAAACATGACCTTCTTATTGAGCTCCTTAGTCGTCAATTGATCACTTTAACACCTACTCATTACTATCCTCCTTATTGACTAGAAAAATATAAGGGTCATCCATATTGCAATTATCATCGAATCAATAGACATAATGACAATGATCGCTATGTTTTACAATGAAGAATCAAACATCTTGAGTGTCAAGGCTTTATCTCATTCACTACACAGCTTTTTTTTGCATTCTCATCTACAACTACTACATCCATGTGGGCTCCTAAAATTATTCCTTTTGTGTCAAATAAGAATCATGCCACCATTTCTAATTTTCCTTCACTGGTCAGTTAAACGTAATTTATTCAATCCACTCAAACTAAGTAATCATCTCTCCAGATTTGCTCTCCATCACCTCCTCCTACTAAATTGTCTACAATATTATCATGTCAAACTAAGCAACCACCTCTAAATATCACTTCACCACCTCTTTCTACTGGGACTGTTACACCATTACACAATAATACACCATTTTGAAGCAGCCAATCATTTTTGTCAAAGAAACTGCTACTCCTATTATTGTTCAAGACACATTTCAAATTCCACCACCATCGCATAGTCCTACTGTTACTTTTTCCCAACATGCTTCCATCACTACACACAAACTTGGTCTTTGGTAGGTGACTATTGTCATGTCATTACCTGATGAAACACTCTCGTGCTTCGGTTCACACTTGAATGTTGAGGGCATAATACACATGAACCCAACACATTGTACCAAAGGTACTACACACTACGTTTATTCACACAACACGCATCTTACATCACACATTAGAACTATAGTTAGCCTACATTATTACACATCTACACATCATACATCGTACTAGGCTTCATCACACATGTGTCATACTTGCATCTAACCTTACATACTAATCATCACACCTACTATTGTTAGTATCCATGCACATCTTACTTTGCATCTCATACATTATACAGTACACATCCTACACATCATATGGTTGTCTATTATCATGTACATTACATCATCTTCTATATGCTGCACTCCCTACCCTATGACACACTTTAGTTTTTCAGTCCATACTCGACTGCCGAGGGATTACAAATCAAATGGACCTTATCATACTTACGTGTTCATCATTCAACCTTATATCATGTGACATTACTAGGTTAGTGGCATATATTTTAGGCTAAATGGTTACCTATCCCTTCATCTTGTAGTGGTATACACTTTAAGTTATGTCACCACTCGCTCTATTCATCTAGTAGTGATATACTCTTTAGGCTACATCATCACACTTTAGATCATTTTGTTGTGATATATGCTTCGGCTATAAGGGTCACACACATCATTTCTAGGTTGCATATCATCACACATACACATTCATCACAGTGCATTAGACACAACACACATTTCAACCATTTCCCGATGACATACTCTCATTTATGGTTCATTCTTGACTACTAAGGAGGAAAACCAAATGAGCCTCATTCCATACATTTCCATTCACTCTTAGGGCACATGGCTCCTATCATTCCATATTGTATTTCTTTCCACCCATCCACAACATGCTACATATCTTGGTTTCTTTTATTCTTGTCTACATTTCCTTATATATGGTTGTCTAATTACGCATGCTAGTTAGATATCTTGTATGTAATTTATCTATACCATACAATCATGCGCGTTCATACCTTTTCTCAGTTGTGATCGCAGATACAAGAATTTTTCACATAGTACATATGCTTTCCTTTTACCCATCCTACATTGGTCATTGAGGGCATCCACATTCGTCTAGGAGCTCATAGGTACTATTGTTTCATTTTTACTTAGCGTTGTATATTACATGATTATACACATTTTTGACATACTAGTTATCTTTGTAACATACTAACAGGTGCTTCATGTGTAAAATTTGTTCACAAGATTACTTTCTTCCATGGCTATTTATTATTTTTACTTGTTTTTTTAATTTTCTATTGTGCGGGCCTTGCCCTTTGTTTGGTGTGCACGCTTGTTTGTTATATGCAGTCATTGCGGCCTTGAGTGTCTTGTGACATCATGAGTGATGTTCCATGTTTGAAACCCATTTTGGCAATCTATGTGTCTTCTTGCATGTTTACTTGCATTCTACCTTCTACATGATTTGCGTAACATACATTTATCTTTTACATGCACGTTTATTCGTGCTAACATTTATTTCTAGCCACTTGTTTGTGTGTGCCTTGGTTTCTACCAAGTGCATTCCCTTCCCCCTATAGGACAGAGTTACAAATTTCATGTGGTTGGTCCTCTTTAGGGGCCACATTATCCTATCAACGATGGCGCATGCTCCCCTAAAGAGGGGGGCATCATTTGGGGTTTAGAAAATATACAACACTTATACACCGATTCAGTTCAATTTAGTTTCCACCCTTGACATTTTCCGTTATACAGTGAGTGGGTTTAGACTAGTCTATGAACCCTGTACACAACGCCCTTTATAGGACAGGGTAGTCCTTAGCATTCTATGGAGCATTTAGGATACAAAAAAATTCCTCTATACACTACTTCAGTGAGTGGCATCAGATCACCAAGAAATACCAGCCAGTACAGAGATCTCTTTATACATGTTCAGGGAAGAATTTAAATGTTCGAGGATACAAATAAATTCCTCCCTATACTTCTTTGGTCTATGGCATCAGATTGCCCAAAAAACTCAGGACATGATATCTTCTTTCTATGCCCTTTCTCTCATCACGGATCATGTACACATGTTCCATTTTTCATTTGTGTACTTTTTATTTACATACATATACATGTGTCATTCACATGTGCTTTTACATATATACATGATCATTTGAATTCTTGATCATCTTCTCCTTGTAGGTTCGACCGTATGAGAAGCAAGAAATCAACACCAACAAAAAAAACATCATCAACAACAACATTTTACGGCAGCTCACACCTCATAATAACCATGCAGGTACATCACACATGGACAAATACAATCACGTTTCTACCCTAGGTTCCATGTCATCATTTTTTTCTCTTTTGTATCTTTATTCTGTACACTCCATCTTTTTATCACTCCACGCTTTTGTCTAATCCATCGGCACACTTTCTACTATAATTTTTATGGACATTAGGTACACATCTCTATCTACTTTATGTTACTGAGTGTTCTTCTCACCAACATAAAGTGGGGGAAAATGTAGACACAAAATCACACACTTTAGACATTATTTAGTCCCAGTCTCATACTACTAGTCATATGGTTTTTTAGTGATGAAATTACTAATTAACCCCTATCTTTTGGCCATTTAATTTTCTATCTGTTGTCATTCTCAACCTTCATCGCATACTTAACTATTTTGTTTATGTCATTCCGTGTTATTTTTCATTTGACTTGGGCGCCCAAGCTAGTACTGGGGTGTGGACAAGTGCCATGGTCCTAGTCGAGGTGCCCTGATCCTTTTCCCACTTTCCCACCACTTTTGGGAACTTTCTAGCCATTTGAACATTTCATATTTCTTTTGGTCAGACTTTTTTGGGGTTAATTACAAAATTAGAATAAGAGAACCATTTAAATATAAAGTTATGAAACCATAATGAGGGACCAAGCACTAGTCACTACTATCATCGCCTAAAATTACATTCATAAAAGGCTCCATTTGCATCCATCTATCTCCATCACAAGGCACAAGGCTGGTTCATTTTCATCACATTGCACATAAGAGGGAAGCTTATTTTATTTCATCCACCTTTTTTTTTACATTTTCTACACATAGTTATAGCTTGCTAGTTTCACAAAGTGCGACTGACACAAGAGCACCTAGGGCATGATTGAATACATAAGCACATAGAACTACATCAGGTCTAAAATGTAGTGTAATGCTCAGTAAGTCCACCATTGTGGTAGTTGAGGACAGTTTGACCCCTTCATTTGTATTTTTCATTTTTAGGGTTTGACGCTTGTTTTGGGGTTTTACAGGTATATCTTTCATCACTTATCATTGATGACATTTGACATAAAGAAGAAAATTACACATGATAGAAAATGAGGGCTTCATATCATCTACCAACAATACAATTTTGGTTTCTGGACCTCTTGCACAGATCAGGGTGCTCAGAACTCATACAAGGGTGCCCACAGGTGCCTTGATCCTCTCCCTGGAACCCCAGTCCAACGAAACAATTCATATTTGTCCTTTTCAGGACCTCTGCATGATTGTTCTTGCTTCTAGAATATTCAGTTCATTTTACGACACAGTTTATATCAGCCTCCGGATCAGCTAAGTCATTTCATTACTCTTCTTGCACATTAGGATTTCTATTTTCATTAGCCTAGTTGCTTAGGTCACTTTCTATATTTAATTACTACTTTTATTTATTGTTATTAATTTTTTTTCCTAGTTTAGATTAACTACCATTATTCCACATTTGAGCTAATCAAAAGGATACCAAATAAAAGCCTACACATGGAATTTGGGAGTGCAAACTAATCATTATGCTGAGGCTTTAGCTGCTTTATGGGGAATCAAACTTGAAAAATCCTTGAACATCTCAAATCTCTGGGTTGAAGGGGATTCTATGAACATTTTGAATTGTTTGCAATGCAACTCCTCCTCAAGTTGGACCATCAACAAAATCATTGAATCTTCTATCCTCTCTCTAATGACTTTCTCAAACTTTTAAATATCTCAGACATTCAGAGAAGGAAATAAGGTGGCTGATTTGTGTGCAAACATTGATGTGAACTCTGACGCTCTTAAAAATTGGATTGGAAATGATAGTACACACCCTGAGATATTAAATACCATTATTAGTGAAAGAAGAAAAGTGTAGAGAAGAGGTGCCTCTGGAGGTTCTTGTTGGCTTGTTGGGTGTTCCCTTGCTTGGTCTATTCCTGCAGTGTTGGATGGCAGGCCCGTGGGTCTCTCTGGCTCCCTGTTTTTCCTGCTTGCTAGTTTTTGTTGGTTTTGTTCTATCTTTTTGTTCGTTATGTGCTGGTTTTTGTTCATTCTTGAGCTTTTTTTGTATTTGGTGTTTTTTTTTGTTTTAGGAGATATTTATGGATATATCTAGATTAATGATCCTTGTTGTAATAGGGCAGGGTCCCTGCCAAAACTCTCATTTTTACCAAATATCCAAAAAATAATTAAGTTTAAGAAGTTAGATGCACTTAATCTCTATAATTATTGTCCACGTAATCATCATTCAATTTTAAAAATCTCAAAAAATAAACTCTAAACTTTGACTAATTTTAAAAATGTTATGATGTTTGGTAAATGAAGCGAATTTTAAAAGAATTATTTATAAAATTAATTTATGTAATATTTTTCCAAAGAATTAAGATATTTGATATTTATTTATTTTAGATTAGGTAATTAGTTGGTTTTGAGGGGGCCAAAAAACCCACCAGTACAAAGGAGAAAAGATATAACACTAGAAAATATAAAAGAAAGGCTCTACCAATAGCCAATACAGAAACCTAAAATGATGAAACACAAGCATGGTCACAAAGGACCAAAACCAAGTTGGGTCAAACCAAAGAAAGAAAATAATGAAAAAACATGATCCAAAAGCAGGGAAAGAGCACCTCAAAAACCACCACCGACATGACCATAAAGAATTAAGATATTATTCTTCAATTAAAAATTAAATTCTTAATCAATTACACTAGAATATATAAATAGTGAAAATTTATTTTTCAACAAAACAAACTACAATTAACTTACAATTTTATCAAAGTTCAATAATTAATTGATTTTTTGGTTGTGTTTGAAAAAATCATATGTGAAATTACAAACTTGGCTACATTTAAAATTTTATTTAGAACCTATGAATAATGGAAAAATTCTTGAACTTATCTAAATTGTAATGGTTTAATTAAAATTTCCATCATATCAACTAAATCTATGTATATAGATTCTTAAATCACAAGTCTAAACCCTAAACCATGTATTTCAATAAAAAAATTTCCCATTATATCAACTTAATCTCAATATTAATTACTCCCAAACTAATCTCTAAACCATTTAATTCCGTTGGAGGCATGGCTACCATCTGGTTACATCTCTATGACAACAGTGTGCAACTTGAACATGTTTCACCATGTTGCTGCGATGTCTAAGCTGCTTCTGTTTGATCTGCTTCATTTTTCCCTTGAGAGACTACTAGCGTACTACTTTTCCATGGTTGAGCCTATCCCTCACGTAAGCTTTCATGGGGGTTATGTGGCATGTAGCATATGCATAAGTTTGGCAAGTCGTCTCTATTTGCCTCTGTATCCCTATCCCTCCATCTTCATCTATCCTTTTTTGTCTAACCATTATATCAATCAAATCATTAGCTGTCAGCAAATAAATTAAAATTTCAAATTCTAAATTTTCCCATGCAATCATTCCTTTTCCTTTCTATCCTGTTAATAAATTCATTTTCCCTTATTTTGTTGGAGGGTGTCGGGATTCAAAATAGGAATACAGTTTTTTTAAAACACTGATCTCTGCCTCTGTGAGAAATAGGCACATGCGTAGCCAAAATTGATCATTTGATAATATACATGAAAGAAAAGAGATTCTATCAAATCGTGTGAGGGATATTTTGGATGATGCAGATCACGAAGACCAGGTGGATGCTCTATTTCCACCAAAGCACAGCCTCAAACAAGGCAGTCTGATCATTTTTACAACCCGTGAAGAGGAAGAAGTTAAAAATTCAGGCATCATATCTGTTTATAGAATGAGAGCACTACACCATTCTCATACCAAGAAAATTTTCTTCTCACACGCATTCTTACGGCCTTCCCCACTCTGGGGGTTTTGAAGATTTAATTAAAAAGTTTCTAAAATTTTACAATGAGTTGTCATTGTTTTGATTAATCTAAAGTATGAATTTATTTTGATGCAGCTTATAAATGTTAAATTTATGATGATGTCTACCATATATTGAGATTTTCAATTCTTTGCCCAGTTTTTCTTGAGTGTATTTAAGTTTATGTTAATTTTTTATGTTTAGTTTTATTTGACTATATTTAAATTTGAAAAGGGGTTGTGGTTCTATATCCATAATGCATATTTCTATTTCAAACTACAATATCAAAGTTTCATGAGTATACAGGATATAAATCAAAGTAGTTTACTCTTCTGCGTATTATGTTGTTACCTTGAAAATAAGTATTTTCAATGTTTGTTTTTATTACATAGTTATATGATCTTATTCGACTAATTTCGTTCAATTGTTTTTTAATAATTTCTAATTTATTCCCTCCTCCTTTGACTATAACAATTTAATAACATATTTTGTTGTCATCTCTAATAACGACGATCCAACACATTAAGTTCTTATGGAAGATACTCACTGTACTATACAAAACTACAATGTCAAATCTTAGTGTGCCTACAGAATCTATATCAAAGTAGATTGTATCTCCACGTAATACATTGTTTCTTCGATGACCTTCATTTTTAACGTTTTTTGCACTACATAATCTATCAAAGTTGTTTCATTCATTTATTTTTAATAATATCAAACTTGTTCCCTCCTACTTTAATTACAATAGTTCAACAACATATTACGTTGTCACCCACAATAAATGTTAAACGAACATGTTATTCTTACAAGATATAGTCATTATATTGTATAAAACTATGTTGCCAAATTTTTATGTGCCCACATGATCTATATAAAAGTAGAATATTGTTGCTCCATGTAATACGTTGTTGCATCAACGACATACATTTTTAATGTTTTTTTTTCATTGCATAGCATTACGAATCTATTCAAAGTTGTTTCATTCATTTTTTATTTTTTTTAAAATTTCCCATTCATCCCCTCCCACTTTGAGTACAATAAATCAACAACGTATTACGTTGCTACCCGTAATAACGACTATCCAACACATTACTCTTACAAAATATACTCCACGTACTATGTAAAAATACAATGTTAGGTCTTAGTGTGGCTTCAATATCTATATCAAAGTAGGTTTTCGTTCCATGTAATACATTGTTGCATCGACGACATGTATTTTTAATTTTTTTTTTTCACTACATAACATTATAAATCTATTCGAAGTTGATTCACTTAGTTATTTTTGAATAATTTCCAACTCATTCCCTTATACTTTGAGTACAATAATTCAACAACGTATTACGTTTTTACCCTTAATAATGATGATCCAAAACATTATACTTACAAAATATACTCAATGTATTATATAAAACTACAATTTCAAATCTTAGTGTCCCTATCGGATCTATATCAAATTAGGTTGTTGTTCAATGTAATACGTTAATTCGTCAATGACATGCTATTTTAATGTTGGTTGTGCACTTCGTAGTATTATGAATCTATTCAAAGCGGTTGCACTCAATTATTTTTGAATAATTTCCAACTCATTCCTTCCTACTTTGAAGGGACAAGATTATTATGAACTGCATATTAGTAAAGCCATACAAGAATGAGTAGAAAAAGTATTAAGTTATTAGGAATGTCAGTTGATGTTTTGTAACAAAAGTAGATTACATAAAGAGTGTCAATCTGCTCACTTGCAATACACAAGAATAATATCAATTTGTTCATAATGACATGTACAGTAAGAGTAATGTCAATCTGTAATGTAATGAATTAAAATAATTGTTAAAAGAATATATAATAAAGTACATAATTTGATGACCTTATTCAACTAATGTCATTCTATTATTTTTTAATAATTTCCAATTAATTCCTGCCTCCTTTGATGACAACAATTCAACAACGAAGTTTGTTGTCTCTCATAATAACGACAATTTAACACATTGCCCTTATAGAAGATACTCAATGTACTATATAAAACTAGAATGTCAAATCTTAGTGTGTCTACAATATCTATATCAAAGTAGGTTGTATCTCAGTGAAATACATTGTTTCTTCGATGACCTACATTTTTAATGTTTATTTTGCACTGCATAATATATTCAAAATTGTTTCATTCAATTATTTTGATATATTTTTCAATTCATTCCTTCCTTCTTTACTTACAATAGTTCAACAATGTATTGCGTTATCACCCATAACGCATGATGAGTGAACACCTTATTCTTACAAGATGTGGTCACTATATTGTATAAAATTGTGATGCCAAATTTTTATGTGCCTACATGATCTATATCAAAGTAGATTGTTGTTCCGCTTAATACGTTGTTACATTGACGACATGCATTTTTAATATTTGTTTTGCACTACATAGTGTTATAAATCTATTTAAATTTATTTCATTCAACTATTTTTTTTTATAAATTCTAATTCATTCCCTCCTACTTTGAGTACAATAAATCAACAATGTATTACATTCTTACCCCTAATAACGATGATCCAACAAATAACTCTTACAGAAGATACTCAGTACATACTATATAAAACTAAAGTTTCAGATCGTAGTGTCGCTTCATGAAGATATATATCAAAGTAGGTTTTTGTTCCACCTAATACGTTGTTATGTCGATGACATGAAATTTTAATGTTCGTTTTGCACTATATAATGTTATGAATCTATTCAAAATTGTTTCATTCAATTATTTTTGAATAATTTCCAATCCATTCCCTCATAATTTGAGTATAATAATTCAACATCGTATTATTTTGTCACCCCTAAAAATGATAATCTAACACATCACTCTCACACAATATACTCACTGTACTAAATAAAACTATATTGTCAAATCTTAGTGTTCCTACAAGATCTATATCAAACTAGGTTGTTGTTCAACGTAATACGTTGTTTCCTTACTAACAAGAATTTTTAATGTTTGTTTGCACCGAATAGTGTTATGAATCTATTCAAACTTATTTAATTCAATTATTTCTGAATAGTTTCCAATTCATCCCCTATAATTTGAGTACAACAATTCAATAGCGTATTACATTGTTACCCCTAATAATGATGACTTGACACATTAAACTTACAAAATATGCTCTATGTACTATGCAAAACTATAATGTCAAATCTTAGTGTGCCTATAGGGTCTATATCAAACTTGGTTGTTGTTCAATGTAGTATGTTGTTTCCTCGTCGACATGCATTCTTAATGTTTCTTTCCACTACATAGTGTTATGAATCTATTCAAATTTTGTTGATTCAATTATTTTTGAATAACTTCCAATTCATTCTTCCTAATTTGAGTATAATAATTCAATAATGTATTACATTTTAACCCTAATAATGATGATCCAACATATTACTCTTACAAAATATGCTCTATATACTATATAAAACTATAAAGTCAAATGCTAGTGTGCCTACAAGATCTATGTCAAATTAGGTTGTTGTTTAACGTAATACGTTGTTTCCTCGAAGACATGCATTTTTAATCTTTGTGTTGCACTTCATTGTGCTATGAATACATTCAAATATGTTCATTCAATTATTTTTTAATAATTTCAAACTCACTCCCTCCTACTTTTAGGGTATACATGAGCTTATTATCTGCCACATATTTGTAACGAGTTGCAAGAATGGGTAGAAAAGTTATTACTATTAGGAATTTCAGCTGAAGATTTTTTTTCGATAAGAACAATATAAGCCATTGAAATAGGTGTGGGACATGTAAGTATTTATTTCCCATTTTTTTGTTTCAGACTTTTTGCTCATGTTTACATCTTGGCTATCTAATAAACTAAATGACATCCAATCAAAAACCTTAATTGTATAAAGATTAAAATTAAAAAGTGGAAAAATCAATTTATTCCCATATTTTCTCAAAAAAAAAATCTACTTGTGTAACATTCAGTTATGAATGCCTTGTCATACCAGTTAACGACACTGACTAAGTGACACCTCCATATAACTAAATAATAAATAATTTAAGGTAACCAACCTTGAGATTTGACACATATCCCAAGCATATTTGACATCTCCAAAAATATTTTATGTTTTCATTTGATTACAAACCTTCTAATACCATCCAAAAAGTCATTTTAAAATTATCTAACACATTATTTTGGCTACCTTAGCCAACTTCCTAGAAAATGTAGGTTAGGGAAGATTCAAGAATTATAAAACAATATTGTGGTAGAGTTGTCGCTTATCCCACTAAGATTGCATTAGAAAATAAAAAAATTGTCTATATGTAGAAGTCAATAGTTGTGCCTGCAAATTGTAATGGACAACAAGAAATATTTCAAACACAATTTCCATAAGAGAATTGAAGAAACACAAAATATCTCATTAAATACGCGTAAACAATAATTGTTTATTTTAAAACATTATTGTATATATATATATATATATATATTGTTTCTTTGGGTTTAAAAATTTGCTTCTTATTTGTTTTATTTGATTATATATATTACACATCTCGCATAAGTAATCAATCATCATCGATTCATATATTGCAACCTACAACCACTACTCGTTGAGCTTCTTATTTTGTATAGCAAGTATTTCATTATCAAATGATTTTTTTCAAAGAATATAGAATTATAAATTGGCCATAGAACAAGTTGTAAAGTAGCTAAGAATTCAAAGAATAAAATTAGATTTTGCAGAGGCAAATTTTTTTTTAATATAATATTACATATGAATGAAATTTTACAAAGAAGACATTTATCAAGTTGTTTATCATATAAAAATATTTTATCTCCATTTTTCTATTATTACCTACACTCATAGTTATTGCACTAACAAACATGGTTTAATTTGTTTCCATGTTTCATTAGTTTTTGGGAATTAGCTCATACATTCAAGGAAAAAGGTGGGATAAAATTTTCTTTATTAATCAAGTGTTTGACAACAAAAATGATTTTTCCTGTGATTTATATAATCTACATGTTAGAAGTTTATCAAGGTGTGTGTGTGTGTGTGTGTGTGTGTGTGTGTGTGTGTGTGTGTGTGTGTGTGTGTGTGTTTTCCTTTGTCCAAGAATCTTCTTTCAAATAAATGAGAGTGTAAAAAATTTGCTAGGTTTGATTGTATTTATATTTAAATCCTAAAGTCATGGTTTTAGTACTTTTTACTATTACCCATATTTTCCATTATTTGAAAGTTCAATATTTCTAAGGGATAAATAGTTAACCTTTTCAATCCTATATAAATATATTTAATATTCTTGTAAAGTATTTTAAATTGGGAATTAGAAATTTATATTTTCATGTTTTAATACAATTTAATGGGTTGGCTTGAGAAAATGCTTATTATAAATAAAATATTTTTGGGTTTCCTTTCACAATTACATTTCTCTCACATCATGCATGTCTGATATTTATCAAGAGACTTGATAAGTATAATCAAAATCATCATGGCAATCAATAAAAGGCTATAAATTAATGTAACCTAATTTGAAAGGATCAAAATAAAAATTCAATATTCAACTTGGAACCAACATGTGTTTGGCATGAAATTTATGAAAATTTAGATATTGTTAATGTTTCATCTATTTTGGGAAGGTAATACTATGAAGTTTATGTAAAAATAATAATATATCTTACAATTAGCTGAAAACATTGCTCTTATATGTGTGGTGATAAGAACTACAGTATTATGATTAGTTTGCAAATACTTAAAATTTGTTTTATTTTAAATGTTTGAAAATATTTGATTTTATTGTTATCTTAAACAACTATTACTTTTTCTAATTCGTTCTTTTCCATGAGTGAGTTAAACTCTATTTAAACTACTTTATAAAATGGAATTTTTTCTAAACAAAATAGAATTCTCCTCATGATAGTATTGTAATAGTGTTCTCCCTTTGTAAATGTTGAAGTTGTCAATTTTGTTTTTGTTAACTTGATGGTTCAATAATTTAAATTTGATAACGTATTATAGTGTTTATTTAAAATTTATGCTATTATGGATTTTATGAACATGAACCTATAAACAATTCTAAATTGTCACGGAAAAAAATCACAACATAGTTTTCATCAAATTTATGGATTTGAAAAATCACAAACTTCAAATAGTCCCTTAGATATTTCCTTAGAGAGGGAGATTCAAAAAGAAAGATATCTTAAATTAAATGAAAAATTAAATTATATATTTGGAACATTCTTTGATGAAGAGACTAGAAAAAAAAATAGTACGTAAAAGAAGAATTTCCTCCATGATGGGTAATTAAGCTTTAACGATGAATTATTTTATAGTATAATTATAACACATTCATGCAGTGTGAATATTGTGTAAAGTATTGAAAATTTTGAGCATCATTGAGGTATAGAAATTTGATGCACCTCATTACAACATGATGCTCTTTAACTCATGAGAAATATGTAGCACATAAGAAAGTTTTTTCTACATGGTTTTGTGCTAAGTAGAAGCAGGAAAGTCTATACCAGAGCATATTGCATAGATTCATGACAACAGAAAACAAATTTTTCACTACAATAAAAATAATATATTTGGTTTCATGTTTGTGAAAAGGATTTATCTTTCTCTAAATATGAAAAGTTTCGAAAGTTTATCTTGTATTTAGAAACACCTAATATTCCAAGTTCCTTCATATATGAATCGTTTCAGTGATAATTTGGAGAAAATGTGAAAGGATAATATGTTACATAGCCCTTACTTTTCTTTGATGTTTGGTGAAAGCACAAATAATTGTCTTGCACAACATCTTGTTCACTATGTTACATATACAGTCTCAAAAGGTAGTGGTCCATCATTATCTCAATTTATGGTAATCTAGAATGTGACTAATGGGAAGGGGAAAACTGTAATGCCCACATCTCTTCAACACTAAATGAAACATGATCATCTTTCCTGAATTGTTATAATCATAAAACTTGTTGCTTTATTCTTATTAGCATACTAATGAGATGTGCGGGGTATCATGACTCCATTGTATTTTGATTATTATTATTTTAATTATATGTCGTACTATGGACCCTTAAGGAATTTTAAGGATAAAATTTTTAGCTAGAATGTTTTCATTGTCGTAATTTGATTGTGATAGCATTACTCTTCAAGATTTTTTTGTTGTAATTGGTTTATCTCTGTGACTGGATACATAGACACTAGTGTGCTTTATTACCAACAGATGTTAATAGACAAATGACATTTACATGTTGTGATATGGGAATTGAAGGATAGACATTATTGTAACCTAAATAATTAAATTTTGATAGAAATTCAGTATGAAAGAAAATGATGTGTTGTCAAGATAAATATATGTTGATATTTTGAATCATTTTCATAATTGGTTTTTAGTATTATGTTCAAAGTTATTTTTGGTGATTTAATTGATATTGGAGATTGGTGAAATTGTGAACGAGTGAAAGTATTGCTTTAATTTGATGATCTAGTTGGTCTTTGATCTTAGTTGCAAACTGATGTATGAGTAGAATCAAAATGTTGAATTTGAGAATAATCGTTAAATTACTTGGTCTTAACAATAGTAGTTATGATTTTTGATGTTTGAAATCGATACTTAGATGTAATAATTTTATTACTTTGACATCTTTAATATGGCCATGAGGCCAGAGGGGTATTGTGTGTTTTGCAGGAAAAGATATCATGAAAAACTATGGGGGGATTGGAGACCAACCACATTGGAATTTTAGGTGAATTCAACAAGGGTCACCATGGCAACATGTAATTGTGTGTGTTGGAATTATTGTTAGAGGGAAATTGTGACCAAGGGGTGATGTTTTGTATTTTTTTTCCTGTAATTGATGTTAGTATGTGATTTTAGTGATGTAATTAATTGTATTAATTTTTTGGAATTTGGGGTATGTATTTTAACCTTTATTATTAATGAGTTGTAGTGTCTTAATTAAAGCTAAATTAATCTTGTCCTAAACTAATCATAGATGTGACTGTTATCACCTAATTACAACACCCATATTTTTACACAAGTGCATATACTTGAGCTCACGATGTGATTGGATAACATGGGTACTATCTCCAAGTTGTGGGACTTGCTACTTGAGATAGACCTCCAGAGAAAGTTGGTTCTTTCTCCTAAACTACCCGCTACAATCTACTCTAATACAGGAAAAAACTATCATTCCTAATCTATCTTTCCAAGGGACCAAGGAGAGAGAGTGCATGGAAATGGAAGCCTACATTAAAATGGTGATACACCAGAAAAGGAGGGGTGTGAGAGTAGTCTTCCAATGTGTGAAAAATAGAAGTAAAATGCATACTAGAAGGGGTGATAACAATTCTCCAGAATTTGGCAAATGCAATCAAAACAATATTTCATACATGCACAATAATAATGAGTCCTTGCAAGAGCATAATAATAGGCACAATATTCTTGTAATGAAAGTTGAAAGGGCAAGAAGAGTGTAAACAAACACAACATGGGAAGATGCATCCACAAACTTGTATTTTATTGCTTCATGATATGCACAGTTCAATCTATTACAAGATAAGGGCCTGGATCACCATGTAAGGAGTCCACTACAAGGGCCTGATACACATTGGCTTCACAAAGTAATTTTGACAGAGCTTTGCTAAAAAAAAATACTTCCCTCTACAATGAGCCCAACACCCCAATTTATAGAAAAATAAGAAGAGAGAGAGGGAAATCCTGAAATATGTCCTTCAACCACTTGTAAGAGGTATTAAATGGAGTGAAATGATGTTTTTCTGCTTGTAAAAGGATCCCCATACTGTCTCATGACTTGGAGCAGTGAAATATGGCAGCCCATGCTTCATTGAATGCGTCCAACTACCAAATAAAACACTATTCTAAACTTGGCCACGTTTTCAGGAAAATATGATCCCTCATTGAATCTAGAATTTCTTGAATTTTGTGCATCAGGATTGGAGCCACGATTCTAATGGTACCAATTTCGTGTGATTTCGTTGAGAAATGAAAAAGTTATGGCCTTCTGAGTGTGAGTAGCTATTTTGGGTTTGCGAGGCATTTTTTGTCATTTGACGGGAATGAACATGAATTGACTGGAGCTGAATATGTTTATTTTATTTTAATATATCTACCCTCGTCAAAATTAAGAAATACTATTTTTGTGATCCAATTTTTGTGAGCATTAATTGAGTGATCTTTGTGCCAAGGAATGCCAATGCATTGTCTGATATGATAGTGGCAGGGACACCAAATCTCGTGACTATCCCTTCATAGAAATATAAGATGTTGGATTCATTTGCCTCCTTGAGTGCAACTTCTTCGGTCCACTTGGTGAAATAGTTTGTTGCCGTAAGTATCCACTTGTGGCCTTGACTTGAATTTGGATTGATAACCCCAATGAAGTCCAATCCCCATTGAATGAATGGTTGATTTACTGAAATTAGATGGAGGGGACGGTGCTGCTAACCTTTCTTTCCCTGTGAAGAACGTATATCTCTTGCATTTGTTGGCCCATGAGTAGTAATCATTGAACACCGTAGGACAATAGTAACCAACCTTCATGATTTTGAGAGCTGTTACCCATGGAGCAAAGTGGTCTCTTGCTTCCCCGTCATGGAACTCGTGTAATATCTTCTTAGCTTGACCTGTTCCAATGCATCTCAATAGAACACCATTGATGTACCTCTTGAAAAAGATTCCATTAATGAGTACATATGGGATGGCTTGTAATCTAAAGTATCTCCTCTTAGCTTTGTTCCATTTTGGAGGGCACAAACCTATTTGGAGATAATGCACCAAGTCTTGGGTCCAACATGGAATGGGTGCATCATTAGTTGGCTATTCTTGATCATTCTATAGTAACATGACAACATCTTCTTCACCTTTTGATCCGTTAGGTTGTTTGGAAGTGAGGTGATCACACAAACCTTTACCATGAACCAGCTTAGTCACTTTGATTTCAATATCATATTCCATTACCCGAGTGATCCAACCTGCTCTCTTCTCATTCAAATCTTTGTTTAGGAGAAAGTCCTTGACACCAGCATGAGACACCAGTAGTTGAATCTTATTGTTTGAGACCAAGTGTCTGAACTTATTCAAACTCTTATGATAGCAAGGACATACTTTTTAATGAAATAATATTTTACTTCGTAATCTTCTAGGATTTGACTAAAGAATGCTATGGGCTATTCTGAACCTTCTCTATTCATTTTTATCAAGATAGTTATGATTGTATCTGATCCTCCAAAATCATACAGCATAAAGTCCTTTGAAAATTCTTGGTTGATAAGAGTTGGAGCTCCTGATATTACATGCTTGATGTTCTCAAAAATCTCTTTTCCTTCTGCTTTCCATTTGAACACAAGATTCTTCTTCAACATTATCGTTAAAGGCTTCACAAGAGTGTCAAAATTAGGCACAAATCTGTGGACAAATTTTATCCTTCCTAAGAAGCTTTGGAGAGATTTTTTGTGGTGTGGAAATGGAAGTGTTCAGATGGCTTCAATCCTTTCAGGATCAATTGTTAACCCTTCCCTTGAGAAAATGTGGCCCAATAATTTTCCCTCATGTGCCAAGAATGCACACTTCTTTGGATTAAATGACACTTTGAACCTTCTACATCTCTGAAACACTTAACTGAGGTGAAAGAGATGGTCTGCTGCATTTTTTGAGAAGATAGTAATATCATCTAGGTATACCAGCACTATCTTGTTGATTAAGCCTTTGAATGCCATATCCATGGCTCACTGAAATTTCGATCTAGCGTTTGACAGTCCAAATGGCATCTTCTTGTAAGCATATGTGCCCCATTTTGTAGTGAAGGCTATCTTGAATTGATCTTCTTCCTTCACCATTATCTGATTATAGCCTGAGTATCCGTCTAGCAATGAAAACCTTTTTGAACTAGCTACAACCTTCAAGATTTTTTCCATTAATGGAAGTGGATAATGATCCTTGAGTGATGCTCTATTTAGATCACGAAAGTCCACACAGAATCTTATTTCTCCATTTCTCTTTCTCACTGGCACCAAGTTTGCAACCCAACTTGAATGTTTGATAGGGAAGATGATACTAGCCTTAATCAGCTTGTTCAACTCTTTTCTCATGAGAGGTTCAATATGGGGATTCACTGGCCTTTTCTTCTGCCTAATAGGCTTGGATTCCAGATTTAGATCAATAGTATGTTGTGCCAAATCTAGGTTGAAACCTCTTAAATCCTTGTAAGTCCAAGAAAAGACATCTAGGAACTCTTGAAAAAGTTGAATAAATTCATATTTCTCTTGTGGGGTACTTACTTTTCCAATTTGCAATGTCCTACCTTCATTTACTAAAATAGGATTTGAATCTTCACCCTTTACTTGAATGTTTGCTTTCTCCTTCCGGAATTGATCACTCGGGTTGAAGATTGACTCCAAGGCTATGAGGCCTTTTGGTAATTTGTTAGTTCTTAGCTGCACTAATTGGTCACCATACTGTTACTCCATCTTGTCTTGATTTCTGGTGGAGAACTCAACTTCTACTTGTAGGAAATTGACAATTTGTTGATCATTCTCGAAGACTTGCCAACTTGTATTGTTATCCAGAACATCTTGTCTCACAACCACTTCGATATGAGGCTAAGATTTCTCACTTTTGATACTTTCGACAACATCAAATGTAGCCCCAATTGTTTCTAGTTTGTCTGTTGCTTCAATCTTCTTCCTTGGGATGGAATTGATGCTAAAATCTTCAAAATCTTCAATGACATCCCATACCCAATTTTTGTAGCTTTTCAACAAATCATTCTTGGCAGTATTTTGTCCTCTGACTTGGTTCACAATCAACTCACTATCACCAAATACTTGTAAATTCGTAATGCCTTTCTTCCTTGCCCTATGCAATCCGTGAATTAAGGCTTCATACTCAGCTGTGTTGTTTGAGCAAGAAAAATGGAAGTGGAAGGACGAGTAGTATACTGTACCCTGTGGTGAAATGAGCATAGCTCCTCCTCCTACACCTTGTCTACTCTTGATCCATCAAAGAACAATTTCCATACTTCATTATCACCCTTGTGATATGGCTTGGTGATGCTAAGGAGGGGTTGATTCTCTTCATGCAAACAATAAACTCCTAGCTCAGATTCCTCCATTTCTTTGTATGGATCAAATGCGTGTATTTTGTTTTCCCATTCATCAAGAGTTAAGTCTGGAATGCATCCAACCTTGATGTCAGCTTCATGAGTTCTTGGATAATCCTCTTGATCAAATGCTGAACAATTTAAATTGATTGGACTCAGTGTATGGGGCTCTATGTGAAAATCTACAATAGGCTCAGATCTTATTGTAGCCTTAGTTTAATACCTTATTTTGAATAACATGTGTTACCAATCAGCTGAAAGATAGTTTCCAATTTTAGCACTGAAGTCTCTTGACAAACACAATGCAAAGAGTGGTGGCAAGTCTATGACTGACACATCTTGTAACACCATTACATTGGGATAAGCTTGCAATGAGAGGCTCAAATATTTGATTACTCCAACCATTGTCACTAATGTCTCGTCCAATTACACCACACCCTTAGAGATGACTTCATATTGAAGACTTAACTGATCAGCTATTTATTTTGGCATGACTGAGCTACTTGCTCTCGAGTCAATCATGCAATTATGTACCAACTTATCTCCTATGATCAATGAGACATAGAATGGAGGGGGCTTCAAATTTTTACCTTGTTGTCCTCCATGATTTCCTTCAGGCTAAGTTACATTGGTAAGAAATTTCTCTTGTTGATTGGGTGGCTAATTTGACACTGACTAATTTGCCATGAAATATACTAGCCCTTAATCAGCTTGTTCACTCTTTTCTCAGGAGATGGGCGGATATGGGATTCCCTGGCCCTTTTCTCTGCCTAATAGGCTGGGATTCGGATTTAGATCAACAGGTAATTATGTGCCAAATCTAGGTTGAAACCTCTTAAATCCTTAAGTCAAAGCAAAGACATCTAGTCACTCTTGAAAAAGGTTAATAAATTCAGATTTCTCTTGGTGGGGACGTACTTTCCAATTTGCAATGTCCTAAGCCTGCATTTACTAAAATAGGATTTGAATCTTCACCCTTACTTGAATGTTTGCTTTCTCCTTCCAGAATGATCACTCGGGTTGAAGATTGACTCCAAGGCTATGAGGCCTTTTGGTAATTTGTTAGTTCTTAGCTGCACTAATTGGTCACCATACTGTTACTCCAATCTTGTCTTGATTTCTGGTGGAGAACTCAACTTCTACTTGTAGGAAATTGACAATTTGTTGATCATTCTCGAGACTTGCCAACTTGTATTGTTATCCAGAACATCTTGTCTCACAACCACTTCGATCTGAGGCTAATATTTCTCACTTTTGATACTTTCGACAACATCAAATGTAGCCCCAATTGTTTCTAGTTTGTCTGTTGCTTCAATCTTCTTCCTTGGGATGGAATTGATGCTAAATCTTTAAAATCTTCAATGACATCCCATACCCAATTTTTGTAGCTTTTCAACAAATCATTCTTGGCAGTATTTTGTCCTCTGACTTGGTTCACAATCAACTCACTATCACCAATACTTGTAAATCGTAATGCCTTTCTTCCTTGCCCTATGCAATCCGTGAATTAAGGCTTCATACTCAGCTGTGTTGTTTGAGCAAGAAAAATGGAAGTGGAAGGACGAGTAGTATACTGTACCCTGTGGTGAAATGAGCATAGCTCCTCCTCCTACACTTGTCTACTCTTGATCCATCAAAGAAAATTTCCCATACTTTCATTCTCACCCTTGTGATATGGCTTGGTGATGCTTAGGGAGGGGTTGATTCTCTTCATGCAAACAATAAACTCCTAGCTCAGATTCCTCCATTAATTTGTATGGATCAAATGTGTGTCTTTTGTTTTTCCCATTCATCAGAGTTAAGTCTAGAAATGCATCCGACCTGGGTGTCAGCTTCACGAGTTCTTGGATCATCCTCTTGATAAAATACTAAACAATTTAAATTGATTGGACTCAGTGTATATGGGGCTCTATGTGAAATCTACAATAGGCTCAGATCTTATATAGCCTAGTTCAATACCTTATTTTGAATAACATGTGTGACCAATCAGCTGAAAGATAGTTTCCAATTTAGCAGTGAAGTCTCTTGACAAACACAATGCAAAGAGTGGTGGCAAGTCTATGACTGACACATCTTGTAACACCATTACATTGGGATAAGCTTGCAATGAGAGGCTCAAATATTTGATTACTCCAACCATTGTCACTAATGGTCTCGTCCAATTACACCACACCCTTAGAGATGACTTCATATTGAAGACTTAACTGATCAGCTATTTATTTGGCATGACTGAGCTACTTGCTCTCGAGTCAATCATGCAATTATGTACCAACTTATCTCCTATGATCAATGAGACATAGAATGGAGGGGGCTTCAAATTTTTACCTGTTGTCCTCCATGATTTCCTTCAGGCTAAGTTACATTGGTAAGAAATTTCTTCTTGTTGATTGGGTGGCTGATTTGACACTGACTAATTTGCCATAGCATCCTGCAATAGGTGTCTCTGTCTTGGGATAGCCAATGAATCCCACATTGAGATGTTTACATTCATTTTCTTCATCTACTCAATGATGTTGAATGGAGATGAGCTATTTGTTTGCTACCCCCTTGCCTTGCACATTATTCTCTAGAACATGAGTTGTTACAACTGACACTTGAGATGGTTTAGAAGGTGGTTTGGGATGACCTTGCACATTTGGAACTACACTTTCATTTCCAGCACCTTGTGGAGTAATAGAGGGATGTGGACCATTTGAGTTGGATGACTGTCCTTCTCCAATATTTCTCTTCTTAGACTATGTATTAAAAACTATACTTTGAGAAGGAGTCTGATTTATTCCATAGAAGTCTTCAGCCTAGCAATTGACTAGCATAGTTTTGTTTGGGGGTCCCTTTAGCTGAGCTCCTTACAGGTGAGTTTCTTTGTGGCTAGATTCTTGTGACACACCAATAGTTTGCACCATCAGAGCCTGATTTAATGTGCCATTAAAGCACATTGATTGGTTATGTAGCTGACTACATGGGAAACACTAATTATATTCTTATGTCATGTTATTCTGTGCTGGGAACCAATGCCCTTGATGTTGAAGTTATACTTGGATCATATGGCCTGAAAGGTATAGCATATTGAGGTTGTCCTTGGTTCTGGATCCAATTTACAGTCTGAGATGGTGGCCTATTTTGCTGTTATTGAGGTCTAATTTGATACTGACCCTGAGACTAAGCCTGAGCCTGATATGGCCTAGAACTCTAAGCTTGTCATCTTTTAATGGTTACTAGCTCATTCCCAGGTTCTGAAGCTGTTTCATGGATTCCTGGAGTTCTTTGGAGTTGTTGGATGATGAAGTGGAGGCTTCAGATGAGATTTGACTCCTGGGGGTGGGTATAGGAGCTAATGTAGGTGTTTGGATAGTATCTGGGATTCCTAACTTAGGTTATAGAGGCATGGATGGTGTAGGATTGATTTTTCTAGTCTGAATCAAATGGTTCTCAGCTCCTATGGAAAGGCTATAGGTTGCAGGTAAGGTTGTGCCCCCCATTGACTAAATCATCAAAGAAATATCAAAATTCAAAGCCCTAAGAAAGTATAAGAAGGAACCTTCATTAGTGGGCTTTACTGCTATTGGGATCCTATCCCAGGTCTGTTGAAATATGAGGTTACTATCAGCTACTCATTTGGGGCTCTCTTGATTGTTGTTAGTTGCTCCAACAAAGATAAGTTGTCACCCTTTCTCTCCAAAATGGTTGTGGAGAGATGTGCATAGTTGGTTCCAATTTTGGATAGAGCCTACCTCAAGGCTCTTGAACCATTAGGAAGCTTTCCCTTTGAATGAAGAGGTGAGCAACTTGAATGAAATGTCCATCTCATGGATTTCATGGATTATACAGACATTCACAATATCTTGGACATAATCACCAGGGGAAGTCTGGTTTTCCCTAGTGAAATACAAGATGCTCTTTAACACTATTATTGGGACTGGATTTTGTGCAATACAATGCCCAACCCAATGCCCACTCGCCCTAAGGATTGGGTTGTGCTATTCCGATTGGTTAAAGAATAGCACAACCTAATGACCAGTGAAGTTGACATAAGGATTGGGTTGTGCTATTCTGATTGGTCAAAGAACTCGTGTTGATTGAATCAAAGGCCTACCAAGTAGAGGTGTTTACAAGGTCCTATTTGGTGGAGATGAAGACCTTTGAGCTCTTCTTCCTCTTCTTGTTCTATCTGGGGATAAAAGTAGATAGATAAAGAGTCCTTCTTCCCTAGTTATTGATCTGGTTTGAATTCTTCTCATAAATCTGCCAGGCTTGAAATGCTAAAACTAGTGGATTTAACCTCTTTTAGAGTCACCATATGTGTAAATTTAAAGCTCATTCAAAGCTGGAAACTTACAACAAGTGCACATCAATCTTGTTGTAATGAAAATGAAGACCTCTCTCTCTCTCTCTCTCGTCTCTCTCTCCTCCTCTCTCTCTCTTCTCTCCTCTCTCTCTCTCTCTCTCTCTCTCTCTCTCTTCCGAGCGTGCTAGAAATTTTATCGCCGAATCACAACACCCCCTTTTTCTTACACAAGTGCATATACTTGAGCTCATGATGTGATTGGATAACATGGGTACTATCTCCAAGTTATGGGACTTGCTACTTGAGATAGACCTCCAGAGCAAGCTGGTTCTTGCTCCTAAACTACCTGTCACAATCTACTCTAATGTAGGAAAAAACTATCAGTCCTAATCTATCTTTCCAAGGGACTAGGGAAAGAGAGTGCATGTAAAAAGAAGCGTGTACACTAAAACCGTGATACACCAGAAAAAGAGGGTTGTCAGAGTAGTCTTCTAATGTGTGAAAAATAGAAGTAAAATTCATACTAGAACGGGGTGATAACAGTTCGCCACAATCTAGAAAATGCATTCACAACAATATTTCATACATGCACAATAATAATGAGTCCTTGTAAGAGCATAAAAATAGACACAATATTCTTGTAATGAAGGTTGAAAGGGCAAGAAGAGTGAAAACAAACACGGATGCATCCACAAACTTGTATGTTATTACTTCATGATATGCACAGTTCAATCTATGACAAGATAAGGGCCTAGATCACCATGCAAGGAGTCCACTACAAGGGCCTACCACACATTGGCTTCACAAAGAAATTTTGACAGAGATTTGCTACAATAAAAACTACTTCCCTCTACAATGAGCCCAACACCCAAATTTAGAGAAAAATAAGTAGAGAGAGAGAGAGAGGGAAATCCAAAAATATGTCCTTCAATCACTTGTAAGAGGTATTAAATGGAGTGAAATTATGTTTTTTTTCTTGAAAAAGGCTCCCCATACTGTCCCATGACTTGTAGCAATGAAATATGACAACCCATGCTTCATTGAATGCATCCAACTACTAAATAAAACACTTTTATGAACTTGGCCATGTTTTCTAGAAAATATCCATCGACCCCTCATCAAATCTGTAATTTCTTGATTTCTATACATCGGGTTCGTAGCCAAGATTCCAACAGTACCAATTTTGTGTGATTTTGTTGAGAAATGCAAAAGTTATGGCCTTCTGAGTGTGAGCAGCTATTTTGGGTCTGCTAGGCATTTTTCTGTCATTTGACAGGAATGAACATTAATTGACTGGAGCTGAATATGTTTATTTTATTTTAATATATCTACCCTCATCAAAATTAAGAAATATAATTTTTGTGATGTAAGGGTTGAATACATTGTACTCATTCTAGAAAGTCCAATTTTATGAAAATCAAAGCTCGGAGTCAAAAGTTATGGTCGTTTGAAGTTCAGGAGGTCAAAATGTTGACTTTTCTCTTCACTGTAGCTATTTCAGCAAAATCAAGTTCGCGTGTCCCAGATAGAAATCTTTGCATCACCTGATTCGGGCTTCCTTGTCCCTATGTGTCTGCCGTTGACTGGGCTGTGAGGGCCGTTGACCTATGTGTTCTCCACAACGTATGGTTCCTTTTGCATCTTTTTCACCTTTACGCGTCCTGCGTGTACTTTTGTCCCAACCATCCCAGACACATTTCTCCAAGCCACCCACAATGTACTTAATTGGAGTAAAATCAACTTTTCGTGTCCTACACATACCTACGTCCCAACAATCTCATGGACCATCTAGGACAAAAATGTTCGATTTTTCTGCCAAAATGAGCCAATTTTCAGATTTTTGCCAATTTCTCTAACTTCTTGGGTTTTTTCCTAGATGGGGGAAGTTAGAGAGAAGCCAAGGGAACCCCCAAAACATGATTTTTTTCCTTGAATCAATTCTACTTGCTTAGGACTAAAGAATCTGATGCATGTTATCAAAATTACCTTGAGGGGTGAATTTTGGATAATAGTACCCAAAGGAATTTATTTATTAAGCTAGATTTCTCTTGGAGTTTGTGTTGATATTTGAGTGCTTGGGGATATTGAGTGTTTTACACTCTACCCTTTCATGGAAATTCGAATTTGGCCTTAGAGGCCAATTTTGGAAGCTTGTGGGACAAGTAAAACTTTTCCTAAACCTCTTAAATTGCTATGCCAACCCTACCTATGGGCTGGGGGGTCAAAATTAGACCCCATTAGGTGTTTTGGGAAGATAAAAAGGTAAAATGTGGAGTGCACTTTCTTTCATGTAATTAATTTTTTCCTTATGAGGTGTGGGCTTAGTTTGTGTGCGCAAGTAATATGTCATTTCTTCACCCACTTAATAATTGTTCTTTGGAGTTTGAAGTTTGACTTTAGAGGTGGATTTGAGGATGAGTGATGTAGCATCCTACATGGAGCCACCTCATCCTCTTCTCTCCCTTTTCTATTTAATCAAGTTCTTTTGCTTGATTGGGGGTTACTTTATTATTTTTGTGTTCATGTATTTTGAGAGATAGAGGAATTTGGGAAGTGTTTGTGGATTTGTTGGAAATTCTTGGTGTTTTTTTGGGCAAGAATAAACTTGGGGTATTCTCTTGGATTAAGCTCTACCATGGAAAGTTAGGAGCTAAACTCTTGTTAGATGCTTTCTTTTATTTTGTATGCATATGTGCTTGTTTTGAGTGTTTTTATATGCTTGTTGGGTGCTTGGGTAGATTACCTAAGTGTGGTGTAGGAGGGGAATATGGGGAGTCTTCATGTGGGGAGGCATAAGAGTTTATATTTCATGTTTTGGAGGGATTTTGGGTTGAGTGCCCCACCTTAGACAAGAAATTTCTTGCATTTATTACTTGGTTATTTTGTTGAGGGAACCATAAGAGATTGTAGGTAGGTATAAGAGAATGGGGGAGACATAAAAAGTTATTGAGGGAGGCATAAGAGTGTGTAGGGGTTTGAGATGTTTTATTGGAGGTTTTTAAGGTGGGAACTCATTTCCCATTAGGAGGCAAAAGTGAATTCCCCATAGGTTCTTGCTCCTTTGGCTTTTCATATTTGAAGCCTTGTATATTTTGTTTGTTCTTCTTGTGATTGAAGAATTGAGCTATTTGTGTTTTGGTATGTGTTAGTGCAAAATCACAGCACCCCTGGACGTTGATCAGATTTCTAGGTTGATCACTCTAGCATCCAGTGTGATTGCACAACATGGAAACCTCTCTCCAAGTGTGGGACTTGTGAAACTGAGAGAGGAATCTCCAGATTAGAGGCTGGTTCCTCAAACTCCTCTGATTTAGATCTATATTTGCACAACTACAGAGGTTCAGATCCTAATCCTACTCTAAATTGCAAGGAGACAGGGATAGAAATGCAAAAATTGAAACTAATTAAAGATGGTGATGCACCAAAAGGAGTGGTGAATATTTTTGTCATGCAAATAGACACAAACCAAAGATTGCAACATAAAACATACATAGGCTGATAAGATATAATTTAGGATCTGAAATGAAGCAAATAATACAAACAAAGGGCTGAAACCCATTCACAAAGCTTGCATTATTATTTCCAATGTCAAAACCACTGCATTACAACCTCAGAGAGGTAGAAAACCTGTTACAATATTTGAAGAGGTCTGATTCTTGCAACAATCACTTACTGGAGGTTAAAGAAGAAGTTTGCTATGCCAAAAGTGTTCCCCCTTGAAGAAATGAGCCAAATCTGGCTTTTACATTGCATGGGTCGAGCCCAGGAGAGAGAAAATGTACAAAACGTGGGAGCCCATTCCTCATTGACTGTAAATGCATTAAATCAACATGGAGGACCTTACAAACCCATACCCTGTCATTTTTGACCAAATTGGGGGAGAGTGCGACCCATTCTGCATTAAATTTAGTCACTGAATTGTCATTTCTAGCCATCGACACGTACCAGAGCTATTTTTTGAATTTTCCCTCTTCAAACTAAATCAAAATTAGATATTGACCATGGAATTTTGTAGAGAATTTCATAAGCTTTCCAATGATATGAAGAACGTGCAAATCTGAGCTTTGGATCAAAAGATATGAAGGTATGAAGTTTTAGGGCAAAATGGCCCAAAAAACGGATGTCAGGCAAAAAATTTTAAATTTTGACCTTTTTACATTTTGGAAATTTTTTTGAAAAATTTCCATGCTCCACTGGTCGGATGCCACGTGTTAGGTGTTGGTTCACTAAGAAATTCTATCCTCTCCACCTTTTTGCGGGCTTTCCTTTGAAATTTCAACCTTTTTAACTCTTTGAAAATTTTCCATTTTTTCCCCCCATGCCCCGCCACTTGGGACACATGGCACACTTTGGTTGGTTGACAGGGGTGCGGGGGCATCTTTTACCTTTTAGTTTTTTGGCCAAAACTTTTGCCAAATTCTCCAAGTCCTCCACGAGCTCCACACTCCCCTTCTCCTTAGGACACGCATCCTCTTTTTATTGGCTCGGGCCAATGCTCCAACTTGCTCCCTTAAACAAAAACTCGGCCAAAAACACTTAGTCGAAATTTTTTATTGCACCTCCCCTTGTGACACGTGTCACACTCTGATTTGCTGGTGGCTCTTTCGGCTCCCCACATCCCATGTGTACTTTTGGCCCGAATGTCCCAAACTGTCTGGGACAAAAATCTCCGAACCACCCGATTCGGGCTTCCTTATCCCTCTTTCAGCCGATGACACGTGGCAAGATTTCATTCGCTCTCGGATCTTTCGGCCGATGACACATGGAAATATTTCATTCGCTCTTGGCTCTTTCGGCTCCCCACGTCCCACGCGTACTTTTGGCCCGGATGTCCCAAACGAAAGTCCTCTGTTTTGGCCGAACCAACTGGTTCGCATCCTCCGTGTACTCTTGTCCCACTTGTCCCAGACTGTCTGGGACAAATTCTTCTGATTCACCCGATTCGGCCGGTTCACATTCGCCGCGTACTCTTGGCCCAACTGTTCCAGACAAAACCTGGTGATTTTTTCCACTTTCAGCCGGTTCGCCCTTTCACATCCCGCGCGTCCTGACGTCCCAATTGCTGCGTGGACCGCCTGGCGGCTTTTCGGTTGGTTCGCGTCTCGATGTCCCAACTGTCCCAGACTGCCTGGACTAGGACTTAGCTGATTTTCATGATTTTTTCTGCCCCACCAAGATTTGATGCATGTTATCAAAATTACCCTGAGGGGGCGAATTTTGGATAACAATTTGGCAACTCAGCGGGGTCATCCACCTGCTGGATGAATGATCAGTAGCGTGAAGCAGTCCATTGGGCATGGAGTCATCAAATATTCTATTTAGAAACTCAACTGAATTAGAATGTGCAAGGAGGAAGATGGAATATCACCTGATGGAAGCAAGGACTGCAAAACATCTCCATGGACAGCAAGTTGTGCCAAAGCACTTAGGGAAAACAAAACTAACCTACAGCAAAACAATGTGCACAAGCACTTAGAGGAATGAAAATCTAATCTAATATTTACAAGGTAGTGAATTTCCCTCTAGAAGCAACGCTTGAGATAGATTCCATTTACTGGAATCTGCAGTTCTTCACCGTCCAATGGGGCCAATTAGAAAGCATTGTTGTTCTTGCACTTCGTGACCATGTATGGGCCACTCCAAATGGCATCAAATTTTGAATGCCTTCCTAGTTTTTCTCTATCCACATCCCATTTCAACACTAGATCTCCAACCTGAAAAGATCTATCATTGGCCTTCCTATCAAAGGTCTTCTTGATCAAAGCTTGATCCTTTTCCATTACTTGGGATGCCTGATTTCTGATCTCTTGCAGCTCCATCAACTCTGCATACCTCACCTCCATGGGCTCAAACTCTAGCAACTCCAGATGCTTCATGAGTTCCAATGTTGGCAACTCAAGTGACATGGGCAAGATTGCCTCTCTTCCATAGACAAGTTTTAATGGAGAGTTACCTGTGGATATTTTGGGAGTTATCCTATCAGCCCATAAGGCTGATTTCAGTTTGGTATGCCAAGACCTCTGATTCTCGTCAAGAGTCCTCCTAATGATCCTCAACAAGTTCTTGTTTGTAGACTCGGCCTGGCCATTACCTTGAGGGTAATAGTTTGATGAAGTGCTTAGGTAGATCCCGTTCTTGACAGCCCACTCAATCACCTTGGATCCAAAGAATGCCAATGCATTATCTGAGATTATTGTAGTAGGTACACCAAATCTGGTTGTTATCCCCTCATAAAGGTCTAAGATGATAGACTCATTTGCCTCTTTGAGTGCTACTACTTCTGTCCATCTGGTGAAGTAGTCTGTGGCTGTCAAAATCCATTTGTGCCCTTGGCTTGAATTGGGATTAATGACTCCAATGAAGTCCAAACCCCGTTGCATGAATGGCTGGTCAACTGAGATTGGATGTAATGGAAGGACATCAAGTCTCACTTTTCCTATGAAGAATGCACAATTCTTACACCTCTTGATCCACGCATAGCAATCACTAAAGATTTTAGGCCAATAATAACCAGCCTTCATGATTTTTAGAGCTATCACTCTTGGTGCAAAATGACCACCAGCTGGTCCACCATGGAACTCTTCCAACACCCTTTAAATCTGGTTTGTGCTAATGCATCTCAGCAGCACTCCATTCACATCTTTCTTCAACAAAACTCCATCAACAATGGCATACAGGACAGCCTGCAATCTGAAGTGTCTCCTTTGGGTCTTGTTCATCTCTGGAGGGCATAGGCCTGTGCCTAGGAAGTGTATAATACCTTGGGTCTAGCAAGGAGTGGGGGCAGCATTGTCTTCTTCTTGATTGCCACTTGGCTCATGGCTGTCATGGACTATCAAAACAGCCTCTTCTTCATTGCATACTTCTTTTTGCTTCCCCAAAACCAGCTGCTCACACAATCCTTTCCCTCTTACCAGCTTGGTGATCTTGATCTCAATGTCATACTCCATGACATGGGTGATCCAACCTGCCCTTTTCTCATTCAAATCCTTGTTGAGGAGGAAGTCCTTAACCCCAGCATGTGAGACCAGCAACTGGACCTTGTTGTTTGAGACTAAATGCTTGAATTTCTTCAAGCTTCTGATTACTGCAAGTACATGCTTCTCGATAAAAGAGTACCTCACCTCATAGTCATCTAGGCTCTGGCTGAAGAAGGCAATTGGCTGCTCATCATTATCCCTTTTCTGCTGTACCAAAATGGCAGATATAGTGTCATTACCTCCAAATGCATAGAGGATGAAATCCTTGGAGAAGTCCGCGTTGATGAGAGTTGGTGCTTGAGAGATGGTTTCTTTGATTTCTTCAAAACTCTCCTTGCCTTCTGCTGTCCACTTGAAATCCATGCTCTTCTTTAACATTTTGGTGATGGGCTTGACAAGGGCTGCAAAATCTGGGACAAACATTTGAACAAAGTTTATCCTTCCCAAGAAACTCTGAAGGGCTTTCTTGTGGCTTGGCAATGGTAGTGCTCTTATGGCTTTAACCCTCTCTGGATCAATTGCTAATCCTTCCTTGGAGACAATATGGCCAAGGAGCTTTCCTTCATGTGCAAGAAAGATACACTTCTTAGGATTCAAAGACACTCTAAATCTCCTGAACCTCGTGAAGACTTGCCTCAAATGATAGAGGTGGTCTGCTACATTTTTTGAAAAAACAGTGATATCATCAAGGTAAATCAGCACCACATTGTTAATCAAACCTTTGAATGCCATGTCCATTTCCCTTTGGAAGGTAGCACCAGCGTTGGACAGCCCGAATGGCATTTTCTTGTATGTAAAAGTTCCCCATTTGGTTGTGAAGGCTGTCTTGAACTGGTCCACTTCCTTTGCCATAATCTGATTGTATCCTGAGTAGCCATCAAGTAGTGAAAACCTCTCGGAGCTAGCCACAACTTGCAAGATTTTCTCCATGGAGGGGAGTGGGTAATGGTCCTTGAGAGAGGCTCTATTCAAGTCTCTAAAGTCAACACACTATCTGATCTCTCCACTCTTCTTTCTGACTGGAACTAAGTTGGCAAACCAACTAGAATGCTTGATTAGGAATATGATCCTTGACTCAATCAGCTTGTCCAATTCTTTCCTCATGAGAGGCTCCATGTGTGGATTGACTGGTCTTTGTTTCTACCTGACAGGCTTAGTATTTGGATCCAATTCGATGGTATGCTGACCTAAGTTGGGATTGAAACCTTTCAAGTCTTCATAGCTCCAAGCAAATACGTCAAGGAACTCTTGACACAGTTGTATGAACTCATACTTTTCTTGTTCAGTTTTCATCCCTCCAATTTGCAATGGTTTGTTCTCTTCTACCAAGATGGATACTGAATCCTCTCTCTTGACTTGAATGTTTGATTTTTCCTTTCTAAACTGATCATTGGGGTTAAAAATGGACTCCAAAGTGATAAGTCCCTTGGGCAGCTTGTTATTTCTCAGCTGTACCACTTGGTCACCATACTGCTGTTCCAATTTTTCTTAATTCTTGGCTAAGAACTCAGCTTCTTCTTGCAAGAAACGGATGATTTGCTGGTCATTTTCAAACACTTGCCAACTGACGTTCTTATCCGGCACTGAAGGCCTTACAATCACGTGGATGTTTGACTATACCTTGTCTTGTTGAATGCTTTCCACAATGTCAAAGGCTTCCCCTACTGCTGCAAGCCTGTCAGCAGCTTGATTCTCTTCCCTAGGAATGGATTTGATGCCAAAACCCTCAAAATATTCCATGAGGTCCCACACCCTATTCTTGTAGCACTTGAGAAGATCATTTTTGGTAGGATGCTATCCCTTGACCTGATTTACAATCAATTCATTGTCACCAAAGACTTGCAAGTTCTTTATTTCTCTCTTGATTACCTAATGCATCCCTTACACTAAGGCTTCATATTCAGCAGTGTTATTGGAGCATGCAAACTAAAATCTAAAAGTTGAATAGTACTTTACTCCTTGAGGTGAAACAAGCATAGCTCCACCTCCTACCTTGTCTACTCCTTGATCCATCAAAAAATAGCTGCCATACCTCATTATCATCCTTGTGGTTTGGCTTGGTAATGCTAGGAATAAGCTGATTTTCTTCATGTATGCAATAGAACCCTAGCTCAGATTCTTCCACTTCTTGATAAGGATCAAATGCATGTATCTTGTTTTCCCATTCATTAAGAGTTAGATCCAGGATGCTTCCAACCTTGGTGTCAACCTCATCAGTGCTTGGGTGGTCTTCTTGATCAAATGCTGAACAATTGGCGTTGATCTGACTTGGAGTGTAAGGCTCAATGTGGAAGTTTGCAATAGGTTCATACCTGATTGTAGCCTTAGTTCCATACCTCGTACTGAACAACATGTGTGACCAATCAGCAGACAAATATCCCCCAATCTTGGCTGTGAAGTCCCTTGACAAGCATAGGGCAAAGAGTGGTCGAAGGTCTATGACTGATACATCTTGCAAAACAACAACATTTGGACATGCATGCAAGGTAAGAATCAAGTTTGTAATCACCCAAACTGTTGTTACTGCTGTCCCATCTAGCTACACTACCCCTTTGGATATTGTTTCATACTGGAGCCCTAGCTGATCAGCTATTTGTTTAGGCATTACCGAGCTACTTGCCCCAGAGTCTATCATGTAATTGTGCACTAGCTGATTTCCAATGATCAATGAAACATAGAAAGGAGGGGGTTTCAACATTTTACCTTGTTGTCCTCCATGATTTCCCTCAGGCTGGGTAGCATTTGTAAGTGCCTTCTCTTTCCTTTGGACCTGTTGATTTGAATTTGACTAGTCCTTCATGGAAGCGTGTAGCAGATCTCTTTGGCCTGGGATGGATAGGGATTCCCACATTGATATATTGATGTTTGTCTTCTTCATCTGATCAATGATACTAAATGGAGATGAAGTATCCCTCTGCTGTCCCTTTGCTTGTACATTCACTCCTTGCACGTGGGCAGAAATAACTGGTATTTGAGTTGGTCTAGGACTTGTTCTCGGCTGTCCTTGTGCATTTGAAATTGGATTTTACTTGCCAACCATTTGTGGAGCCATGGGAGGTTGTGGATTGGTTGGGGCTAATGGTTTTTATTCACCCAAATTCCTCCTTTTTGACCTTGTGTTGGCTGCAACACCTTGAGAAACTGCTTGGTTCATGCCACAAAAATCCTCTGCCTGCCAATTTACCAATGTGGTGTCATTTGGGGCTGATTGTTGTTGGAATGTTTCTTGTTGTTGGCTATTTCCTTGAGTGCCCTCACCATCCACACCAGTAGTTGTCACCATTAATGCTTGATTCAAAGCACCATTGAAGCACATGGATTGGTTATGAGGCTCATTGCATGGAAAACACCAATCATACTCCTGAGCAATGTTGTTTTCTGTTGGCACCAATGCCTTAGATGCAGATATGGCATTTGGATTGTAGGGATGAAATGGTCTATTGGCAGGAGGCCTTGCTTGATTCATATTTGCAGCTGGATTAGGTGGTCTTTGTGGTTGGTATGGATACCTATTATGCTGAGCTTGGGGTTGATAAGAAGGTCTAAAACCTTGGGCCTGCTAGCTTTTGAGAGTAACCAACTCATTTCCTAGGTTTTGCAATTGCTTCATGACTTCTTAAAGCTCATTTGGGGTACTTGGAGATGAAGTGGAAGCTTCATTTGAACACTAATTTCTAGGAGTGGGAGAAGGAGCCAAATTAGGTGCTTGATTGGTGTTTGGACTCTCTAAACTTGGAAATGGTGGCATGGGAGGTCTAGGGGCAAGTTTGTCAGCTTGGATCAAACAAATTTCAGCCCTAATGGCAATGCTATAAGCCATAGGGATATTTATGCCTCCCATGGACTGAATCAACATAGAAATATCAGAATTTAGAGCTTTGAGATAGTAGAGAAAAGAACCTTCTGCTGTAGGCCTGACTGCCATTAGAATTCTCTCCCAAGTCTTTTGAAATCTGAAGTTGAAATCAGTCAGCTGCTCGTTGGGAGCTCTCTTGATGGTTGTCAGCTGCTCCAAAAGAGACAAGTTGTCTCCCTTCTCTCCAAATTGCTCATGAAGTGCTATACACAGCTGATTCCAATTTGTGATAGAACCAGCTCCAAGGCTTCTAAACCATTGCAATGCTTTACCCTTGAATGAAGATTCCAGTAACTTGACAGTCACTTGCATCTCATTGATTTCATGGATTGCACAAAGGTTAGCAATGTCTTTAACATGATCACCTGGAGTAGTCTGATTTTCTCCAGTGAAGTAGGGAATGTTCTTCAAGGCTGCAATAGGAATTGGATGTTGTGCATTGAGGGCAAGTGGGCTGCTGGCTGTGAAGTTGACATAGGGGTTGTTTTGTGCCATTCTAATTGGTCTTAAAATCCTTGACTGAATGAAAGGCCTACCAGGTGGAGAAGTTGAGAGAGTTCTGTTTGGTGGGGATGGAGACCTTTGAATCCTTCTTCCTCTTTTCCTTCTTCTTGGAGATAATTGCAGGTATTCAAACAACACTTATTCTTCTCTAACTCTTGACCTTCTGGTGACTCTTCTCATGAGTTTTCAGGCCTGCACTGCTGAAACCAGTTGATTCTTCCCCTTGGAATCACCAGATATGCAAATAATAGCTCTTTTCAAGCAAGAAAATTACAGCAGATGCACATCAACTTTTCTGCAATAAAAATGAGACCTCTAGTGTCCCACTGAGAGTGCCAAAACTGTTAGTGCAAAATCACAGCACCCCTGGATGTTGATCAGATTTCTAGGTTGATCACTCTAGCATCCAGTGTGATTGCACAACATGGAAACCTCTCTCCAAGTGTGGGACTTGTGAAACTGAGAGAGGAATCTCCAGATTAGAGGCTGGTTCCTCAAACTCCTCTAATTTAGATCTATATTTGCACAACTACAGAGGTTCAGATCCTAATCCTACTCTAAATTGCAATGAGACAGCGATAGAAATGCAAAAATTGAAACTAACTAAAGATGGTGATGCACCAAAAGGAGTGGTGAATATTTTTTTCATGCAAATAGACACAAACCAAATATTACAACATAAAACATACACAGGCTGATAAGATATAATTTAGGATCTGAAATGAAGCAAATAATACAAACAAAGGGCTGAAACCCATTCACAAAGCTTGCATTATTATTTCCAATGTAAAAAACCACTAGATTACAACCTCAGAGAGGTAGAAAACCTGTTACAATCTTTGAATAGGTCTGATTCTTGCAACAATCACTTGCTGGAGGTGAAAGAAGAAGTTTATTATGCCAAAAGTGTTCCCCCTTAAAGAAATGAGCCAAATCTGGATTTTACATTGCATGGGTCGAGCCCATGAGAGAGAAAACATACAAAACGTGGGAGCCCAATCCTCATTGACTGCAAATGCATTAAATCAGCATGGAGGACCTTACAAACCCATACGCTGTCATTTTTGACCAAATTGGGGGAGAGTGCGACCCATTCTACATTAAATTTAGTCGCTGAAATGTCATTTCTGGCCATGGACATGTACCAGAGCTTTTTTTTAATTTTCCCTCTTCAAACTGAACCAAAATTAGATATTGACCATGGAATCCTGTATATAATTTCATAAGCTTTCCAATGATATGAAGAACGTGCAAATCCAAGCTCTGGATCAAAAGATATGAAGGTTTGAAGTTTTAGGGCAAAACGACCCAAAAAAGGATGTCGGGCAAAAAATTTTAAATTTTGACCTTTTTGCATTTTATAATTTTTTTAAAAAAAATTCCGTGCTCCGCTGGTCGGATGCCACGTGTCAGGTGCTGGTTCGCTGAGCAATTCTCTCTCCTCCACCTTTCCGCGGGCTTTCCTTTGAAATTTCGACCTTTTTAACTCTTTAAAAATTTTCCATTTTTCCCCTGTGCCCTGCCACTTGGGACACGTGGCACGCTTTGGTTGGTTGACAGGGGTGTGGGGGCATCGTTTACCTTTTAGTTTTTTGGCCAAAAATTTTGCCAAATTCTCCAAGTCCTCCCTGAGCTCCACACTCCCCTTCTCCTTAGGACACGCGTCCTCTTTTTATTGGCTTGGGCCAACACTCCAACTCGCTCCCTTAAAAAAAACTCGGCCAAAAACACTTAGTCAAATTTTTTTATTACGCCTCCCCTTGTGACACATGTCACACTCATATTTGTTAGCGGATCTTTCGGCTCCCCGCATCCCACGTGTACTTTTGGCCCGGATGTCCCAAACTGTCTGGGACAAAAATCTCTGAACCGCCTGATTCGGGCTTCCTTGTCCCTCTTTAGGCCGATGACACGTGGCGAGATTTCATTCGCTCTTGGCTCTTTTGGCTCCCCACGTCCCATGCGTACTTTTGGCCCAAATGTCCCAAACGAAAGTCCTCTATTTCGGCTGAACCAGCCAGTTCGCATCCTCCGTGTACTCTTGTCCCACTTATCCCAGACTGTCTGAGACAAATTCTTCTTATTCGCCAGATTGAGCCGGTTCGCGTTCACCGCGTACTCTTGGCCCAACTGTCCCGGACAAAACCTGGTGATTTTTTCCACTTTCAGCCAGTTCACCCTTTCGCATCCCGCACGTCCTAACGTCCTAGTTGCTGCGTGGACCACCTGGCGGATTTTTGGCCAGTTCACGTCTCGATGTCCCAACTGTTCCAGACTGCCTAGACTAGGACTTAGCCGATTTTCATGATATTTTCTGGCCCCCCAAGATTTGATGCATGTTATCAAAATTACCCTGAGGGGGTGAATTTTGGATAACAATTTGATGACTCAGCGGGGTCATCCACATGCTGGATGAATGATCAGTAGCTTGAAGTAGTCCATTGGGCATGGAGTCATCAAATATTCTGTTTAGAAACTCAACTGACTTAGAATGTGCAAGGAGGAAGATGGAATATCACCTGATGGAAGCAAGGACTACAAAACATCTCCATGGACAGCAAGTTGTGCCAAAGCACTTAGGGAAAACAAAACTAACCTACAGCAAAACAATGTGCACAAGCACTTGGAGGAATGAAAATCTAATCTAATATTTACAAGGTAGTGAATTTCCCTCTAGAAGCAACGCTTGAGATAGATTCCATTTACTGGAATCTACAGTTCTTCACCGTCTAATGGGGCCAATTGGAAAGCATTGTTGTTCTTGCACTTCATGACCATGTATGGGCCACTCCAAATGGCATCAAATTTTGAATGCCTTCCTAGTTTTGCTCTATCCACATCCCATTTCAACACTAGATCTCCAACCTGAAAAGACCTATCCTTGGCCTTCCTATCAAAGGTCTTCTTGATCAAAGCTTGATCCTTTTCCATTGCTTGGGATGCCTGATTTCTGATCTCTTGCAGCTCCATCAACTCTGCATACCTCACCTCCATGGGCTCAAACTCTATCAACTCCAGCTGCTTCATGAGTTCCAATGTTGGAAACTCAAGTGACATGGGCAAGATTGCCTCTCTTCCATAGACAAGTTTGAATGGAGAGTTACCTATGGATATTTTGGGAGTTATCCTATCAGCCCATAAGGCTGATTTCAGTTTGATATTCCAAGACCTCTGATTCTCGTCAAGAGTCCTCCTAATGATCCTCAACAAGTTCTTGTTTGTAGACTCGGCCTGGCCATTACCTTGAGGGTAATAGTTTGATGAAGTGCTTAGGTAGATCCCGTTCTTGACAGCCCACTCAATCACCTTGGATCCAATGAATGCCAATGCATTATCTGAGATTATTGTAGCAGGTACACCAAATCTGATTGTTATCCCCTCATAAAGGTGTAATATGCTAGACTCATTTACCTCTTTGAGTGCTACTGCTTCTGTCCATCTGGTGAAGTAGTCCGTGGCTGTCAAAATCCATTTGTGCCCTTGGCTTGAATTGGGATTAATGACTCCAATGAAGTCCAAAGCTCGTTGCATGAATGGCTGGTCAACTGAGATTAGATGTAATGGAAGGGCAGCAAGTCTCTCTTTTCCTGTGAAGAATGCACAATTCTTACACGTCTTGATCCATGCATAGCAATCACTAAATATTTTAGGCCAATAATAACCAGCCTTCATGATTTTTAGAGCTGTCACTCTTGGTGCAAAATGACCACCAGCTGGTCTGCCATGGAACTCTTCCAACACCCTTTGAATCTGATTTGTGCTAATGCATCTCAGCAACACTCCATTCACATCTTTCTTCAACAAAACTCCATCAACAATGGCATACGGGACAGCCTGCAATCTGAAGTGTCTCCTTTGGGTCTTGTTCATCTCTGGAGGGCATAGGCTTGTGCCTAGGAAGTGCATAATACCTTGGGTACAGAAAGGAGTGGGGGCAGGATTGTCTTCTTCCTGATTGCCACTTGGCTCATGGCTATTATGGACTGTCAAAACAACCTCTTCTTCATTGCATACTTCTTTTTGCTTCCCCAAAGCCAGTTGCTCACACAATCATTTCCCTCTTACCAGCTTGGTGATCTTGATCTCAATGTCATACTCCATGACATGGGTGATCCAACCTACCCTTTTCTCATTCAAATCCTTGTTGAGGAGGAAGTCCTTAACCCCAGCATGTGAGACCAGCAACTGGACCTTGTTGTTTGAGACTAAATGCTTGAATTTCTTCAAGCTTCTGATTACTGCAAGTACACGCTTCTCGATAAAAGAGTACCTCACCTCATAGTCATCTAGGCTCCGGCTGAAGAAGGCAATTGGTTGCTCATCATTATCCTTGTTCTACTGTACCAAAATGGCAGAAATAGTGTCATTACCTCCAAATGCATAGAGGATGAAATCCTTGGAGAAGTCCGCGTTGATGAGAGTTGGTGATTGAGAGATGGCTTCTTTGATTACTTCAAAACTCTCCTTGCCTTCTGCTGTCCACTTGAAATCCATGCTCTTCTTTAACATTTTGGTGATGGGCTTGACAAGGGCTGCAAAATCTGGGACAAACATCTGAACAAAGTTTATCCTTCCCAAGAAACTCTGAAGGGCTTTCTTGTGGCTTGGCAATGGTAGTGCTCTTATGGCTTCAATCCTCTCTGGATCAATTGCTAATCCTTCCTTAGAGACAATATGGCCAAGGAGCTTTCCTTCATGTGCAAGAAATTTACACTTCTTAGGATTACAATATGGCCAAGGAGCTACATTTTTTGAAAAAATAGTGATATCATCAAGGTAAATCAGCACCACATTGTTAATCAAACCTTTGAATGCCATGTCCATTGCCCTTTGGAAGGTAGCACCAGTGTTGGACAGCCCGAATGACATTTTCTTGTATGTAAAAGTTCCCCATTTGGTTGTGAAGGCTGTCTTGAACTGGTCCTCTTCCTTCACCATAATCTGATTGTAGCCTGAGTAGTCATCAAGTAGTGAAAACCTCTCGGAGCCAGCCACAACTTGCAAGATTTTCTCCATGGAGGGGAGTGGGTAATGGTTCTTGAGAGAGGCTCTATTCAAGTCTCTGAAGTCAACACACAATCTGATCTCTCCACTCTTCTTTCTGACTGGAACTAAGTTGGCAACCCAACTAGAATGCTTGATTGGGAATATGATCCTTGACTCAATCAGCTTGTCCAATTCTTTCCTCATGAGAGGCTCCATGTGTGGATTGACTGGTATTTGTTTCTGCCTGACAGGCTTAGTATTTGGATCCAATTTGATGGTATGCTGAGCTAAGTTGGGATTGAAACCTTTCAAGTCTTCATAGCTCCAAGCAAACATGTCAGGGAACTCTTGACACAGCTGTATGAACTCATACTTTTCTTGTTTAGTTGTCATCCTTCCAATTTGCAATGGTTTGTTCTCTTCTACCAAGATGGATACTGAATCCTCTCTCTTGACCTGAATGTTTGATTTTTCTTTTCTAAACTGATCATTGGGGTTAAAAATGGACTCCAAAGTGATAAGTCCCTTGGGCAGCTTGTTAGTTCTCAGTTGTACCACTTGGTCACCATACTGCTGTTCCAATTTTTCTTGATTCTTGGCTGAGAACTCAGCTTCTTCTTGCAAGAAATGGATGATTTGCTGGTCATTTTCATACACTTGCCAACTGACATTGTTATCCGGCACTGATGGCCTTATAATCACGTGGATGTTTAACTGTACCTTGTCTTGTTGAATGCTTTCCACAATGTCGAAGGCTGCCCCTACTGCTGCAAGCCTGTCAGCAGCTTGATTCTCTTCCCTAGGAATGGATTTGATGCCAAAACCCTCAAAATATTCCATGAGGTCCCACACCCTATTCTTGTAGCACTTGAGAAGATCATTTTTGGTAGGATGTTGTCCCTTGACCTAATTTACAATCAATTCATTGTCACCAAAGACTAGCAAGTTCTTTATTTCTCTATTGATTGCCCAATGCATCCCTTGCACTAAGGCTTCATATTCAGAAGTGTTATTGGAGCATGCAAACTGAAATCTAAAAGTTGAATAGTACTTTACTCCTTGAGGTGAAACAAGCATAGCTCCACCTCCTACCTTGTCTACTCCTTGATCCATCAAAAAATAGCTGCCATAACTCATTGTCATCCTTGTGGTTTGGCTTGGTAATGCTAGGAATAAGCTGATTTTCTTCATGTATGCAATAGACCCCTAGCTCAGATTCTTCCACTTCTTGATAAGGATCAAATGCATGTATCTTGTTTGCCCATTCATCAAGAGTTATATTCGGGATGCTTCCAACCTTGGTGTCAACCTCATTAGTGCTTGGGTGGTCTTCTTGATCAAATGCTGAACAATTGGCGTTGATCTGACTTGGAGTGTAAGGCTCAATGTGGGAGTTTGCAATAGGTTCAGACCTGATTTTAGCCTTAGTTCCATACCTCATTTTGAACAACATGTGTGACCAATCAACAAACAAATATCCCCTAATCTTTGTTGTGAATTCCCTTGACAAGCATAGGGCAAAGAGTGGTCGAAGGTCTATGACTGAAACATCTTGCAAAACAACAACATTTGCACATGCATGCAAGGTAAGACTCAAGTTTCTAATCACCCCAACTGTTGTTACTGCTGTCCCATCCAGCTGCACTACCCCTTTGGATATTGTTTCATACTGGAGCCCTAGCTGATCAGCTATTTGTTTAGGCATTACCGAGCTACTTGCCCCAAAGTCTATCATGTAATTGTGCACTAGCTTATTTCCAATGATCAATGAAACATAGAAAGGAGGGGGTTTCAACATTTTACCTTGTTGTCCTCCATGATTTCCCTCAGGCTGGGCAGCATTTGTAAGTACCTTCTCTTGCCTTTGGACCTATTGATTTGAATTTGACTAGTCCTTCATGACAGCGTGTAGCAGATCTCTTTGGCCTGGGATGGATAGGGATTCCCACATTGATATATTGACGTTTGTCTTCTTCATCTGATCAATGATACTGAATGGAGATGAAGTATCCCTCTGCTGTCCCTTTGCTTGTACATTCACTCCTTGCATGTGGGCAGCAATAACTGGTATATGAGTTGGTCTAGGAGCTATTCTCAGCTGTCCTTGTGCATTTGAAATTGGATTTTACTTGCCAACCATTTGTGGAGCCATGGGAGGTTGTGGATTGGTTGGGGCTAATGGTTGTTCTTCACCCAAATTCCTCCTTTTTGACCTTTTGTTGGCTGCAACACTTGAGAAACTGCTTGGTTCATGCCACAAAAATCCTCTGCCTGCCAATTTACCAATGTGGTGTCATTTAGGGTTGATTGCTATTGGAATGTTTCTTGTTGTTGACTGTTTTCTTGACTGCCCTCACCCTCCACACCAGTAGTTGTCACCATTAATGCTTTATTCAAAGCACCATTGAAGCACATGGATTGGTTATTAGGCTCATTGCATGGAAAACACCAATCATACTCCTGAGCAATGTTGTTCTGTGTTGGCACCAATGCCTTAGAGGCAGATATGGCATTTGGATTGTAGGGCTGAAATGGTCTATTGGCAGGAGGCCTTGTTTGATTCATATTTGCAGCTGGATTAGGTGTTCTTTGTGGTTGGTATGGCTGCCTATTAGGCTGAGCTTGGGGTTGATAAGAAGGTCTAAAACCTTGGGCCTGCTGCCTTTTGAGAATAACCAGCTCGTTGCCTAGGTTTTACAATTGCTTCATGACTTCTTGAAGCTCATTTGGGGTACTTGGAGATGAAGTGGAAGCTTCATTTGAACTCTGATTTCTAGGAGTGGGAGAAGGAGCCAAATAAGGTGCTTGATTGGTGTTTGGACTCTCTAAACTTGGAAACAGTGGCATGTGAGGTCTAGGAGCAAGTTTGCCAGCTTGGATCAAACAAATTTCAGCCCTAATGGCAATGCTATAAGCCATAGGGATAGTTATGCCTCCCATGGACTGAATCAACATACAAATATCAGAATTTAGAGCTTTGAGATAGTAGAGAAAAGAACCTTCTACTTTTGGCTTGACTGCCATTGGAATTCTCTCCCAAGTCTTTTGAAATCTGAAGTTGAAATCGGTCAGCTGCTCGTTGGGAGCTCTCTTGATGGTTGTTAGCTGCTCCAAAAGAGACAAGTTGTCTCCCTTCTCTTCAAATTGATCATGAAGTGATATACACAGCTAATTCCAATTTGTCATAGAACCAGCTCCAAGGCTTCTAAACCGTTGCAATTCTTTACCCTTGAATGAAGATGCCAGTAACTTGACAGTCACTTGCATCTCATTGATTTCATGGATTGCACAAAGGTTAGCAATGTCTTTAACATGATCACCTGGAGTAGTCTGATTTTCTCCAGTGAAGTAGGGAATGTTCTTCAAGGCTGCAATAGGAATTGGATGTTGTGCATTGAGGGCAAGTGGGCTGCTGGCTGTGAAGTTGACATAGGGGTTGTTTTGTGCCATTCTAATTGGTCTTAAAACCCTTGACTGAATGAAAGGCCTACCAGGTGGAGGAGTTGAGAGAGTTCTATTTGGTGGGGATGGAGACCTTTGAATCCTTCTTCCTCTTTCCCTTATTCTTGGAGATAATTTCAGGTATTAAAACAACTCTTATTCTTCTCTAACTCTTGACCTTGTGGTGACTCTTCTCATGAGTTTTCAGGCCTGCACTGCTGAAACCAGTTGATTCTTCCCCTTGGAGTCACCAAATATGCAAATAATAGCTCTTTTCAAGCAAGAAAATTGCAGCAGATGCACATCAACTTTTCTGCAATAAAAATGAGACCTCTAGTGTCCCACCGAGAGTGCCAAAACTGTTAGTGCAAAATCACAACACCCCTGGACGTTGATAAGATTTCTAGGTTGTTCACTCTAGCATCCAGTGTGATTGCACAACATGGAAACCTCTCTCCAAGTGTGGGACTTGTGAAATTGAGAGAGGAATCTCCAGATTAGAGGCTGGTTCCTCAAACTCCTCTGATTTAGATCTATATTTGCATAACTACAGAGGTTCAGATCCTAATCCTACTCTAAATTGCAAGGAGACAAGGATAGAAATGCAAAAATTGAAACTAACTAAAGATGGTGATGCACCAAAAGGAGTGGTGAATATTTTTGTCATGCAAATAGACACAAACTAAAGATTGTAACATAAAACATACACAGGCTGATAAGATATAATTTAGGATTGGAAATGAAGCAAATAATACAAACAAAGGGCTGAAACCCATTCACAAAGCTTGCATTATTATTTCCAATGTCAAAACCACTACATTACAACCTTAGAGAGGTAGAAAACCTGTTACAATCTTTGAATAGGTCTGATTCTTGCAACAATCACTTACTGGAGGTGAAAGAAGAAGTTTACTATGCCAAAAGTGTTCCCCCTTGAAGAAATGAGCCAAATTTGGATTTTACATTGCATGGATCGAGCCCAGGAGAGAGAAAACATACAAAACGTGGGAGCCCATTCCTCATTGATTTCAAATGCATTAAATCAGCATGGAGGACCTTACAAACCCATACCCTGTCATTTTTGACCAAATTGGGGGAGAGTGCGACCCATTCTACATTAAATTTAGTCCCTGAAAATGTCATTTCTAGCCATGGACACATACCAGAGCTTTTTTTAATTTTCCCTCTTCAAACTAAACCAAAATTAGATATTGACCATGGAATCCTGTAGATAATTTCATAAGCTTTCCAATGATATGAAGAATGTGCAAATCCAAGCTCTGGATCAAAAGATATGAAGGTCTGAAGTTTTAGGGAAAAACGGCCCAAAAAACGGATGTTGGGCAAAAAATTTTAAATTTTGATCTTTTTACATTTTGGAATTTTTTTTGAAAAATTTTCATGCTCCGCTGGTTGGATGCCATGTTTTAGGTGCTGGTTCGCTGAGAAATTCTCTCTCCTCCACCTTTCCGCGGGCTTTCCTTTGAAATTTCAACCTTTTTAACTCTTTGAAAATTTTCCATTTTTCCCCCGTGCCCCTCCACTTGGGACACGTGGCACGTTTTGGTTGGTTGATAGGGGTGCGGGGGCATCATTTACCTTTTAGTTTTTTGGCCAAATATTTTGCCAAATTCTCCAAGTCCTCCCCGAGCTCCACACTCCCCTTCTCCTTAGGACATGCGTCCTCTTTTTATTGGCTTGGGCCAACACTCCAACTCGCTCCCTTAAAAAAAACTCGGCCAAAAACACTTAGTCGAAATTTTTTATTGCACCTCCCCTTGTGACACATGTCACACTCTGATTTACTAGTGGCTCTTTCAGCTCCCCGCGTCCCACGCGTACTTTTGGCCCGGATGTCCCAAACTGTCTGGGACAAAAATCTCCGAGCTGCCCGATTCGGGCTTCCATGTCCCTCTTTCGGCCGATGACATGTGGCGAGATTTCATTCGCTCTCGGCTCTTTCGGCTTTCCACGTCCCATGCGTAATTTTGGCCCGGATGTCGCAAACGAAAGTCCTCTGTTTCAGCCGAACCGGCCGGTTCGTGTCCTCCGCGTACTCTTGTCCCACTTGTCCCGGACTGTCTGGGAAAAATTCTTCCTATTCACCCGATTCGGCCAGTTTGCATCCGCCACGTACTCTTGACCCAACTGTCCCGGACAAAACTTGGTGATTTTTTCCACTTTCAGCTGGTTCGCCCTTTCACGTCCTGCGTGTCCCGACGTCCCAATTGTTGCGTGGACCACCTGGCAGCTTTTTGGCCAGTTCGCACCCCGACGTCCCAACTGTCCCAGACTTCCTAGACTAGGACTTAGCCGATTTTCATGATTTTTTTTGGCCCCCCAAGATCTGATGCATGTTATCAAAATTACCCTGAGGGGGCGAATTTTGGATAATAGTATGGTGTTGAAATATTGGGTTATGATGTGAAAGCTTGTTGTTACCATGATTTGAATCCATTTTCCATTGCATTGTTGTTGGGGCTCAGGGGCCAATGAGGAGGATGACTTCTCCTCCTCATTGGAATTCTTGGTTGGGTGGAGAATGTTGCCTCTCCCCCCTTTTTATTTGTGATCAAAGGAAGCATGGTGGAGCTCTCTTGTTGGTGGTGTGAAAGTTGGAGCTTTGTTGGTGCCTTCAAGAAATCCTTCCTTGGGATTAAGTCTTCTTGTTATTCCCACTCAAGGTGGAAGATTTTGTAATATTGTAATTTGTTTAAAAGAGATGTAGCTTTGTAAGTTGTAACTTTCTTTGAAAAAAAAGTTCATTGAAAATTTGTAAAACTCCCTTCTCATTGTACAGTGGTATGGAAGGAAAAAACCAAAAGGGAAAGCTTGTGTAATAATTTAGTTGAAAGTTGTATTATGGGAAAATAAAGTTACTTTCATCGTGAAATTGTATTATTGCAAATGAGAAAGTAGAAATAGAAAATTTGTGAGATGTTAAAATGTATACATAGTAAATTGAAATGTTTAATAAAGTGGTTGTAGTTATTTTGAATACATGAGAGTGAGTGTAAATGAAAGAGACAACAAATTTGAGATAGGGAATGGATACATTTTGTATTAGGAAAATCACCATGTAGAAGCAGATGTAAATCTTTCATTTCACCCTTGGAATTCAAAGAAAATTAGTTGAACAAAATGATTCATTGTTGTTGCTACTATTGAAATAGAAAATATTTTAAAATGAATATTTTAAACTAAGAAATGATCAAATGGAATGAAATCTCAAAACTTAAAACTTTAGGTGCATAAAATCAAGTTTAGAATGTAATTTGGAACATTGTAGTAACTTTTGTTTTTGGAAAATTCTCATATTTTAAGATTCTATTTTTTCAGAAACAAGACCGCCACCTTGTGCAAAGCGGCGGTCCCGTAACCGTCGCTCAGGCTAAGGCAGCAGTCCTAAAACCACCGCTCAGTAAGGCGGCAGTCCATGTTTTGTCACCTAGGTAGGGTGGTGGTCCCAGGATCTCCGGTCTGCTCTGGGAGGTGGTTTAGCCACTTACGATAAAACTCCTCGGAACCGCGCCTGTGCAAAAATTTTTAACTGGCTTATCCTAATTTATAAGTTGTAAAATTTAACTAATAACTACCGGTAACCAAACAATGAGTAAATACCTTGGGTTGGGCAATAAAAACCTCCAAATGGTGGATTAAAAAATTCTTTTCATTTATAACAATGGAGGAAGGGTTTTCCCCAAATGGAGAACCCCAAATACAAATGGCTTGAAATAAAAATAGTTTGAAAAGGAAAACCTCCTTCTATTCTTGAATGAAATAGATTACAATAATAAAACTACAATATAAACAAATCAAAACTTGATCTTGAAGAAAATCCTCCATGGTTCTTCCTCTCTTGCTCGCATGGCTTCCTTCTCTCTCCAACCTGTAATTTTAACAAAAGAAAATACACCAAATGATGATTTTAGAATAAAGGAAAGGTTTTAATAAGAATTCATAAGGATGTTTAGGGTTAGTTGGAGCCCTAGTATCTAATGGCAAAGATTGGTTTGATCTAAGGGTTGAGGATCAACCCTACCTTTGTTGGCGGGATTAAATTTTTATAAATATTTTTATTTAAAATTTAAGGGTATGTGTAAATGAATGAATGGGGCCATTAATTACCTTAATGTGCAAGTCTATTTCCTAGCTCCTAATATGTTTTATTAAATTAAAGATATATGGGATATTAAAGCTAATGGGATGATGAAACAAAATGACTAAGTATAAAATTGACCATTTATTAAAGAGAAGAAATAATTTAACCAAGCAAAGTAAATTATGGTACCTTCCTGGATGAATGTTAATTAATTGACTTTAGGGATAAAATTAAAAATATTTAATCTTTGAACTAGACCTGGTTCCCCAACCGTAAGGTTGAGAATATCGGTGTAAGTTATTTTAATGTACCCTAGGGGTTATCACCCTTGTAACCTTCTTATAACTTAAACAAAGAAAACAAAATTGTCGCAACTTTCGGGATAAGTGTTTAGGGTTTCAATGTGTTTCTAGAACGTTGTTTTTGCGGGTGTTACAAAAACAATATATGATACTATCCTTGAAGTAATAAATGAGAGAAGTTTTTTCCTTGAAGAGGCTAATTTTTGTTTCTATAGACAAGGCATCAATAATTATAGAGGATGAAAATGGTTTGTTTCATGTTAAAGGACATATGCCACAAATCCTATCATAATTCATTTTGTAGCTCATTAAGAGTTGGTAGCATAAATATCTTCAAAGAAGTTTCCTAAGGTGCTATACATGGAAATGGATGCAAATAATCTATATTCATGGGTACACAATTATCCAAAAAATAATTATGGATTACAGTCAATACTTAAGGTCATCCAAATTGATGTTATTAGTATTTTACAAACACATAGAGTTATATGATAATCTAGGGGAGAGGTCATTCAAACGTTCATAAATCTTATGCCAAACAAATCAATTTCATGGAAGAATGAATGAAGCAACTCATTGTGATATATAAGACACAAATTTACTGAGTGTAGTTTTGTTTTGCCAATAATAAATATTAGGTGAGCTCAATATGGTGATTAAAATATTTCAAGACGATGAATTTGATATCACAATTCTTATCATGTCTTTATAAGTGACAATTACTAATATAGCAATATTGTTTTTGATAAGGGAAACATTTGTTGAAGGAATGCTATATCTTTCAAAATTATTAGATGACACTACAAATGGATTTAATTATGGGAAAAAGTGAAGATTTAATTGATATAGTTATTTGTCTACTCAATAAATCTAGCAATATAAATTATTATACAAAAATTATGTGGTAAATATATAGGAAACTTCTCTAATTTAAATGACCCGAATTTTCCAAGAATGCTTTGTAAAAATGTGAAATATGTGTGATCATGTGTTGTGGAACTTACATTATTCCTCTTTTATTATCATAGAGGTTTGAAACTAGTGTGTTGATATATATATATATATAATCGAAATAAAACCAACACGAAATCCTAAGTAGTTCATGTTCTAGCAAAATATTATCACTTGCAATAAAACTAACACCATGAACTCAAAAAACTTGATAATTTTCAAGATGCATTATGGGTGATAATGCAATACATTGTTGAACTATTGTAAGTAAAGTAGGAGGGAATGAATTGAAAAATATATCAAAATAATTGAATGAAACAACTTTAAATATATTATGCAGTGCAAAATAAACATTAAAAATGTAAGTCATCGAATAAACAACGTATTACATTGAGATACAACCTACTTCGATATAGATATTGTAGACACACTAAGATTTGACATTCTAGTTTTATATAGTACATTGAGTATCTTCTATAAGAGCAATGTCTTAGATTGTCATTATTAGGAGAGACAACAAAATACGTTGTTGAATTGTTGTAATTGAAGGAGGTGGGAATCAATTGGAAATTATTAAAAATAATAGAATGACATCAATTGAATAAGGTCATCAAACTATGTTTGAGAAAACAAGCATTGAAAATGCATGTTTTTTAGGTAACAACGTAGTACGTGGAACAATAAACTACTTTGATATATATCTTGTATAATCACGAAACTTTGACATCACAATTTGTAACGGAAATAGGCCCTATAAATAAAGAACTAGGGACCCTTTTTAAATTTAAATATGGTCAAGGAAAACTAAACATAAAAAATTAACATTTATTTAAATATGCCCAAGGAAAACTGGGCCTAGATTTGAAAATCTGAAGATATGGTAGACATCATCTTAAATTTATATATATATATATATATATATATCCTGATTTTTTTTTTCAAAACCTACTTAGTTTAGTCAAAACAAGAAATTAAAATTTGGAAAAGACATGATATTTTTGCGTATAATATTGAATAAAATCATTACACCACTATAAACAGTAAAATCAGGAGCACAATATGTAGGATAAACACATTAAAAAGTGGACACAGTAATGCTAGTGCTATGATAAACCTGTCTTCCTCTTTGTGAATCTGACTACCTATATTCAGTTGGACGCCCTCTAGAAAAATAGGGGAAAATGAAGTTATGAACAACATAGAAAGGAAAGGTTTTAGATATGGAATGAACGAGTGGGAAGCACTTCTCCTACACCATTAAATAATATCTCGGAGGCAACACCAACAATTCTTTCAAAAACACGTCTTCCTCTTCTGGCTTTATGAATCAGACTATGTTCAGATGTAGCAAAATAAGGGAAACTAAAGCTATGAGCGGGATATCAGCCAAATGGAATGCAGGACTAGCACCAAAACTTAAAATTTGAATTAGAAATTTATTACCGGACAGGTAATGATTTGACTAATAAGATGGCCCACTGTGTTGGAAAGAAATTGATAGACAGAGACAGATGCAAATGGAGGTAGTTGGTTAATGTCCATGTAAACAACAGGCCACATCACCCCTCCCTGTAAACTTACACGAGGGATAGGCACAACGCTTTTCCACCATGACACCTCCCCTCGAATGCAATACTTAACAATATTACGGATACATCTTTGTAACGATTATCCATGAGGACATGGCAATGACTCGATCTGCCCAGTTTATTTTCCCTTATCTTTCTATGTCCTTTTGTGACCTGCCTCTTCACAATAACAACGCAAAATGGGAGAATACGTTACAGGTTTTGAATGCTGGTTGTTCAGAGCCCGAGGAGGATTTTGATTTTGACTTGAGGCGCACCAGCTCAATGGAATTCCTAGCATTCCCACCGATGATCTGTTTCGCCGGGGCCGGCTCCTTCCTTTCACCCTCCACAGATGTTGGAGTGAACCCAACGGACAAAATTCTTACTGTCTATCAAATTTCTGTAGTGAAAATCACAGTCTGTTGATAGAGAAGATGCAGGCATGGAGAATTGAATTGTTGGACTCGCACTTGCAGTCGAGTTACTGCAGTAGAGGTAATTCTGAAGGTTCACAGAAAATTTTTATAGCTCTGGTAAATCCACCCCTCCCTTTAGTAGATCTAAATCCAAACCAAATCGTATGCCTTCAAAGTTTCAACCCTTGAGTACTAAAATGCCTCTGAAATGGCATCAATTTTTCACCCTGGGGTTAATAAAACCTTCTTCAATGAAGCTCGACTATTTACGTCTCAAACATAGGAATCTCGACAACAATGTCCTGGAAGACTCAATTCTTGAGCGATTGACTTCATGTAATTACGATGAGAGCTCAAAACTCGGGGAAATAGATAAGGGAGGTTTGATTTTCCCATGAAAATCTATGTCCATCAAATAATACAAGGCGGTTGAAGGGAATCATAGATCAAAAGGCTGGAGAATATTGTTTCCATTGACTTCATCAAATGGTTGTAAGCCTTCCATTGATGTTGTTGTTAACTGCACCTCTAGTATAAGGAAAATGGACTCTTTACAGTTCACGTAATTTTCAGATGGCAGGATCGTAGGGAAATATGGTTGCCACTGCAGATGTTTTAGTATCTCTTTAACAGTAAAGGTCCAAACATAGAGGATGAATAAATCGACACAGAAGAAGATGTCATAATCTCTTCTAACTGGCATACATGACTGTCGAATTGAAACCCTGATTACAAGACACTCGTGTCATGACAATATTTCTTGTATATCTTGAAGTTGGCCCACAATATTCAGCCACAGGTTGTTTGTTGAGTTCGTAGTAAAGAACGACACATGCCTACTATATGTAGCATTCTCATACTTGTGTGACCTTTGTTTAATTCTGGATAATAGATTGGACTAATCACTTTCATATGTTTTCATATATTATTTTTTTCATAAAAAATAATATTACACGAATTAATTTCAACATTCATAAACATCCTTAAAGTTTATAAGAATATTAAAACAAAATTTCAAATTACAATTTACAAAAATTATTATTGAGAAAAATGATAGAAATCACTCATTTAACGTAAATTTGTACTCCAACTTCCCATGGTTTTGCTATTTCCTACTAAACCTTATACTACGGCATATAAGTCACAATTTTTCATCTATATTTTCTAAGCACAACATTGAAGACAACTCACCTACAATTTTTAAGGCCCTACTCACCTTATTGGAACAACTTCCAAATGAGGAAATAGTAAATCAACTCATGCGCCTGCTTACCAAACTAAGAGGTACCCGCTCTGATTGGGCACATTGTAAAAATGAACTTTCAGATATGGTCACTCAGGCAAGCACATAAACATTATTCTTCACCCTAAGTGGTGCTAAGACTAGATGGCCTACTCTCCAAAAACTACTGCATAACCAACCTCCTACATTGTCTGTCACTGCATAAATATGGAGAATCCAAACTTTCTTCGAAGCACAATTTTTAAAGTCAAATATGGATAAAACAAATAAAAAATGATTCATACAAATATTATAAAAATATTCAAAGAGCATACTCTTTTGCATGCGAGTATTTTTATACTTTGTCAGACTTGGAGACAGAACCCATCATTTGAATATGGGCAAGATGGTAGAGAGAGTGGAAACCATAAGAGATGTTGGTGTCGCCATGGTGGAGACCACACTCAAAAAAATAAAAAATCATTACCAATATATAGTGTAGCGGGATCCAACATCACATGCAAAATCCATGAAGGAGGTAATTCGTTATTTATAACCTTTATTGTACTGATCTGCACTCCCTGGAAGCCAATTATATTGGCACTAAACTAGATCTATGACATGATAGTGACCTCAATGCCATACATCCATAAGGAATGTGATCGCATGTAATGTCCCCTATATATATTGATAGGGCCCACTAGCCCCGATAAATTCTAAGGCAAAACTTCCATTTCTCCTATTCATTTCCCTCTTCATTTTGAGTCACCTTTAAGAGATTGTTGTTTAACATTTGTATAAGGTCCACTGCAATGTTCATGAATCCGTGATGATTAGGTCTCATGGGTCTGTAGAGATTGGTATGCACTAGATCAAGCTTACCTCAATCCTAAAATGTGATTCTTGGGCATGATGCTTGATGTTGTTTACCTACCAAACAATGTCAGAATTTATATTTGTCCTTCTTGAGATGTGGAAATCCTCTCAACATGCCATACCAAAAGAATGTGTTGAGATATTTGTAGTTGATGTAGCCAAGTCTCTAATAATATAATTGTCATTTGGTTAATTCTGTGCAACATAACTGTTGATCAAATTTTCTCTTTCCTGTTCAGATTAGTGAAGTAGATACTAAAGAAAACTAAGACACTCAAAAATGCAAGGGTTTAAGGTACCTTGATGGATGCAAATAGACAGGCGCAAAGTAGATAACCTCACTGCAAACTCAATGAACATGCACAACAAAGGTAGCTAGAAAGAAAATGGATTAGATGGTAGATGAGGGTGTTTCCCGACGAAGTCGGTTCCAAGAAGTGTTAAGTTCCTTAGCGGATGCCAACCCCTGTGTTTGATAAGAGATGACAAAAGCAATAATAATGAACAAGATAATATGCAGAATCTGAGGCACACAAAAACTGAAAATGCAAAAATGTAAGGCACATAAAAATCTGATCTAGATTGATATATATTAAAGTATACTTGGCTAGGTCGACAATGACCCAGGCTGTAGAATGCAGGTTGATGACAAACTGAGCAGATGATTCTAGACATCAACCTAGAAATACAAATATGACAGGATCTGAATGCAAATAATATGATCAAAGAGGCCTGAGAACACTGACATGAACTTACAGAGGAAGATCTGAGAAAAGGGAACAAAAAGGATGCAAGAAAACAAATATTTGTATGGATTGGATGGAAATAGGCCTCGGGTCAATGACGGGTGGCCGAGTTAGAAGCGATAGAGACAAAAATAATAGTTTTGGACTGATAGAGAGGTAGGATGAGAGATATGATAACTGGGTATGATAACTAAACAAAGAAACACACTGATGAAGATCTGGAAGACAAAATGAGTGATGGCAAGGTTGGATCAATGGATGACAACAACCTGGGTAATGCAAGATAACGTTGAGGATGGATGAGTTGAATGGACAACCTATAAACAAAATTACTAGAAGAAGAGACAGAAGATTAAAATTTGATGATAACTTAACCTTCAAAATGTTAGTACCTGAAATATAATAGAAATAATAAGAAATCTCAAATGTACTCGAAGAAGGTTGACATAGCTGAAAGGATGCTCAAGCTTGAAGATAAGTTCACACAACGCAAGACAACTCTGATTATGCGTTGTTTCGAAAGGGGGTGAAACCAACTTTATAGGGTTGATGACGACCTAGGTGGGTTTCCGTGAACTATGGGGAACCATCCCTTTAGATGGTGGATGGGTTATTTATTCGAGATATGAGGCTTTTATGGATTAGGATGCATGTTTTAAAGCATATAGGTGGGTTATGGTTTCCTAGGGAAGTGTCATGGGTAGGTGGGAGATAAAGATGGATTAAATAAAGGCTAGAAAAAGCATAGGGATATGGAACTAGGTAGCTAGGGATAATAAACAACTTAGGGAGGAGAAATGAAAGCTAATTAGAGGTAATTAGCTAATGAGAGGAGGATTAGAAAATGATTAAATGAAGGTTAAGCAAAGTTGATAGGTCAATATATAGGAAAGATGAGAATTAAAATATGAACATGAATTAAATTAAAGGTGGTCTAGATAGGACCATGGTGAAAGAAGTGAACATGGGAAACAAGGGTAGCGATACCAAAACTTGGTGTCTACAATAGCATGTAGTCTACCTAGGAAAAATCATGATGAAAGGAAAAACTACAACGGAACACCACGTAAAAAATACACGTAGGTTTGAGTGTGGCTTCTTAGTACCAATGCATATGGAATCGACACAACTTGGACATCAAATTATTGGTGGTAATCATAAACTATATAATGTTTCAATAACATCTCACACTTCTCCCACGAGATTTATTTATGGCGATGTCGGCGGTGATAGCTAGATTTTGGAAATAGTAGGTTGGTCATATCCCCAGTTTATAAAAATAAAGAAATGGGTGGATTTATTATGAATAATAAGCTTCTCTATCTCAATCTAACGGTCTGGTATCTTCTCCAACTAAATATTGATCTAATCAATAGATATTAAGTATCTCTCCAACTACCGCTCCACAACCATTAACTTAGATAGGACTTAGTGTACATTCCATCATACCTTTTTCCTTACCTTGAACAACATGAAATATTTACACATGGTACGGTGAAAACCAAAAAAAATAGGATTCCAAAGGATGCTTTACTGCCATTAACTTTGTATATGTGTCGGTATATGTTATAGATACACCTGTATTCTCAATATCAATGAAATTTTCACAACAATTAAAAACATGAATGCAATGCTTAACATTTTCCCAGGTGCCTCTTCATTCCTTAAATTCCATAAACATGTCTAATGGGAAATCCCTTTTCAAATCACTTGTAACTATGAGTGACACATATCAAAGGCCTGGACTAGCACATCAAGGTTTCCATAATTTTTTCTTAGATGCTACTTTGTATTATTTACATAGCTAATAATGAGGTTGTTAGATATGCGTATACTGCAACATCCCCTCAACCAAAGAACCTTTCCTAATAGACTTGCACCTTGAGAAATTGACAATTAGTTTAAAGTGTCACCTTATAAAGAAGATCATTACTAATGCTTATCAATTCTATCCCACGGGCCTTATGTTTTCCTGAACTGGTTTATAATCTGACTTTATAAATATCTATATATTTGAGTGAGATAAGATGTTACTTTGTATAATCATTACATACATTTAACTATGCTCTTAATTATTATTTTTTGATTAGGGGTAAAAAAGGGTTGAGGGGACCCTGCCCCATTACAATGAGAGAAAGTGGAGATAAAATATAACAATGAGGAACATGAAGGGCTGCCTCTTCCAGCGGCATAGAGAAACAAACAACTAGAAGTCCAACAAACAACAAAAACAAATACAGAAGAAACACTAACCATGAGACTTCTTCCCATGGGAACAAAGACACGTCTTAAGGGAGTCATTACCCTTCCCTTTCTTTCTTCTATTCATAGTAGACCAATCGTCACCGATATTTGGATTAACATTTTCATTTGAGTGAACTGGTATATAAATTTCAAAATTATTTTCACCCATCTGATTGAGAATCCCCGAAGAAGGAGGGAAGGAAAAGGACGCCAAACCAACACAGGGAGAAGATTCCTTTTCGATAGACTCCACATGAGCCTCCACTTCCACATCCTTAGATCCCTCTTCTGACTCTGAATCAGAGTGACTGTTTACAATCAGATGACTAGAATCAACATTCTTCCACCACGAAAATCGATTATTGGTATTTTTCTTCCAACACTTACAATCCACCGCTAAATGGCCAAGGGAAAAGAAAATCTAACATATGAAGAGAAAGCCTTCATAGTCAATTTTTTGAGTCCATATCCTATCCTCAACATGCAGGTGAACAGAAGAAGGGAAACCCTTTGAGGTGTTCAGATCGACCAAGATGTGAGCATACGTTGTATATTCGTACCAGGTTGTCTTTGTGTCAATAGCCAGGGTTTTGCCTAAAGAATCCCCAATAGAAGCTAAACATTTCTCCCCCAAAACTAGAGAGGAAGATAAGGCAGCCTGATCCACACAGGTCAGGTTTGGAAAGTTTCAGTAACAAGGTTGAAAAGAGGGAACCATGGCTTCATGAGAAAAAAATGACTTTGATAATCCCACAATCTAACAAAAATTAGATCTCTATCATATGTGATATCAAAGACAACAATGAAGAAACCTCTAGTTGTGGGGTAGATGTCGACTTTACCTTCCATAAGCGGTTTCCATGAAAGGGAGATCCATTCATGGAGAGCAGGTAGGCCCGGGCATATATTGTTGAATCTGTAGATGATTCCTTTCTCCTTAAAATATGTCTCAGATTTCAAAACATCCGCTCCACAAAAAACACTGGGAGAAGACATTGCATGTTTCATTGGTTTGACTGGGGCACAAATAGATTTTGCGACCTCAAGAAAGATTTTACAGCCACCCAGATTAGTAGTCGAACCTCCTCCAACAGCAACTGAAACACCCACTTGAACAAGGGAATGACCAGGAGAGGGGAGGCTGAAATAGGTTTAAAAGAAAAACCTAAGAATCTGAAGCAGACCCACGTTCCTTTGGAGGACCAGTAACCTTTTGTGGGAACAGGCCCGATAAATGGGATCGGATCTGCAAAACCAGACTCCATAGTGCGCGAACCCCCTTGATCCACTAGTTTGGTTTGCTTTGCACATGCCATTAGCACAGGGTTTAGGTATAGGGCTCAAAAATGGAGGGCAAAAACCACACTCAGTGCACAAATTGATCCACCATAGCACCGCCGCCACTGCCATAGCGCAGGGTTTAGGTTCAAAGAACTAGAGGGCACTCCATAATACTTTGCATATGACGTTTAGTCATCAAAGCATACAAATGCATATTTAACAACACTAAATATTAGATAGTAAAAAAAAAATTCCATTTAGTGTATAATATTATGATATTTCACTTCCAAAAAACTAAAAATTAATTAGACAACACTTCTGCCACACCCTGCCAGCATAGACTTGCTCCTTTAGGAGCAACCACTAGTTATGTTACATCTTTCACCTTGGAAACCCTTTGATAAAATAGATTTTAGGGAATTTATATTTTGTGGTTGAAACCCTTATTGAAATAGTTTGTAGTGAAAATATTGGCACAGGGACACTCCAAAATCTTCTAATATCAACAACAGAAAGGATTTGGCCATGCTAAATGGAAAGGGATTCATGACTCCATTGGTTAAGGTACTTAACACTCTTTTTTTAAGCAAGACTTGTGTTTTCTTTTTGTCTTTTTCGATACCCCTTTGAGAATTTTAGTAGGAATTCTTTCAGATTTAGAAATGCTAACGCTTTGAGAATGAAGTTGAGATTTTTAAGCTATAAATTTATATATAAACTACACCTCAATAAAGTATTTGGTTAGAACAACTCCCTAAAATCATGTCATATTACGTTACTTCAATGATTATCTAGCTATAAATTACTGTGCATAAATTTTTGTGCAATGGTTTCCATAAATTTAGATGTATAATACTATTTTCCCTCACACGCAAAAAATGCCTAAAACCCCACAATCAAACAAACATGGCCGCAACCACTAGAGTTGAACCTGGGTGGGCCGTGCACTAGATCTTCAGCTTATAAATAATATATGCATATTATACACGTTTATTTTTATTCCACCCAAAAAAAAAATCTACTCTCATAAAACTATTGGAGAACATAATTACATTTGGGAATTAATCTTTTGTTTGTGTTTGGTACTATTCTTATAGAAATGTCTTACTATAATAGAAATATAATGGAGAATCTGTATTTTAGGGGTATAATTTATTTGCACCCAATTCTTACTTCTTTCTTTAATGTTTTGTATATGTTTAAAAGCATATTGGTCATATATGTAGATTAGGAAAGCATGATATTATGGAAATTTTTAAAAAATTATATTTATTCTTAAGTTGTGGTCAATTTTTCATAGCTCTTCTAAAGTGGTTTGGTTCAAAATTAATTTTTTTAGTTTATCAGGTTAACATTAGTCGAGTGTATAATAATTTTTCATTTTTTTACATTTAGTGTGTCAAAAGTGTCACCAATATGTTATTATGCCAAGAGACATATACAAAGTAATTAACAAAGTATTTATATTCAAAGTTATACAAGGTTCAAAGTTACTAGAATTAAACTAATTAGACAATTGTGAACTTAATAACGTAGGATGTTGAATTTGACTAATGAATTACTATCCTGGTGACGATTTGAATTTATCAGTTAGGATGTACCATACATTAATAATGTTGATTGAACTGAGAGCATATTCATGTAATAGCTCTTTTTTTATTGTTGATAAGTCGCAGTTATTCTTTGATTGGAGGCAAAGAATTTACTGAACTTGGACCATTTCATTCAAGTAGCGCAGGCCAAAATAGTCTTGCAAAGATTTCTAATTCATGGAACAACGATATTGTGTTCTATACAACCTCACCCTCATCTTTTATTTCCAGAAAAATATTATTCAGTTAATTGAGTAAATCAATATTATTTACAAAATACTTACAAATTTATCGTAGATACATAAGGAATAATGTTGGATTTTATATATTATCACAAATGGTACATTAATTTGTGATTTTTTATAAATTGTTAATGTCAACATTATTCTATTTGTATGTTTGTATGTGTTTATATATCTTTTCCTTATTCACATTGGGGAACATGTGTAGACATTTGTCCAACTCGGAATTTAGTGTTACACGTGCCTTCTTTGATACTAGGAGCTAGGATTTGCAAATGGGATATTTCCTATTAATGCTCTCCTAGAATGTCCAAATTTGGACATTAGACAGTGTTCTCAATAAGGTTTTTAAAGCAACGTAACGAGGGACCCCTCCAATGTATGTTAAACATATGCATCTTGTGACGATGCATTTTTTTATGTTAAACATATAAATAATACTGACATTGTATTTTTTTATGTTAAATATATAAATAATACTGACATTGTATTTTATATATCATTGGCATAATGTTTTTGTATATGTTCTCGTAAACTACAATTCCATCATGTAATTTATTTTCATTTTGATGTGTGGATGACATGTTATGTTATTAATATCTGTAAGTTGTGATTTTTGTAAAATGTTTTATAGGTATGGCTCGACCTAGATTAAATTTTGAAAATGAAGAGGAAAGAAGAGAATATCAAAGACAATATCAAAGAAGAAGAAAACAATAAATGACAGATGCACAATGAGAGGAACAAAGGAAACGTTGAAATGATAATGATAGACAGATTTTCCAAACATAGGGTTGAATTAAAAAATGAAGAATTAGATGCAGAAATATGAAAACATGCAAATAACATGATAAAAATTCGTGCACAATCATCTCAAGACGACTCACATGTTTCAAGAACAAGGCTACATAATTTTATTTGTTCAAATTAGTTTCCTGAGGAAGAAAGTAAGAAATGTAAATATTTGATTACATTATTTATGTAAATGATTTTATGAATTGCATAGTTTTTTGAGTATGTTGTTGAAAAAATATTAAAAATAAAATAGAAGGTCATAAATATGGCAAAATAACCCCTTTTTCTAATCTCTTATTCTCTTTATTTCATATCATTCTTTGACTAGTGTTGCTAATTTTTAGAACCTGGATATTATATGATTGTTGTCTATTACATGTATGTGGAGTTTTTAGTTATATAAATAATTAGAAATTTTTTTGAAAATACTTTGTAGGTATGGCTTGACCAAGATTAAATTTGGAAAAATAAGATGAAAGAAGAACATATCAAAGAGGATATAAAAGACAATATCACAAAAGAAGAAAACAAGAAATGACAGATGCATAATGAGAGGAACAAAGGAAAAGTCAAAATGATAACGATATACAAAAATTTACAAAACAGAGGGATGAATTAACAAATGAAGAAATATATGTTGAAAGAAGACAACATGCAAATAACATGATAACAATTCATGCAAGATCATCTCAAGAAGAACCACATGTATTAAGAACAATGTTACAAATACGGATTCCTTCAAATCAATTACCAAAGGAAGAAAGACTACATAGATAAGAACTTCATCAGGAAGTATCTCAAATGCATTATCATAGATTGGTTGGTAATGTTGAAGTAAATTTTGGGGGAGAAAATTCAACATCGGTGGATCACGTGCTCAAAACACTAGAAAACTTGGCCCATGGTATAATGGATGTCGATGTTAGAAATAATGTATAGAATAATGGCATGCAAGAGGAAATAACATTACAACCAATATAGATAATGAGAATAATAAGAATGCAAAATAATTAATTACAAGAGGAGTCAACAATAAAACCTAGAAGAAGAAGAAGAAGAAGAAGAAGAATGCAAGGCTCGCATATTGAGAGAGAAAAAAATAAATTTGATCCCAATTGAATGCTTTGGAGAGATTTGAACACCTTCCAAATGGTTTTTCTACATGGTCTTGATAACCTTGCTTCACCAACCATGTGTTATATTGGAATACAAATTTCTCGAACACCTGAAGGACCTATGTGTACTAGATGTCGACAAGAGAAAGGTCATCACCTATTTTCATTATCAAACAATATGGATCATGGGCCACAACTGCCAGAACTTGTAAACTTAACTGAAGTTGAGGAAATGTAGATAGTCCATGTCAACCCAATCCTACAAGTGACACATACAACTAGAGGTAAATACAAATATAAAGGTCACACGATATTTTTTCTAAAAGAAATTTCTAGAATTTTTCCACATAGATTGAACGATTTGCCGATGATTTTTGTTCAAAGGAGAGATAAACATGGAATAAATTACAATTTTATAGTCAATACAGACCGAGTTTATAACGCACTAAAATATAAAATAGAACATGATAAGTTCTATTCAGATGTTCAGATTGATGAAAATTCTCTAAATGAACTTCCACATCATTATGATGAAAATGTATTCGAGTAGTTGAACTCTGTCCATATGGAGTTTGATTCTAATGCAAATGAAATTGTATTTATAGGTCCGACCATTGAGATAGATGAAAGAAGTGTCATTAGTCACACAACATCTATGGCCTCTAAACCACCCAATGCCCCAAGGGAGATGGAATCAATCCATGCCTGGATAAATAACCCTCATGCGGACCCTACAATAGTGATTGATTGGCTGGGGATAGGATCATCTCCTATCAATGAGTATGTGACACTAGGTTTACTTGATATGGAATTCCCTACTTTGTTTCCTGATGGAAAATGTGATTGGTTAGAACCATGGTTAAAACAAGTACATCTCCATGAATTTGTAAAACATTTAATTCGATGTAGGGATCACATGTTTGGATGAAATCCCCGATTCAGGTATTACATGTCAAAAATGACCATGAGACGTCATGCAAAAAATTCTTTTGCAGTGTTTGTCAAGAAAAACCTCCAAGATTTTCCAATCATCATCAATTAGTTACACGAGCATATGGAAAATGTACCCCATTCACATTTAGATGATCATTTGATGCGGTTTGGAACATCCTTAAGGGTATAAGGTCTTATTGGGAAAAATGTCGTGGTCAATTGACTGACATGTTGCATCAAATTGGATCACCTACCATTTTTTCACATTAAATGCAACAGATATGTATTGGCTTAATCTACACGCATTAATGCCTGGAAAAGCATTGGATAATCTATGAGAAGCGCAAAATTGGTGAAGGTAGAATATCATCCAATATCCTCATATAGTGGAACACTACATGCACCTGTGAAATACACTTTTCCAAAAGGAGATATTGCAAAAAGGAATGAGAGTTAAAGAATATTGGTCTAGATATGAATGAAAACATAGAGGTTTGCTACCTATGCATGAATTTATATGGTTAGAAGCAGCACCAAATATAGACAACCTTGATTGGACTGATGATTTTCTACATAAAAATGATGAAAAATACTTCCATTTTATTTTCCATACATGGAATCCTTGGGAGGATGCACACCAATGAAACATACAGGTAATATAAATAGAATTCTTACATTCTCAAAATATATGATATAGTCTTATGTGTTATGAATTATAGGTCTACCAAAATTTTACACAACATCCACATCTGTTAGGTTGTGGAGCCTATTTTCATGTGTGAAAGTGTTGAAGACTATACACTAAGAGTACTGTACACTTTTCATGTATCCTCGCCAATTTTTTTTGGGTGTAAATTGTTTTTTTGGCCTCAAAAAAATGCACCCGACATATCGGGAAATGTGCTCTTCTCATATGGGCGAGATTTTGACCCATACATTTTTGGGCTGGTTTTGGCCCATGGTTTTGATACCCACGGTATTATAAAACTGCTTAAGCAGTTGCCTACTTATATGGTATGATAAAAAAATGAAAAACATTACAGATGTGCTTTGAATTTGGCTGTGAATTTTGTAGAGTTTGTTGAGCATAGCTCCAAACAGATCTGGGTATTGTATTGAGAGAGTGGTGGCTTGTAATAAAATTTGAGCAAGTGATTCTTGGTGGACGTAGCCCAAATTGGGTGAACCACATTAAATATTGTTTCTTTATGTTGCGTTATTTTTATTCTATAATTTTATTTGAGATCTATAATAAGTTCTGCATATTAGTTTCTACTGTTGCGATTTTGTGAGGGATTATTCTGCATATTTTATCCCTTATTTCCTAACAATTGGTATCAGAGCCTGGTTTGGTCTGCTGAAGTGTTGAATCGTAGGGAAATTTTTATCTTGAGTGGGAGCTATGGCAGATGATGGAAGATCTAGGGTTGATAAATTCAACAGGCAGAATTTTAGTCTTTGGAAGATGCAGATGGAAGATTACCTCTATCAGAAGGATCTTTATACTCCGTTTTCTGAGAAGGTGAAAAAACCCTCGAGCATGACAGATGTGGAATGTGATTTGCTAGATAGGAAGGCACTTGGGACAATCCAGATGTGTCTTGCATCTTCGGTATTATTTAATGTTTCAAAGGAAAAGACTACAAAAGAATTGATGGACTCATCAGGGAAGTTGTATGAAAAACCCTTTGCCTCTAATAAGATATTTTTAATGAAAAATTTGTTTCATATGAAGATATCTGAGAATGGTTCAGTAGTAGATCATCTAAATGATTTTAATACAGTTGTAAATATGCTAGTTTCGGTTACAATAGAATTTGATGAAGAAGTTAGGGATTTATTAGTTCTGTGCTCTTTTCCTGAGAGTTGGAATAGCCTAGTAATGGCGGTAAGCAACTCAGTTCCTTCTAACTCAAAGTTGAAGTTTGAGGATGTTGTAGGGGTGATTCTAAGCGAGGAAATGTAAAGAAAAATCTCTGGTGAATATTCTAATTCAGGGGATGCTTTGACAGTGGAAACTAGAGGGAGATAGAAGAATAGAGGAAACCATGGAAAATCAAAGGATTGGGCAAGGTCAAAATCCAAAAGTAAGATAGTATGCTGGCACTGTGGGAAGTCTGGGCATGCAAAGAAGGATTTTTGGGAGCTTCGGGACAAGAGGAAACAACAGGAAGAAAAAAAGGAGGAAAATGTTGCAACGGGTAATGTATGTCAGGAAGCTTTGATTCTTTCTTTACAAAATATTACTGAATCTTGGGTTTTAAATTCGGGGGCTTCTTTCCATGCTTCTCCACACAGGCATTATTTTGTTGATTATGTTCAAGGAGATTTTGGGCATGTATTTCTTGGTGATGATGAGCCTTGCAGCATAGTTGGAAAATGTTTTGTTCAGGATAATATGCTGAATGGGAATACTCGGCTATTGAAGGATGTCAGACATGTGCCTACATTAAGACAAAATTTGATATCATCAGGGCAGTTGGGAAGTGATGGTTGTACTGTGATATTTATTGTTGACTCTTGGAAGGTTACCAAGGGTGCTCTTGTGGTGGCAAGAGGTAAGAAGGTTGGAACCTTGTATTTAACCAATTACAGCACTAATGTTTGTAATCTTGTGGCTTCAGAAGTAGATACAACATTGTGGCACTATAGGCTCGGTCATATGAGCCATAAGGGCATGGAGGTCATAAAGAAGGATTTTCCTAGATATACAGAAATAGGTTTGGAGTTCTGCGAGAACTGCATATATGGGAAACAAAAGCGAGTAAGGTTTCTCAAGGTTGGACCTACAAAGAAAGAGAGTAAGTTAGAGATGGTGCATTCTGATGTGTGGGGGCCGGCTCAGGTATCATCTCTTGGGGGTTCAAGTTTTTATGTTACTTTTATTGATGATGCAACAAGGAAAGTTTGGGTTTATTGTATTAGAAACAAATATGATGTATTTGACACTTTCGTTAAATGGAAAGCCTTGGTAGAGAATGAAACAGGGCTTAAGCTAAAATGTCTTAGGTCAGATAATGGAGGGGAGTATTGCAGCAATGAATTTGATGATTACTATTCTAAGAATGGAATATATAGGAAAAAGACGGTTCCAAGAACTCCGTAGCAGAATGGGGTATCAGAAAGGATGAACAGAACAATAATGGAACGTGCTAGGAGCATGAGGATACATGCAGGACCGCCCCTTTCTTTTTGGGTAGAAGCGGTGAGTATAGCTGTGTACTTGATAAATAGAGGACCCTCAAGTGCCTTGGATGGAGGCATACCTGAGGAGGCTTGGTATGATAAGAAAGTTGATTATTCATTTCTTAGAGTCTTTGGATGTGAGGTGTTTGTTCATATAGAAAAGGATGATAGGACCAAGCTAGAGGCTAAATCAGAAAAATGTACTTTCATTGGTTATGGTGGTGATGACTTTGGATATAGATGTTGGAGTATTAAGGACAAGAAAATCATTCGATCTAGGGATGTGGTCTTTAATGAGAAATTCATGTATAAGTAGTAGTTGCAGGAAAATATGGAAGAATCCAAGAAAGAATATGTAGCGGTAGAGGATCTTCCGGATGGGAAAGTGACACATGAACTAGTTTAGGAACCCCCTCAACAGGAACCCCAAACTCCTATATTGAGGAGGTCTTCTAGGGTAAGAAGAGAACTTGAAATATTTTCTCCTTCTCTTTATTATTTTTTACTCACTGATAGTTGAGAGCCAGAGAGCTTTGATGAAGCAATACAGGTAGATGCTAGGAAGAAGTGGGAGCAAGCCATGGATGAGGAGCATCAGGCTCTCATGGAGAACTAGACATGGGATTTGGTAAAGCTACCCGAAGGAAAAATAGCATTACAGAACAATTGGGTGTTCAGATTCAAAGAGGAAGAAGGAGGCAAGAAAAGATACAAGGCCCGGTTGGTGGTCAAGGGGTTTGCACAGAAAAAAGGTATAGATTTTGATGAGATTTTTTCTCCTGCAGTAAAAATGACTTCTATTAGAACTGTTCTAGGAATAGTTGTAGCAGAAGACTTGCACTTAGAGCAGCTTGATGTAAAGACTGCATTTCTCCATGGTGATTTGAAGGAGGAACTATATATGCAGAAACCAGAGGGCTATGAGGTCAAAGGTAAAGAGGAGATGGTGTGCAAACTGAAGAAGAGCTTGTATGGCTTGAAACAAGCTCCACGTCAATGGTATAAGAAATTTGATAGCTTGATGATGGATCAAGGTTATATTAGATGTCATTCTGACCATTGCGTGTATACAAAGAAATTTGAGGATGGAAGTTATATTATCCTTTGTTTATATGTGGATGACATGTTGGTTGTAGGTAAAAACATGCAGGAAATAAAAGTACTCAAGAAGCAACTAAGTGAATCCTTTGCTATGAAGGATTTGGGGGCAACCAAAAAAATCCTTGGTATGAGGATATCTCAGGATAGGAAGGTACGGAAGATGAATTCATCTCAGGAAGAGTACATTAAGAAAGTCTTGGAGAGGTTTAATATGCAGGATGCTAAACCGGTTGGGACTCCTTTGGCATGCCATTTCAAGTTATCAAAGGAGTAGTGTCCCAAGACAGAGTAGGAGAGAAACCAAATGTCCAAGGTACCTTACTCATCAGCAGTTGGTAGTTTGATGTATGTCATGGTGTGCACTAGGCCTGATATTGCCCATGTAGTGGGAGCGGTGAGTAGATTTATGAGTGATCCAAGCAGAGATCACTGGTAGGCTGTAGAGTGGATCCTTCAGTATTTACGAGGGACCATGGGGAAAATTTTGTGCTATAGTGGATCAAACACCATTTTGTGTGGTTATGTAGATTCAAATATGGCTGTAGATGTAGACAATAGGAGGAGCTAAATAGGTTATGTTTACACTGTAGGTGGAACAACAGTAAGATGGATTCCATGACTACAAAAGTTGGTGGCTTTGTTAACCACGGAGGCTAAGTATGTTGCTGCCACAGAAGAAAGCAAAGAAATGATTTAGTTACAACAATTGCTCGAGGAGTCAGGCATAAGTAGGAGGAAGGAAAGCTGCATAGTGATAGTCAAAGTGCTATACACCTAGCTAAGAACTTTGCTTTCCACTCTAGGACGAATCATATAAAGTTAAGGTACCATTTCATCAAGACAACTTTGGAGGAAGAAAAGTTGAAGCTGGAGAAGATTCATACTAGTCAGAATCCTGCAGACATGATGACCAAGGTGGTCACAAGGGAAAAACTGAAGCTGTGTTCAGCTTTGGTTGGTCTTCACAGAAACTAGTGAAGGGTTGAGAAGCTTGCTCAGAGGAAAACTAGTCTCCAAGTGGGAGATTGTTAGGTTGTGGAGCTTGTTTTCATGTGTGAAAGTGCTAAAGACTGTACACTTTTTATGTATCCTCATCGGGGTTTAGGGACACAACCCCCAATTTTTTTTTGGGGCGTAAATTGTTTTTTTGGCCTCGAAAAAATGCACCCGACATATCGGGAAATGTGCTCTTCTCATATGGGCTAGATTTTTGACCCATAGGTTTTTGGGCTGGTTTTGGCCCATGGTTTTGATACCCACGGTATTATAAAATTGCTTAAGTAGTTTCCTACTTATATGGTCAGATAAAAAAAATGAAAAACATTGCAGATGTGCTTTGAATTTGGCTGTGAATTCTGTAGAGTTTGTTGAGCATAGCTCCAAATGGATCTGGGTATTGTATTGAGAGAGCAGTGGCTTGTAATAAAATCTGAGCAAGTGATTTTTGGTGGATGTAGCCCAAATTGGGTGAACCATGTTAAATACTGTCTCTTTATGTTGTGTTATTTTTATTCTATAATTTTATTTGAGATCTGTAATAATTTCTGCATATTAGTTTCTACTGTTGTGATTCTGTGAGGGATTATTCCACATATTTTATCCCTTATTTCCTAACAACATCTTTAAAATATGAGACAACTTACACAAGTGGATATGAAACATGACTATGAAGAGATTCTCAATTCTGTAGAGTGACATATAATGTGTAAAGAGGGTTCCTACCTACATAAGAAAAGATGAAGAATGGTTTGTAGGTAAGATGTTAAATTTTTTGAATGATTAAATTGAAATTAAATATATATATATATCTGTGTGTGTGTGTGGAAGAAATAATAATGGATTATTATCTTTTTCACATATAATGCATCATGGCCATTGAATCTCAAGGGATCAAAGTTATATCAAGACTCAGAGACAGGAGATAAAAAGTTTGAGCCTGTGAGAAATGATGAAAGAATAAATACACACAATCGTTACATATTATGATTGTGGAGAGAAATTGTAGATTGGAAACCTGTTCTTTCCAAACACGTTGTAATCAACTACATTGCATGGTATGCAGCAAAAGTAGAGAAGATTTTTGAAACTTATCATGAAATGTTGATGTAGATTACAAACATTGAAAACCCAGATGAAATGGAAACAAGAGCATATAGGAGACTTCTAAGTGAAACAATTATTGAAAGAGAAATTAGCATAAAAGAAACATGTCACGTGTTGTTGGAGATTCCATTGGAGATTCATTTCACCTTATCATTAATTAATAAAATACAATTGAATTTACTGTGTAATACCCTTTACTTTGAAATACCCATTTCACCCTATCATTACTTAATAAAATACCATACCCTTTATTGTGTAAACGAAAGAGATCAATTAATAATTTAAGAAATTAAATTTACCTATTTACCGCGTAATACACATTTCACTTAGCATATTTATTCTTATTACCATGTAATACCCATTTCACCCTATCATTAATTAATAAAAAAAATTAAATTTATCCATTTACCGCGTAATGCTCATTTCACTTAGCACATTTATTTTTATTACCATGTAATACCCATTTCACCCTATCATTAATTAATAAAGAAATTAAATTTACTCATTTACCACGTAATATCCATTTCACTTAGCACATTTATTTGCTATTATTAATAAAAGAATTGGTTTTTAGTTACACAAATTCTTTTTATTTACACAAATAACTATTTACACGGGCACGACATTAGACTCCTCAACTCAACACACATAACACACACACACACACACACTCCACAACACACACACACACACACACACACACACACACACACACACACACACACACACACACACACATGAATATGCCTCTCGGAGGATGAATAAAGCACATCATAAAACAATTGCATTACACTAGTAATTTATTCAGAACTCCAGTGATTGGGCAAGAGGCATAATAATGCCATTTCACATAAAATTAAATAAATTCATATTGAAACCTTAACAATAATCAATTAATCATTGCAATCCATCAGAAATATTTCAAGTACGTTTCTCCACACCTATTTGCGGTGTTGAAGGAGAAAGAATAGTGAATTACACCAATTTTGGTAGTTGAAAAAGTTCAGTTCATATTTTTATTGCAAAAAAGATGTTTTCTTAAAACTCACCCATCTAAGTTTGATGAAAATGAATTTTTAAGTTCCCCATACAAAGTGGAGTTCCAACCATTTCCAAAAAGTCCTCATTTTCCCAAATCATAGCTTCCAGTCGAAAGTTATGGCATTCTGAAGTTTTTTACTTCGATTGATTTAAAAAAAACTAACTATTAAAAAAAAAGAGGAAAATTTTGCAAATCGGATCTGTGGGCCTAAAAATTACTTAGGATAATATTTGCAAGAATGCAAAAAGTTACGAGTTCCTCTGCGGCCCCGCATCCTTTGCTTTTGAAAAAAAATACTTCCGCGCGTTTTCGGGCCTGCACCTTCAAACTCTACATTTTTGAAAAAGGGCAAAAAATCTTAAGTCTTCCCGCTAGCCCGCCTTTGGGAAAATTTTCTTCCCTAGGCCTGTAAGCCCACCTTTGGGAAAAATTTCCTCCCCATGTCCGCCGGCCTGTAGCTTAAGAAATATGAAGAGTTAGGAGGACTTATTTATATCATTGGAAAGGGGAAGAAATTTCCTATCTAATGGAAATGTTTTCTGGAAACCTTAAGTGCATTAAATATGTGAAAAATCAAGTTGAAGTGCAAAGATGAGTCTGAAAGTGGGTAAGTGGGAAATTACCCCTTTTTAACTTACATGAGTAACTCTAGAGCATGGGTTGACCTTTTTGAAGGGTCACGCTAGGGGATAAGAGAATATTTTTTTTCTAACCCATGTAAATAGGACCTTGGTTATTATTTAGACCTAGTAAAATTAAATACCTTGGGCATTTAATTGTTTTGGTCCCTTTGACCCTCTAAAATTAATTAAGAAACATTTAAATATAGTGTTAATTTAATTATTTATTAAATTAACACCTAAGAAAAATTTAACTATATTGGATTAATTACACTCATTAATTTTGTGATGTGGATTTAATATTTTTTATAACGGGAAAATTTTATTTATTAATTATAATTGACTTTGAATCTTTGTTGTGACAATTGTTGCTTAAATCCTGGTAGTGGTTGTTGGTACCCAAATTGATTCTCCCTCAGAAACCAAGCAACATCACATATTTGACAGGAAGCTTAGAGACAAGCAGATCATGTTGTGTGTCATTTTCTAGCCAGGGAAGAGATGCAGCTTGCTCTTTTTCACTCAGATGTGGAGAAATGGATAATAACCTCAAGAGGATTTGATTTATCCTCACTAATTTATGGTTGTGCCTTTCAACTAGGGTTATAGGATCTTTTTGTAGCCTACTGTTTGTGGAGGAGATACAGATGTCATTTCTTGTAAATTTATTAAGAAGACCTTGAATAAAAAATGATCAATACAATAAAAACTTAACTCTCACAAGTTGTCACCCTAGATAATGGAAATATTTTCTAAGAAAGGTTCAGGCTACTAAATACAATGAAAACTTGATTGCTTCTGCATGTTTTGGTAATAGAATTCATGCATTTTTACACACACAAGACAAACAAGGGTCGTATGGGTAAGATTGGTTGTTTTTAAATGAATTTTTGGTGGGAGGTGAGGTAGAATGAACTTGATTTGCTATATCTTTGAGAGATTTTACAAAAAAATGGAAGGCTTAATCAACAAAATGCTTCATAACAAATAAAATGTTCCTTTAACTAGAAGGTGTGCTTCAATGGAGGCCCTGATTAACACGTTTTCATACAAAATTTAAGAATCCAAAATGAAGGCTCAAATTGAATAACTTAATTGAACATTATCAACCTCTGTTTTATCATGCCTAAGATACCCTCAAAGGCTAACAAATAATCTTATCATCATGCTAGGAGTAAAGTGATTTTAAATTTGTTTATTTCATTATCAAATGAAATCTCTTCTGATAAATGAAATTGCAAATGCCACCAAACTATCACAAGGATGCGATCTTGTGTGATTCACAAAGATTTCAATGTAAGATTACAATGGGAACAAGAAAAACTATTTGCAGACATTCAGAAATGAAGAAGACATAATTTTGCCCAAAATCAACACTGATTAACTCAAATTTGATTAAATTCATCAGTAAGGGAAAGTTTCGAGAATAATCTCATAGCTTGTCAATGGTTGTACACTTGTAACCACCTTGACATGATCAAATTTAACACAAAAGAAATAAACAGGTTCCTCAGATGGTTTCTTAGAAAGATAGGCTCTGTCAAACTTTTATCTTAAGAAAATAACTCCCGACCTCTAACACTCCAACCATTTGCATGACAAGTTCATGAAATTTATAAAAAATTTCTACAACAGATTTTTCCCCCCAAAAATAAAAAAATTCAAAGCACCATTGCTTGTGATTTTGATCGTGATTCCCAGAATCAGATTTACAAAAAATTTGTCAGGCGCTCAGAGGGAAAATATCTTCAAATATTTCCAGCATTCGATTCTTTCATCTGGTAAATCACTCTTCATCTCACGTGCCAACTACTTCCTCCTATAATCCATCAAATCTAGTTTTTTACGTGCCAAGAAAGGAAAGGTCGGAAAATCAGATTGAACCCGATAGTCAGATCACATGTTAATGGTAAAAGACATTTTCCAATATTCCCTACCAAATCAAGATATCAAATTAATTCTCCTCTTCATTTAGCATGTAGGAGATGTCAAAAAATGATTTAAAAAATTAGATACAAATGCACAGTTGCCGTCGATTTCCTTTTTGAATTTGGACCGTCCACATGGGAGATCTGAGTTGAAATGGGCATGGGGGTTCCTTTTGAATTTTTACAAATTTTGGGAAAAATGCAAAATTTCTCATTTTGCTTTACCTCTTCGCCTTGAAAATGGGCTTGACACATGTCCCAATGTGGATCCTAGTGGAACTGTGCTTCCTTTTTACACTTTAACCCCTTTTTTCACAAAAGTAAATTTTTCTAAATTTCACCCAGAATCCTACCTCCCCGCCTTTTGATTTTTCAAACTGCCACTTATCTCAATGGCACATCTTGAGATGGTCCCCAAAAGTAGAGACCCCAAACAATTGCAGGCTCAACACGTGTCTCAGTCTAGCAGAGTCTGTTAAAAATTTGAATGTTTAGCGGAAGGCACCATGTGTCTAGGGTCTGAGGTAGTCTCCTTTGGCTGTTGAAAAGTCTGAGCAAAGGGCAGAGTGAGCGGAATCCTCCAATTTTCCTCCTGGCACTTCTTCAAAATAAAACCCAGGGACTGGTCCAAAAACATGTGCGGTCCCTCCACGTGTCCCAGACCCTTTAGAAACTTATTTGAAAAGTCTAAGTAGGGGAAGGCCTGGTGAAAACCTCCACGTGTCCTCATCACACAACTTTAAGATAGTCCCCAAGAGTGGAGACCCTAAATAAGCGTGGGTTCACCACGTGTCCATGACCCACCAAAACTGTACTGACTACATGAAAAATTTGTCTAAGTCTAGAAAAAGCAGTGGAATCCTCCACGTGTCCTCCTGGCACAACTCCAAGGCCAAACCAAAAGGTGAATTTTCAAACGAGCACCATTCCTCCACGTGGATAAGTTTTTGGTTGAAGTAAGCCATAGAGTTTTTAGAGTGCCCCGCCGAGCCACATCCAACCAAAAAGAGCCACATTTCCACTGATGCATAAATGTAAATTTGACGGGGAAAAACACACCTGTCAAATCGTAAAAATGCAAGGAAACCACCATTTGAGCCCAGAGATGAAATTTTCTTCAAGGACAGAGAATTTGGAAATGTTACAAGGTTCAAACTTGATCCTCCGAGCTACATCCACTCATGTTTCCTAAGGTATTTGGGACACAAAAGACAGGGACAACAAAACGTGACTATGGAAAATGGAGGGAAAGGAAAAGCCTGAGTTTTATGACCAAGTAATAGACTCTTTCATATGGTTAGACGAACAAAAAAATATTTTGGGTGTTTTAAGTGATCCTCAGCCAAGAAAGGAACTGACCATGACAACCGAATGGAGGACAGAGCCTTCAAGCATCAAGACGGGGAGACAAAAAATGTGACAAAGGCCGCAAACTGAGGGATTTCAATGACAAATGGGGCAAGACTAATTTGAGCACCAATAATGGTCACGCTTTTCAAAAAAAAAAATATTTCATAATTTTTCTATCTAAACCTAGGTTGTTCTTGGGTCTCGAGTGCTCGTTTTAGTTGTCATTATAATAAATTTATTCAATTAATTTTATTCATATGTATTAATAAAAAAAATCAAATTTATGGTGTAATACCCATTCCGCTTTATCATTAATTAATAAAATACAATTGAATTTAGTGTGTAATACCCTTTACTTTGAAATACACATTTCACCCTATCATTAATTAATAAAATACCATACCCTTTAATACCCATTTCACCCTATCATTAATTAATAAAAGAAATTAAATTTATCATGTAATACCCATTCATTTCACCTTATCATTAATTAATAAAATACAATTGAATTTACTATGTAATACCCTTTACTTTGAAATACCCATTTCACCCTATCATTAATTAATAAAATATTATACCCTTTATTGTGTAAACCAAAGAGATCAATTAATAAAGGAAACTAAATTTACCCATTTACAACGTAATACCCATTTCACTTAACACATTTATTTTTATTACCATGTAATACCTATTTCACCATATCATTAATTAATAAAAGAAATTAAATTTACCCATTTACCGCATGATACCCATTTCACTTAGCACAATTATTTTTATTACCATGTAATACCTATTTCACCCTATCATTAATTAATAATAGAAATTAAATTTACCCATTTACCTCATAATACTCATTTCACTTAGCACATTTATTTGCTATTATTAATAAAAGAATTGATTTTTATTTATACAGATTCATTTTACTTACACAAATAATTATTTACACGAGCATGACATCAGAATCCTCAACTCAATATATATAAATGAAGATGCCTCTCATTTAACGATATGAATCCATGCACATGCTATGAACCTCTATGTTGCCGTTCATATCTAGACCAATAATATTTGACTTTCTTTCTATTTTGTAATATCTCATTTCAGAAAAGTTTATGTCACAGGTGCATATAATGTGCCACTATATGTGGATATTCAATGATATTTTTCCTTCGCCAATTTTGTGCTTTCCGTGGATAATCTGGTGGCATTCCAGACATTAATGCATTCCAGGCCAATACATATCAGTTGTGCTCAATGTGAAAAGAATGGCAGGTGATCCGATTTGATGTAACATCTCCATCAATTCACAACGATATTTTTCCGAATAAGACCTCGTACCCCTCAAAGATGTTCCAAACCGCATCAAACGATCAACCAGATTGGAATGGGGAACATTTTGCATATGCTCACGTAACTCATTAATGGTGATTGGCATATCTTGGAGGTTTTTCTTAACAAACATTGCAGACAGGTTTTATGCACGATGTCTCATGTTCATGTTCATCATGTAATACCTGAATCGTAGATGTCATCCAGATCGGTCATCCCTATATCGAATTAAATGTTTTACAAATTCATGGAGACATACTCGTCTTAACTGTGGTTATATCTAGTCACATTTTCCATCGAGAAACAATGTAGGGAATGTCATATCAAGTAATCCTACTGTCACATACTCATTGATAGGAGATGATCTTATCCCTGGCCAATCAATTAGTGCTCCAGGGTCTGAGTGAGGGTTATTCACCCATGCATGGATTAATTCCATCTCCCTTAGGGCATTGGGTGGTTTAGACACCACTGATTTCGTATGAATAATTATATTTCCTTCATCTATCTCCATGGTCAGACCAACAAATACAACTTCGTTTGCGTCAGAATCAAACTCCATATGCACTGAGTTAACTCCTCAAATACATTTTCATCATAGGGTAAGTGCAAGAAGTTGATGGACAAATATAGGGTCATCAGTGGACGTCATATTGCAAAAAATAGTGAAATATCAACTTGTAGGGATTATTAGCTATACGCGCACTCAAAATTAGAAAAAATTATATAAATATGAATCATAGAATTTGGAATCTAGTTTCTAAAATACTAATTTAAAAAAAAAACAGACAAGTTTAGCTATATTAAACACTTAAAATTATATGACTTAGTTTAAAAAAAAAAACTTATAAGATTGTAGTCCGTTTGCCCGCATTTTGGATGATCAAATCTTGTTATTTGTTTTTTTCCTTTGGTGAAACGTTAGATGTAGTTGTCTATCTTGGGATGGATTTTATTTTGTATTTTTTTGAGCAATATTTTTTTTTAATGATTTTTTCCGTGAAAGTGGTCTGAAAATATTTAGAAAACAGAGCGCTTTCCGTTTGCCCACCATAACTATATCAAAAAATATTGAAATAAAATATATATTTTTAATGTGTATAGAATTTGTCCATGCTTGGGATGGTATAATTTTTATCACATTTTGATAAGAGAATCAAAAGTTATAGTCTTAAACGTAGACATGAACATTCACGGGAAAAAATGTCTTAAAGACCTATTGTTAGTAAAAAATTATAAAATGATATTTATCTTATTCTATTCACTTTAAAATCAATATTTCTATGAAGTTAACAGTCTCCCCTACACGATGGCACCATTTTTTTGTGAAATGTTTTCAGTTTTTTAGCATGGTTCAAGGGAAGAGCAAATTTGAGGTTTTTTGACCTTTTACACTTCATAATGACCTTCCATAGGTTTGGTTGAGGAAAAAAAAAAGATTCCCGAGGCTTAGGTTCGGTAGATAGATCCACAATCGTGGTTTATAAAGCACGATCACGGTTTTTTTAACACAAACCACGAGTGCGCTTTATAAACCACAATTGCGGTTTATAAAGCGCGCTCGCGGTTCATAAATCATATTTACACACATCTGAATGTCTGAATTACCATGTGATTTTTACTCTCTGACCTTACCATATGAATTACTGTGAAATTCTATCTTTTTTTACATGTTTTTCTTATCACCGGAAGCAAAACATCATGGGAGACAAGAAACGAAGTCAAAAAAGGAAGTCATTAAGTAAAAAATCACCAAATGAGTTAGAGGCCAAAAAATTTCAAAATGCTGAGCGAATGCAGAAACTTCGTGAATCAAGAAGAGGTTCATCTTCAACCCCAACTATTGTAAGCAATGAAGAACCAGGTAATGTTTCTACTATCAATGTTGAAGTTGAATTAAATACTCGTGATGAAGATGTTTTTACTATCAATATTGAAGAAGAATTAAATACTCATGATGTAGCAAATGTTGAAATTGAAGGAGACAATGAAAATGTGAATAAGGAAATTCATGTTGAAACTATAGATAGACAAAATTTGACAAAAAAAACTCCTAGGATTTTACCGAAGAAACCTAATTTTTTTATTGAAATTGATGAAAACATTTTGAAACCAATGTTTGAAAATTTTTCTGAATGACAAATAAGAAGAAAAGCCACTGAAATTTGGGATAATCAGTTTGAAATTTTAAATGATTCCCAAATATGTCAGTTTTTGGTTAGTTTGATGAAATTGATTAAAATGAGACCTACATTAAACACCTTAGGATTGACAACATCTAATATACGTCTTCAAACCTCTACAATTTTTGAAAACCTTCATAATGCATATCACATTGTTGGTGTCAAGAGATGCACTAAGGATAGTAATATTATGCATCGTGTACTTGCTACTAGTGTTGTGAGTGAATCAATAAAAAAACAACGTTTGATTACACAAACAAGTCGAATGTTGCAAGGTAATCGAAAAAATCTAATAAAAGCAATTGAAAGACGTAATATCCTTCAATCACTCAATAATGCCGAGTTTTGGGCATTTTCTGCTAGAGCACCGCGTAAGGACAAAAATAATTCTGATGCTATAAGAGAAGTTGTTATTAAATTTTGGCATGATAACACTAGATTTTCACGTAATACAAGAGATGTTATAAAACAGAGAGTTGGTTCTACTAATCGTGAACCACATCCAAAGCATTTCTTATATATGACTCAAACTCAATTTTTTTGTAAGTTTGAACAAGAGAATCTGGAAATTAAAATTAGTCAACGTTTTTTTTTGAAATGTTGAAACCATTCTATGTGAAAATCAACCACGCTTGCACCACTTGTTGTAGGCAACATGTTGAATTCATGATGCATTATGCTAAATTTTTACGTATTCGTTCTAATTTTCATTCTGAAACTATGTTATCGGAATGTGGTGTTCAAGTTCCACCAATATCTTCCAGGGATTTCATTCCTACTATATTTTGTGAAAAAGAAGTTGGACAATTTTTTTATAGTCAGGATTGTTTAGATGGAAGTTGTAGTACATGCGGCGGATTACCTAAACTAGAAAGTTACATCCATGAGCAAATTGAAGGTACAATAGGACATAATTTAGTTGATTTTAATAAATATAAATCAGTTTCATACCAGTTGAAAGATGGAAAAGAGTCTAAACGGTGTGAGCTAGTTACAAAACAAATGCATGTTTTCTAATTTTTGAGAAAATTTAAGGATGAAATTGTTTATGAGTATGCTAGGCATACACATAGAGCTCGATGGTTAGATGAACAATTCAAGCTATGCAAAGACACATTTCCTATTGGTACTATTGTTTCAGTGGTCAATTTTGTAGAGAATTACACATTGCAACCACAAATGGAGGTTTAATCGCAATATTACAACTTAGTACAAGTTACCATTTTTGTGCATATAGAATTTCTACATTCTCCTGACAGTACAGAGAATGATCAAATTTTTTTAAGAGAGTACCACTTTTATATCAGTGATGATCATACTCATTCTACTGAATTTGTGCAAGGGTGTTTCTAGTTATTTTATGGAAACTTGTCTGATAGTGACATCCACTTCAAACAAACATTATATATGGTCAGATAATTGCACGTCTCAGTTTAAGAATGCACGAATGTTTTATTGGATGAGCAGAATGTACATCAAGATGGGTGTGCAACATATTTGGAGTTTCACTAATGTTGGAAATGGAAAAGGAGAGCATGACGGTGCAAGGGCATGTGTGAAAAAAGCTCTTGCAAGAGAAGAGTTGAAGTACAAAGATGGTGCTAAATTAAAAGATACAAAGAGCATAGTGGAATGGTGTATTGACAACATGGCCCGAGGTTCTCAAGAAAATTCCACAGTTCGCAGATATTTTTGGTTGATAGAGGAACAACAAATTGCTTACTACGAGGATTGTATGAAACTCACTGGGTCCAGTGATATACACTCATTTAATAGCTCAGACGCTACTTTGTGGGCCATATGGACAAGAAATTTGACATGTTTTCGTGCATCTTGTATCAAATTTGTCACTGCTGAGTGTGATTCACAAGAATGGGTGGATGGATGGATTTGTAGGCCTCTAACTCCGCTTCCTAGTTATCAACCTCCACAAGCATTACGACTTGTTTCTGCATATGAACTTGCAACATCTAAGGAATTTGACGAAAATTTGATTTTGGTGTGAAAAGCTATTTATGATTATTTATTTAATTTTTGTATTGAGTTATGTCAATTGAAATTTTAATATGTAATTTAAATTTGAGTTGTTCAACCTTTGTTTTTTTGTAGGACATGTGTTTGCAGTAATTGCGACAGAAGACAATGAAGAAGGAACAGACTATTTCTTATGTCGTTGCATCGAGGAAAGAAAGAAGTTGACTTCTCCTATTATAGATGGTGAAGATATTGAGTATCCTACAGGGTTAGTGGTAGTTACAAGAACTTGGCTTCGATGGTATCCATTAAAAAACTCCTCTGTTTGGGTGTTTGAAGACTTTGAGACACACAGGAAAATACTCTTATATTCACATCTAGTTCTAGCGACAAATATTCAGCTGTATAGATATCGAGGAAGGCCTAATAACAAGATTCTTTGGAAGGTTCGAGAGTCAGATCATGAAGCAATCTTATCTGCTACTCAGAGTAGATCTGATCCTGATGGTTTATTGGAATGAATTTACAATGCTCATGTCTGGTATATATAATTTCTTTGATATATATATATATATATATACAATTTTTTTTGTTTAAAGATCTAGATTTAAGTTTGAATATATTTTATTTTAAATTTGTGTATTTTGTATATATAGATAGTATATGGTTTTGATTTGAAACTTAAATTTCTTTGACTAACACTTTTATGTTTAGGTTAGTGGTGCTAGAAAAGCTTCCACCTTCACGTGGTTGGCACTGTTAGTAGAGAATTTTAAATTCTCGAAGCTAAGAGAAGCTTTCATTGTTTGAAAAAGTTGTACATTTTGAAAAAGCTGTAAATTTTGAAAAAGTTGTAAATTTTGAAAAAGTTGTAAAGTTTGAAAATGTTGTAAATTTTGAAAAAGTTGTTAATTTTGAAAAATTTGTAAATTTTGAAAATGTTGTAAATTTTGAAAATGTTGTAAATTTTGACAAAGTTGTAAATTTTGAAAAATATGTAAATTTTGAAAAAGTTGTAAATTTTGAAAATGTTGTAAATTTTCAAGAAGTTGTAAATTTTGAAAGTGTTGTAAATTTTGAAAATGTTGTAAATTTTAAAAAAGTTGTAAATTTTGAAAACAACTCCTCCCCAAGTGTTTACAAGACCATACCTATGCATGTGCATTGATCTGGGAAGGAAAAATCTGAGAGAGGCTATTGTAGATGGTCACTATGCCGAGGTTTTGGATCAGACGAGGCATCTCTAGGTGCCACGGAGTCTGAATAGTCACCCGTCGAAGTTGAACGATATTTTGGTCTCAGGGCTCTTAAGGGACTACACCTGAATGAAGTAGCCCGGAAGTAACGACCTTGTCATGCACCAAAACACCACCTCCTCTAGTGTTCAACTAGCCACCTGGATGTTTCGGCGTAGTCGGTTCGGTGCCATGACCCACCGTTTGCAAAATATAGCTTTTGACAACCTTACACTGGCTCAAACTGCACTATTTCACGCATTTGCAAACAATAGGGCAGCGAGAGCACCGAAATGAGAAGGAAAAAACTGAGAGAGGCTATTGTAGAGGGTCCCTACACTAAGGTGTTGGATTAGACGAGGTGTCTCTAGGTGCCATGGATTATGAGTAGTCACCCGTCGAAGTTGAATGATATTTTTGTCTCAGGGCTCTTAAGGGACTACGCCCGAACGAAGTAGCCCAGAAGCAAGGACCTTTTTACGCACCAAAACAATGCCTCCTCTAGCATTCACCTTGTCAACCGGATGTGTCGACGTAGTCGGTTCGGTACCACGACTGACCGTTTACAAAATATAGCGTTTGACAACCTTACACTGGCTCTAACTGCACTATTTCGTGCGTTTGCAAACAATAGGGCAGCGAGAGCACCGAAATGAGAAGGAAAAAATCAAGAGAGGATTTTGTAGAGGGTCCCTACGCACAGGTGTCAGATTAGACGAGGAATCTCGAGGTGCCACGGAGTCTGAGTAGTCACCCGTTGAAGTTGAACGATATGTTTGTCTCATGGCTCTTAAGGGACTACGCTCGAACGAAGTAGCTCGGAAGCAACGAACTTGTCACGCACCAAAATACATCCTCCTCTAGTGTTCACCTGGACACCTAGATGTGTTGGTGTAGTTGGTTTGGTGCCATGACCCACCGTTTGCAAAATATAGCGTTTGACAACCTTACACTGGCTCAAACTGCACTATTTCGTGTGTTTGCAAACAATAGGGCAGCGAGAGCACTGAAATGAGAAGGAAAAAACTGAGAGAGGCTATTGTAGAGGGTCCCTATGTAGAGGTGTTGGATCAGACAAGGAATCTCTAGGTGCCACGAAGTCTGAGTAGTCACCCATCGAAGTTGAACGATATTTTGGTCTTAGGGCTCTTAAGGGACTACGCCCGAATGAAGTATCCCGGAAGCAACGACCTTGTCATGCACCAAAAAACCACCTTCTCTAGCATTCACCTGGCCACCCAGATGTTTTGGCGTAGTTGGTTTGGTGCCATGACGCACCGTTTGCAAAATATAGTGTTTGACAACCTTACACTGGCTCAAACTGCACTATTTCACGTGTTTGCAAACAATAGGGTAGCGAGAGCACCGAAATGAGAAGGAAAAAATTGAGAGAGGCTATTGTAGAGTGTCCATATGCTAAGGTTTCAGATCAGATGAGGCATCTCTAGGTGCCATGGAGTCCGAGTAGTCACCCGTCGAAGTTGAACGATATTTTTGTCTCAGGGCTCTTAAGGGACTACACCCAAACGAAGTAGCTTGGAAGCAAGGACCTTGTCGAGCACCAAAAAAATGCCTCCTCTAGCATTCACCTTTCCACCTAGATGTATCGAAACAGTCAGTTCGGTGCCATGACCCATCGTTTGCAAAATATAGCGTTTGACAACCTTACACTGGCTCCAACTGCACTATTTCACGCGTTTGCAAACAATAGGGTAATAAGAGCACCGAAATGAGAAGGAAAAAACTGAGAGATAATTTTGTAGTCCCTACGCCAAGGTGTTGGATTAGACGAGGCATCTCTAGGTGCCACGGAGTCTGAGTAGTCACCCGTTGAAGTTGAATGATATTTTGGTCTCAAGGCTTTTAAGGGACTACGCTCGAACGAAGTAGCTCGGAAGCAATGACCTTGTCGTGCACCAAAACATAGCCTCCTATAGTGTTCACCTAGCCACCTGGACATGTCGGTGTATTCGGTTCAGTGCCACGACCCACCGTTTGCAAAATATAGCGTTTGACAACCTTACACTAGCTTAAACTGCACTATCTCGTGCGTTTGCAAACAATAGGGCAGCAAGAGCACTGAAATGAGAAGGAAAAAACTAAGAGAGGCTATTATAGAGGGTCCCTATGCCAGGGTTTTGGATTAGACGAGAAAAATCTAGGTGCCACGGAGTCCGAGTAGTCAGCCGTCGAATTTGAACGATATTTTTGTCTCAGGGCTCTTAAGGGATTACGCCCGAACAAAGTAACTCAGAAGCAATGACCTTGTCGTGCACCAAAACATCACCTCCTCTAGCATTCACCTAGCCACCCAAATGTGTTTACGTAGTCAGTTTGGTGCCACGACCCACCGTTTGCAAAATATAGCATTTGACAACCTTACACTGGCTTAAACTGCACTATTTCGTGTGTCTGCAAACAATAGGGCAGTGAGAGCACCAAAATGAGAAGGAAAAAACTGAAAGAGGCTATTGTAGAGGGTCCCTATGCTGAGGTTTCAGATTAGACGAGGCCTCTCTAGGTGCCACGAAGTTTGAGTAGTCACCCGTCAAAGTTGAACGATATTTTGGTCTCAAGGCTCTTAAGGGACTACGCTTGAACGAAGTAGCCCAGAAGCAACGAACTTGTCGTGCACTAAAACACCACCTCCTATAGTGTTCACCTAGTCACCAGACTTTTCAGTGTAGTCCATTCGGTGCCATGACCCACCGTTTGCAAAATATAGCGTTTGACAACCTTACACTGGCTCCAACTGCACTATTTCACACGTTTGCAAACAATAGGGCAGCGAGAGCACCGAAATGAGAAGGAAAAAACTAAGAGAGGATTTTGTAGAGGGTCCCTATGCCGAGGTTTCAAATTAGACGAGGCCTCTCTAGGTGCCACGGAGTTCAAGTAGTCACCCGTCGAAGTTGAACGATATTTTGGTCTCAGGGGTCTTAAGGGACTACGCCTGAACGAAGTAGCCCAGAAGCAACGACCTTGTCGTGCACCAAAACACCACCTCCTTCAGTGTTCACCTGGCCACCCAGATGTGTCAGTGTAGTCCGTTTGGTGCCATGACCCACCGTTTGCAAAATATAGCATTTGACAACCTTACACTGGCTCTAACTGTACTATTTCACACGTTTGCAAGCAATAGGGCAGTGAGAGCACCGATATGAGAAGGAAAAAACTGAGAGAGAATATTTTATAAGGTCCCTACACTGAGGTATCAGATCAGATGAGGCATCTCTAGGTGCCATGGAGTCCGAGTAGTCCCATCGAAGTTGAATGATATTTTGGTCTCAGGGCTCTTAAGGGACTACGCCCAAATGAAGTAGCCCGGAAGCAACGACCTTGTCGCGCACCAAAACACCACCTCTCCTAGGATTCACCTAGCCACCCAAACATGCCGGCACATTTGATTTAGTGCCATGACATCCCGAGGCATGACTTCTCACTCCTCGCCTCCGTTCATTTCCTAGGACTCAAAACATTCAATGTCACTTGTTTACCTTCTATCTCTCTTGTTCTCTTTAGACTTGCCTCTTTCCTCTTAGGTGCTTCATCACTATCCTTGCTTTGCTCTCTTGAGCTATGTTGTTGTTGTGATCTCTCTCCATCTTCTGTTGCCCCAGTTATGTGCTTACATGCTCATTATTTTTGCATTGTAATAGGATTCTTCATCACATATCACTACACAGAATTAGGAGTATAAGTAAATCATCAAACAATTAAGGAACACATGTGTGAGGACCTTTTATTCATAAGTGCCATCATTGATTGCATGATATTAATCATCTCTACCTCAAATTGAAGCAATGTCTCCCATCTGAAACTTCAACCCCCCAGTCCATCAAGCAAGATCAAGCATTCATACTGCAAAGAAGTACATGTGACCATTGGGTGAGCATGATCCTTGAAAAAGGGAACATGATCTATTTCCTAAGATTATATCTTTGTTTAGATTATTCTTGGTCATATTTTTGAAAATCAATAGGAATAGAGTTAAGATCAAGAAAGAGAAATTCCATTGGGAAAATAATCTCCCATTTGCGAGTGAGATGAATAATTTTGATTCTCATTCCTTGGTGAGCTCAGGTGTGTTTTCATCTGACTTAGAGAACTTGTATGACATTTTGTCCCATACCATCACCTAGAGGTTTGATGCTCTAAAAGAAGCCATTTCTGATTTTGAATCCCATGAGGAGAATGTATCAAAATTTTAGGAAGATCTTGGCACAAGAATGCATGAGCTTGGTACTCCTCTCAGGGAGAATAATTCCACATTTGTGACCCTTTCCTTCAATAGTCAATACTTTAGAAGTCCTTGTAGAGATCATAGGTTATATCTCTAGAATCCTATGAAGAGTTAAATGAAAAATATTTTAGTCAGTGTGGAAATATCAATGCCATTCTTGAGAATTGACTCAACACATTAGAGCATGTGAACATCTTGGAAGATGAGAAAGTTTCATTTGTAGTTTCCAGATTCAACAAGATGGTCTATGGAAGAGCCGAGCATCATTCAAGATCTTTTGCGGAGGAAGACATGAGTTGATTCTTCATTAGAGGAGGATTCTTCATGTGATGGGTGGAACCTAAGAATACTAATAAGGGCTTACTGTCAAATTTTTACCCTTTTCAACTTGGGACATCAGAATGCACCACCACATGAAATCTCTCCCTTTCCTCACTTAAGGCTTGTAACATTCTCACTAGGTATTCAATTTCTCAGCACCCCAACTTTATTATGTTTCCCCCTCTCATGAATACTTAACCCCTTCACACATTATCACCCCTTTAAGTCCCTTTGTCACTTAAGGCTTGTAACCCTACCCTGTCATGCCATGTAACCCGAGTTAATACAGAATGACCTCAAGGATGAGTTAGAAGGTGAGTTAGCTAGGTTAATGTTAAGACGTGAGTATAAACATACACTCAGCCATTATTAATCCCTTTTTAATATTTCCTTTTCCTTCATTGCTGCTAATATTTAGTTATGCTACTACATTTTCAAGAAACCCTATTGCAAAAATCACATTTTTTCTCATATCTCCTTCATTTTTGCTCCATTTCCCCTAGAATTTTACCTGTAACTTCTACTCATGAACTCCTTGAAGATGATCTAAAAATATTTTCCATTGGTACCCTAATTTTTTATAGCAACCCATTTAAAATTTTAGAGAAAAAACTTGCCTTTTTAGATCCTTGCAATTCTAGACATCGAAAACACTTGAAATTTGAAGCAGGAAACCATATGAAAATACCTAATCTAATGAAAAAAATTCATCTCAATCCAAATAAAAGAAGAGATGATTAAATATTTATTATTAAATTGGCATATGAGCCTTACTAAAAATAATAAGTTTTGATAACAAAGAAAAAAATTTGAAACCTCTGTGTAATCTTCAATTCTAGAAATATGAAAATTGTAAAACTTGAAAATCGGGAAAATTGTAAAATCTTCAATGTTGCACCATAAGTAACGTTAAATATTCATAAATAGTTCAAGATGAACTCTACCTCGCTTATTTCTATCAATGTTCGCATTAGTTGATATGCAACAGATTGAGTGTTAGCTTTAAAAAAAAAGTAATTGTATGTAAATTTTTCCCTTTTGTAGTTCACCTAGCATGGTTTTGCTTAATGAAATAGGTTTGCTTAACAATTGTACCATGTAGTGATCCGGGACAGGGTTTTTTAATTTTAAATCAAACATACATGTCTAGAACTAATTTAAATGGTTATGAAAAAATACATAGAAGGATATCATACATGCAATGAAATCAAATCAAACATATAGTTCAGATTTATCGTTATGAAAACCAACACACATGGATATATAAGAATAAAAAAAAGTGTGTTCCAGATGCACATCTTTGAAAATATATGTAAGTTCATAATGTATGTGTACATCTCAAACAAAGTGTGTCATAATGTATATAGGACCACACGCGGTCGCAAAAGGCTATATATATACAATGGACTATATGAAGAAACATGTTCACTAGGACTAGATGGCCCATATATATATCTATGTACATCCAGGTGGACTATGTATCTACTCATGAAACATCTTCCAGGTCTCTTCGCCCTGCTAGAAGTAGCACGTCCACGACCTGGGGATGTAGTGGAGGGAAATGCCACTACGGATTTCATCCGTGTGGTCTTAGGTGTCTCTAAGCATGCCTGCAACCTAACCTGCACATTCATAAACAACAAGTTTTTAACACCCAAAATTTTAAAATACATTCAAAATTTAGAAATTTGTACACTTTAGTTAAAATGCATGTGAAATCTTACCGCAATGTTATGATCCCTATCAATTTGTTGTTGATGCATCGCATGGATAACAATAGACTCTCAAGGGGTAAGCTACATACAAATAATTAATTTTCAAATTAAATATTTCACATACATACAAATTTTGATATTGTAGATTTAAGTAATAAGAAATAATGAACCTCCAAAATTTAACAAATTTGAAAAATTGTACCTCAGTTAGCGGATCTGCAAATGCTATGACAGTATCTACAGTAACCTCCATAGTCTGCATATATGGAGGAGTCTCTCTAGCAGTCATAAGCTATACAAAAAACATGTACAAATCAATATTAAAATCTACATGACTGTGCACCACATAACAGAGGTCCAAAGCTTGTAATCCACGTGAAATTCCAGTAATTAGAAACAAAGTGTAAAGAGATTTACTAACTTGCATAAAAATCATGTGAGGCATGCCAGTAGCCTCAGTTCCTAGAGTAGATGATGACCCGCTAGGCTCATGTGTATAAAAGACAAACATATTAATATGTACAACATACACGTGAAACATTATAATAATAATCTAGTGCAATCAAATGAAATTAAAAATGTAAGTTTGTACAACTTGAAACTTACGTTTGAAACACGCCCAGCTGCAGTAGCTAGCATGTCGACGCTGGATGTTTCCTTCACCGGCTCTTGCTATTTAAAATAAAATTAAAAAATTAGTTTTTTACATGTATGCACATGACGTACAATCAAATACATATATATTAAAATCTCAAACATGTGAATTAAAATAAATTGTATATATATATTATTTATATTTATTTGAAATTTACCTGTGAAAGACCAATATCAGTGGCACCAGTTCCAAAAATATTCCCCAGCATCTCATCTATAAAAAAGAAATCCTGTGAACCAGTAAATGATGTCTCTCCCGCAGTGCATACAACACCACATGATCCACAGTGGTGTGGTGCACTAGAACTGGCACCTCCACCAACAACACCAGATGCAATTTGGTCACTATGCTGGGTCAGAGTGTCAGTGAACTCCCTCAATGCATGCAGTGTATCAATCTCCACAACCTCCTTCACTGTAGGAGGGATAACTGAAGGCAGTGGGGGTTTTGGGGCATGGGGGATCCTAGGTTGACCTATGTGTGCACCAGGTCTACTCTGTGCAGAGCCACCTCCTCGACCAAAAAATTCAGAAAAGTCAAAATAATTCGGGACCTCATTGAGCACGAACTCACAATATAATTTCTTCAAAAAATAAAGAGGAACCTCATTGTTGTTACATGGTGGATAATCAAAAACCATCCACCATCGGTCCCAAAAATTATTTTTGATTTGGTCATCGTGGCACTAATGGATTGGGAACCGTTTGCAAGTAATTGCGGGGGGGGGATTGGTTCTAGGGTCGGTAAATAATACACAAATGAGGTCTTTTCCATTTTTTTTGTCTTTTACAGCCGCATGGATAGTTTATCCGCATACCACCACCTACAATCACCTCTAAAGGTATTCCATATATGTATTTGGTTGGTTGCGGACTCGACTTCGCCAATCAATGTTTGCAATGTATTGGCTAAAGTCATGCGGGATGAATTTGTGGCATGATTTTGTCTTATAGTTTGAATTAGGTTCTCAATGACAATTTTATTTTCTTGGATTCTTCCAATGATATTATCTTGTGTTCCTGCTGGCTCAGTGGGGATAGAAGGAGCCACAGGAGGCAGATCTATGTTTGGAGGAGGGTTTTGAGGAATGTTTTGATGGTTTACATGATTTTGAGCTTGCTGACCAACTGATAAAACAAGAAAATTGTATACATAAACAAACATTTCAAAAAACCCATGAAAATGCAAAAAAAAACCTAAAATGCAAACAAATGATTAAAATCGGGGGCTTACCTCCTCATCTTGGTGGCATGGTTGAATCTATTGCGATCCAGAAGTCCGATGAGCAATTTTGAGGTGGTATTCAAAGCTCGAGTGAAAAACGTCTAGGAGAAATCGTGGTTTGAAATGAAAAATGGGGAAAATAAGGAGTTGCGGCACTACTAATTTTTTTCTCAGAATTCCACGATCACGGTTTATAATTGTGCTCGCAGTTCTAAACCGCGATCATAGTTTTAGGTTCGGTAATTGCCGAACCTGAAATTCAGGAATCGTGATCGCAGTTTAAAAACTCACGATCGCGGTTCCTAAATTTTATGTTTTTATGTCCATGAAATTGTCCACCAACTTTGTGCACTTACCCCATAATGAGTTGGAAGTTCATTCAGAGAATTTTCATTGATCTGAACATCTGAATAGAACTTATCATGTTCTATTTGATATTTTAGTGCATTGTAAACTCACTCTCTATTGACTGTAAAGTTGTAATTTGTTCCACACTGATCTCTCCTCCGAACAATAATCATCGGAAAATATTTCAATCTATGTGGAAAATATTAGTGATTTATTTTACTTCTTGAGGAAAACTTATCATGTGACCTTTATATTTATATTGACCTCTTGTCGCATGTGTCACTTGCAGGATTGGGTTGACACGGGCTATCAACATTTCCTCAACTCAAGAGTTAAGTTTGCAAGTTTTGGTGGTTGTTGCCCGGGATCCATATTGTTTGATGTTAAAAATCAATGATGACCTTTCTCTTGTCAACATCTAGTACACATAGGTCCTTCAAGTGTTCGAGAAACTTTTATTCCAAGGTAGCATTCTTGATAAATATAAGCGAAGCAAGGTTATCAAGACTACGCTGAAAAATCATTTGGACATTATTCAAATCTCTCCCAACCATTCCATTGGGATCAAATATAATTTGTTCTATCTCAATATGTGAGTTTTGCATTCTTCTTCTTCTTCTAGGTTTGTTTGTTGATGCCTCCTGTAAATGATTATTCTGCATTCTTCTTCTTCTCGTTGCTCATGTTTTTTGTAATGTTGTCTCCTCCTACACACCATTATTATCTACTTTATCTCTAACATCGACATCCATTGTATCTTGGCCCAAGTTTTCAGGTGTTTGGAGCATGCGAATCATTGATGTTGAATTTCCTCCCCCCAAAATTGAATTCATCATTACCAACCAATCTATGATAGTGCCTTTGAGATGCTTCGGGATGAAGTTCTTGTCTTCGAATTCTTTCTTCTTCTCACAACTACTCTGAATGAATATGTCTTTGTATCTTTGTTCTTGATACATGTGAGTCATCTTGAGATGAGCGTGCACAAATTGTTATCATCTTATCTACATGTTGTTGTCTTTCTACATCTAATGCATCATTTGTCAATTCATTCCTCAATTCTACAAATATTTGTCTATCATCATCATTTCAATGTTTCCTTTGTTCCTCTCGTTGTGCATCTATCATTTCTTGTTGTCTTCTTCTACGATATTGTCTTTGATATTCTCTTCGATATGCTCTTCCCTCTTCTTCATTTGTTAATTCATTCCTCTGTTCTACAAATGTTTGTCCATCATTATCATTTTGATGTTTTCTTTGTTCCTCTCGTTGTACCTCTGTCATTTCTTGTTTTCTTCTTATGTGATATTCTCTTTAATATACTCTTTGATATCCTCTTCTTTCTTCTTCATTTTCAAAATTTAATCTTCGTAATTCTTCATTTTTTAATTCATTTCTCTATCTTGCAAGTCTTTATCTATCATTATCATTTCAATTTTTCCTTTGTTCCTCTCGTTGTGCATCTGTCATTTCTTGTTGTCTTCTTATGCGATATTGTCTTTGATATTCTCTTTGATAAGATTTTATTTCTTCTTCATTTTCAAAATTTAATCTTGGTTGAGCCATACCTATAAAGTATTATCACATGAAAATTTATAATTATTTATATAACTAAAAATTTCACATACATGTAATAGACAACAATCATATAATATCAATTTTTTAAATATTAGGAGTCAACATACAAAACAATTCTACACAAATTGGACATGGTTTTGTTACAAAAAAAATCAAAAAATTAATTGCGAGACTTCTAAATAAATTACATGGTCCCAAAATGGACAAGTTTAACATACATTAGGGGCACCCTCATTACGTTTCTTTAAAATCCTTTTCAAAAACACAAGCTGAGGTCCAAATTTGAACATGCTAGGAGAGTTTAAAAGGGAAATATCCCATTAAAAAATCTTGTCTCCTGGTATCGAAAAAGGCATATGCAACGCTGGATTCTGAGTTGGACAAATGTCTAGTAGCTTCTTGTGTAAATGGTCTGGCAATTTTAGAGAATTATTTCCAAAATGTAATAAATACAAATCATGAATGATCTGTATATAGATCTATCTAATATTAAAAGGCACCATGATATTCCGATTCATCTAATATTTAAAAGCAGAATGACATTCAAAATTTCATATTACAGTAAAGAAGACATTACTTATAAAATTCACACAGAAGCCTAAAATTGAATTCTTCCAATATTTATATCGGCATTAACTATAAAGTACCCTATCATTAATTAATAAAATACCATACCCTTTACTTTGTAAAAAGAGATCAATTAATAAAATAAATAAAAGAGATTAATTGATATAGTTTTTGGTTTGTTGTAATGTTTGTGAACATGTTCATGTTTATTTTTTACATAAATTGACATTTCTATTTTGAATGTACTATATTATGCACATGTATGTTATTTTCTCACCTTATCATTGATTTACTTGTAATACCCTATACCCATTTCACCCTATCATTAATTAATACCCATGCAATGCCAGTTAACAAATATGTAGGCATACTATTAAATAAGGTTAAAATAAGGCTACTTACCTTCCACAAAAGAGAGAATAGTAAGGGAAGAGCCTCCACTGTTCAACTTATAGATTTGTATTAATAAAAGAAATCAAATTTATGGTGTAATACCCTTATCACCCTATATAATACCTATTTCACCTTATCATTAATTAATAAAATACAATTGAATTTAGTGTGTAATACCCTTTACTTTGAATTTCGTCCTACATTAATTAGTAAAATACCGTACCCTACCCATTTCACACTATCATTAATTAATTTAAAAAATTAAATTTACCATGTAATATCCATTCATTTCACCTTATCATTAATTAATAAAATACAATTGAACCTTTACTTTGAAATACCCATTTTACCCTATCATTAATTAATAAAATACCATACCCTTTAATACCCATTTCACCCTATCATTAATTAATAAAAGAAATTAAATTTACCATGTAATACTCATTCATTTCACTTTATCATTAATTAATAAAATACAATTGAAAACTGTTAAAATTGAAATAACTTATCATTAATTAATAAAATTAATTTTTATTACCAAAGAAATCAATTAATAAAAGAAATTAAATTTACCCAATATCATTTCACCCTATCAATAATTAATAAAAGAAATTAAATTTAGATGGTATTTTTTTACCATGTAATCACCCATTTCTACTTAGTACCTATTAATGCCCATTTATTTACTATTTATTAATAAAACAATTGGTTTTTATTTACATGGATTCTTTTTATTTACACGGATTCGAGACTCCTCAACTCAATATATATATATATATATATAAATAGACTTTTCCATTCCCAAAAATAACTCTTTGGTACATATTAATAGATTGACTATAACAACTCTTTGGTAAATATTAATAGATTGGCTATCCCATTTTCCACATATTATATACATTCTTCTATTCATATTGATGTGTTTTTCTATATTTGTTTTTACAATTCCCAAAAATAACTCTTTAGTAATTATTAATAAATTGACTATTCCATTTCTTCCAAAAATAACTCTTTAATAATATTAATAAAATGACTATTTCATAATATCAAATTTCTAAATTTCCTCCTTATTATGTGAAAGAAACCACTAAATATATACTTTGACCACTACCATATATACTTTAACCTAGTAAAGTAAATTTGAATACACACTATCTACATTCTTTGATAAACGTTCAGAATAAATCCAATTCCCAAAAGAACTAACATTAATTATAAAACTTTGAAGAACTAATCCTTATGAGGAAGATTCCACTATAAAACATAGAACATAGAAGGCATAGAACAATGGATATGCAAACCAATATAATCCAAGTATATCATCGGTAATAAATAAGTAGAAATGCATTGGAATGAGTTGAATCCAAAAATTATTTGAAGAGTATGGAGGGTAATCAGAAATTTATGAGAATGGGCATGTTGCAACTCTAATGGCCGAATGGATCATACAAATTATTTCCACAACTGCACATCCACCTTTGAGGATAGTAAGGTGCTTGTGAATCGTTGGGTGAAACAGGGACTAATTTGGGTTTACAGGGATTACACCTTTTACATTTGTTTAAACAAGTCGGGGGTCTGGAGTCCATTGAGTACGTGCTGCTGCATGATGATCTATCGCCCTTCCCAGACTCCTCCATTTCTTTCACCTTCAAGACATTCATCCACAAACATGAGAATAAACAATGGTGTCTGGATCAGATAAACTATTCTAACTATAAATATTATAAAGACAAACCAGGTGGGTATGACTGTATTCGTGCAGTTTTGATCTTCTTCCCTCAACAACACCTGCACTTATCATATTCACAGTCATATTTACTTCAATACAGAAAAATCATAATATCCAAACTACTATAGTTTGCTGTCAACAATATTAAGACTTAGGATAAAAAAAAATGTACCATGAAAACATAATGTGCCCAATACGAGGAGAAAGATCATCATCATCTTGGGAGCTTTGAATACATACGCCATTGCTTGCTCAGAAAACTGCAACCAACAAATTTACTAATTCATTCCATCAACTCCATATATTAAACCTACGAATCTAAATAATTATTGTTCAAGTTTCTCACAGAAGAAGCAGTGAGATTAGAAAGCCCTACTGCAGTAAGAACAAACGAGATTATCAAAAGAATTCCGAGAAACGAGAAATCACAGAAGACAGTTTGATTGAATTCTTCAACAAGAAGTCTATACTATGGACATATTTTACGACCTTCCCTTTCTTTTTTAGGTGGATAAAAACAGGAGGTTTACGATTTCCCGAGGTTTTTTAAATTAACGATGTCAAATTAACGATTTCCCAAGTTTTTTTCAAATTAACGATTTCCCAAGTGTTTTCAAATTAAATTTATTTTAATTTTTCAATCTTTATTTACTTTCTTTCCATATTCCTTTAAATTTTGCCTTACATTTTATGGATTTCTAATTTCCTTTCCTTTTCATTTCGATTTTTTAAGATATGTTTTATTTGTTTCTATACTTTTCTTTTAATTTTTTTTATAAGTAATTATTTTATAAGAGGTTGATTTGTCTTCCATTCTTTAAATAATATTTTTATTGTAGTTAATAGGCTATCGTAAGTTATTATTGTTGGACATTAAAATTTAACGTTTTATTTAATATATTATTTTAATTCTACTGATTTAAATTTAATAACTTTCTTAGGGAGAAAAATAAAAATATTTAATTAGAAATATCCACTTTACTTATTAAATAACATGCTAATATTTTTTTGAGAAATTAATGACTTATTCATTAAAGTAGTTAGTGGTTTTCTTATATTTATTTTTATTTTTGACAATTTTAATTATCTAGTTTATTGCATCTAGAGACATTCCTAAAATGATATTGGAGGGAATTCAAAGGCTATAATGGAATGAATGTATTCACTTTTAATAACCCACATAACAAAAAAAGAAAGAGTACTAAAATAGAACTAGAACTAGCAATGGGGCATGTGTACAATGCAATGTGAACTTCCGAATGGTATATGTTATTAGATTTAGAAAGACAATTATTACTTTTGTAGTTGATGTTGATAAGGGATGTGATTGACAATACTGATTTTCTATTAAAGCCGGATTAAATGTTGTGAAATACATTAAAAGGGATGTTAGATCATTAGATAATAGTTAGTTGTGTAATAATTGAATACAAATGCAAGTGAGACATGTAAGTTTGCTAATACTCTTACTCTCAAGAATGTAGTGAATGTGAAGTGTTGTTGTCAAAGTAGATTGAAAGAATGACTAAGTGCTTTAGCATATTATCTCTCCATGAAACTAAAATGAGACAGAATATGCAATTATATATAAACAAATCTGAAATGGTTATGGTACATTCCAAATTTCTTTATTACCTCAAGGTGTTTGAGAGCATCATTGTTAGAGATATTTTGTGCATATCTTACAATAATAACATTCCATGGTAGCGACCACATTTCTTTGAGGCATTTTACAAACAAAAAAAAATGGTATACGTTATTTGTGTTACAGGGATAATTTTTACTTTTGTTGTTGGGTTTGTTTAAACTATGGGTGACTAATTTTGTATGTGTAGAAATATAGATGATTCACTTCATTTAAAAAGTGCAAACATGAGGTGTTACCCTTTAAACTATTCAAAATGCAAAAAAGTGATATAATGTACAAAGCTTTGGATGAAAACAACTATAAGGCGATGTGGTAGGTACTTTTGCTATTGAAGTAATGTTTTGTGGGAAACTTATGGTGTGTCTTGAGTATTGTGTATTTTCCTCTATGTACTCAAAAGTGACCTGTTGTTAATGGATTGCCACTCACTGGATAAGCATCTCCTCTATTTGCCGGTTAATTTCCCCTTTGATGGTAGGCTGCTTTCCAATCTCCATGTCTTGTTCCACGAAGTGAAGGGAATTCGAGTCCTTTTCATATTTGTTGCTTAGGAGGGAAAGCCTTTAATTTGGAGAATTGTTTTAGGGTTTCATGTTAGATTTTACAAATAATTGAGCCAAGTTTGGATGGCTTTCGTGAGGGATAAAATCTATTCTTTTCGAAACTTGAATTTGGGCTTCAAATGTGAAAGCATGAGGGTTTTCCTATTGGAGTCTGTCGAGCTATGGGATGGGGTTGCGGGTGTTCTGCCAGTGAAGCCTTCGAGTATTCTTGGATTGCTAAGGTTCAAAGTAGACATAAGGAGCTGCCGGGATTGACTCCGATGCCATGCTGCGAGGAACCAGAGCAAAGTCTGTACTTGAGACAGTTTCAATGTCTCGGTGGACTTCGATAGTAAAATCTTGCAGATCATGGAAGTAGTTTTAGAATAAAATATGTTTTCGTATGTATAGGAATTGACTATGGTCATGCAAATTTGTTTCCATTTGGAATTCTTAATAGGTTTGGAATCCGTTTATGCTAAATAGGGAACAAGTCCCTTCAGTAGTTGTATTTTGATCAATTCTTTGGAATGACAATAAATAGTAGGCTGTTGGTCGATAGAAGTTTACAACTAATATAAAATTTCTGTATATTCTACCTAATCTCTCGACATCTCTAAAAAATTCATATATTTACTTGATTCTTTAATTTTTAGGTAAAATTAAAAAATAAATTTTATCTTTAAAAAACTATACTGCGAAGTGACAAAGTTAGAAATTTAAATTTAAAAATTTTAAAAATTAAAAATTAAAAAATAATAGAATATTACAAATTGCTAAAAAATTCACAAGAATAAAGAATTAATAAAAAATTTAAATTATTTAAAGCTTAATATTGAAAATAATTATAAAATTAAATTAAAAGTAAAAATTAAAAATGATCAAAAATTAAATTAAAAGTAAAAATTAAAAAAGATCAAAAACTAAATTTAAAAATAAATAGAAATTAAAATTTAAATTAAATTTTGGAATTAAAAAGATTAAATACTAGCAATTCGCATGTGTTTCATGCAATGTTAACGCCGAACGGTATATGTTATTTGATTTAGAGGTATAATTATTATCGATCCACTTAATTTGAAGGTTGTTTCTACGTTTTGAACTTGTTATAAATTCCATACATGATTACTTGGGATTCTGTTTTTGATAGTTAATTAATTTTATAGTTCATGTTGTATGTATTTAATTCGGGTTTACTGTGTTAGTTGTGCATGGGTTGTTCAGTTGGTGTTTTGTTGGAAAAACATTTATTGTACAAGTTGATAATGTGTGTGATTGATAGTTGTTGTACAATTTGCATAATAGAAGGAGACAATAGTATGTCAGTGTATAAGGGAATTCAACATTTTTCTTCTGAAGCAAGGAGAAAAGTGAAACATAGATATGAAATAAGAAACATAGCAGTGATAGTTCAAAGTATAGAATGGGATGAGTCAGGGTGTAATGTTTGAAGGGACAGGTGGGTTGGAAATCCTTGCGTAAAGGTTATGGAGGAGTTGTACTGTTTTTCGCTTTCTTTGAATTGAGGATGACACATTTCAACCTGTTGTTTCCGCAATATGTCTCTTTTTTTAGTGAAGAGTGTGAAGCATTATTCGTTGTCGATGACATTACTTTTAATTTCACTAGTCGCATCTTCATCTCTAGACAATTTATGGAGGTCGCTAGCTGCAACACCCATGATTAACTCAGCTGTCTCATCAAAAGCGGTAACTGATTGAAGTTCTCCTGTTGGGTCCTTTAGATCGATTCTGAGTGCATATCTATAATCATAGTTTTGAACTTGTCTGTTGCAACTCGAAACATAACCATGAACCATTACCATTCTCTCTCACCTTTTTCCTGCATTGTTTGTCACCTTTTTGAAGAGGACATGCCTTGTAAAAAAAGTTTTCCATGTTGATATTCGTGATTTCTACAGTAACCATGGCCCATTCATTTCTCTCAATGTTCCCCATATTTAGTACCTCCGAAATCATCATTACAGAGGTTAGGATTTTTGGAGGGCCCAAAAATTGGCTTGTGATAGAGGGCGACAGAAGGAAGTAGTCATCAGAATCAACCCAGCCATGAAGTGTATTTGTTTTTGAAATTTGAGGGTTGACGTAACATTTGGTTCTTGAAACAGTGTCCACTGAGCTTCCATTGAAACTGGAGACGCAGGAAGCTTTCAAGGCAAGGACCGGAAGAGGCGATATAGAAAGCATGTCTTCAAGTTCGTTGCTTATATCATCTAAGTGTTGTCCCCACAATGTGACACTTACACTGAAAACCTGACATGTCCTTTAATTGCAGTGTTCTTCTCTTTGTTTCAGACTTGTCATAGCCGACGAATTGTTGAGCATGGTGACATCGTAACAAAAATGCCAATCAAATCAACTATAGAACCTTCAGCGCTTGTAGGTAAGTCCTTGATTTTGGTGAAGTGAAAGTTATGGGAAGGTATTGTATCTTCATTTTCTATGAGTGGAGATATGGTTGAGGAAGGTTACAGGAAAATCTCTAAAGCATTGTTCAAATGGTTGTAACATAGCTTTACATCAGCAATCCTCGCAATCCTCCCATTGGAAATTGTATATAGCTTCCCATTCTCAATCTGCTCATAGAATGCTTCTGCGGCCTCGTTGAAACAAGTGATGTGGATTTCCCCTCCTTCCTGATCAACAAAATCAAACCCAAACATGGATCCATTTCCCCTTACATTGTGATATTGGTGAAGGGTTATTTTTGCTAGGGCACGGCCCTCTACGGACCACATGCGCATAGATGTATTCAAAGCACTTATTTTAGTTGGTGTTCTCACAAAATATTTGTTAACCTAGTTTGCACTTGCATCTGTTTGTGGCAACTGACTGTGTTTGAAAGCATTTGTTGGTAGTCGGATTGGAGCACCGATTACCAAATGTGTTTCGACAACAACATCCATTTCAATGATAAGAACGGTGCTGCAATTGGAAGAGAAAAACAACATAGAATTAGAATTGAGCAACGGATGGAAAAAACAAACAAAAAGAAATTTTAATTGATATAGGGAGTTTATGTACATTGGTAATTGAGCAAGAGATGAAGCTTACAGTTCACTTTTGATCATTCTAATGGGGGATTTGTGTAAGCACGTGATGGAGCCTTCTTGTATTGATTTTTCGGTTACATGACTTGACAAATTTGGAGGGTAGAAGTGTTGTCTGAAAATGTATCCCATCTGAAAGGTCAACATGATGTTGGGCCCCGTGTTGAGAATGGACCTTAGAGAGCTCAAGTGCAGTATCTGAAATGTGGGGTCAACATTGGAACTGCACCCTCAATCAATTGAGAAATGCCTCACATTAACAACACAATCAAGACATTTAAAATCTTATTCCCTCTGCAAATGAGGCATAGTTAATGTCAATCCTGTTGTAGGGAGGGGAATTGAGTTTGTAGTCTACATAATATTAAGCTGGAGATGGAAAAGAAGTATTTTTGTTCTAGAATATGTTTTTAGGTATGACAAGACGCTTAAAAAGCCTTGTCAATGATTATTCTAATGTCCAACTTGGGACGCTTTGAAATGGTCTCATTGGGGAACAAGCCCCTTAGCACATAATGAATCTTGTCATTAACGAAGGCACATGCCCCCACATGTCACTTTGGAAAAAGAATTGGAGTCTAAATATAAATGTAATAATCAAAAGCAAATAACATGAAAGCACTCTATAATAGTTTTTTAATCCATAACATGTAATAAACAAAAAAAATGAATAAATACTTCAATCAATATTCAAACCCACCTGAAGTTTGTTTAGAGATTACACTCTCTTCTTTACTATGGGAGAATGATAATAAATAATACCCTACAAAAAAGTGAAAAAGAAGTTAATAAAACTAAATATATCTATACTTATTCAATTAGTTACATAAAAAAAACCCTATGTTCAACGAGATTATAAATTGATCAAAGTATAGCTGAGCACCAATTTTCAAAGGTACAAATTAATATAGAAGTAATTTTAAAATATTTTAAATGAATTATATATGTAGTGGTGGATGCTGTAGAAGCTTGGACTTGTATTTCAACAATATTTTGAAGAGAATGAGCAAGAATGGAACTAGTTTTTTTCATTGAAACATTGAATTTTGGTGTCTTGGTTGATGAGACTTGACTGTTGGATTCTCTATCATGCCAGAAATGATCAGTCTTTGATGAATTGAAATGAAGAAAACTCTGATTTGAAGACTTAGCAATATTTCTAGACACCTGCTCACCTAAGGAGATTGCATGTGATTGAGAAGGATCATGCCCATGATTTATGGGGATAGATGTTGTTGACAAAAGACCCAATATTTTTTACAAAATTCCTTTAGTTACCTGTAGAGCAGCCCCATCATTACTGCACAATGACTTAGTAATAGTTAACTCCTGAATGCCTTTATCCTCTTCTTAAAAAAAACTATTTCCTTGAAAGGATTTCCTTTTGTGATCTAACCTTAAGCCATTTTTGTTATCACTTTCACTGTTTCCTTGACTTCCCAAGATTTTCTTCATGTTATTATTACTAATTGCTAAAATGTCTTGTTGATGCAATGACTTGTCTTGTCCATTAGATCCTCATAATGTTTCCTGAATGTTATCTGATGGTGTTACAATATTCATCAAGGGATTAGTGGCTGAAATAGACACATTATGAAACATTTCAGACTTCACTGTTAATCCTCCTCTTGAAACTTTAATATTTGACTGATAAAATGGATGTGAATTACCTATCCCTACACACCTCTCTTTATCAGATTCAACAACATCGTAAGTGCACCAAGTTGGGGGAGCAAAAGGGGGTGTTAAGTGGATGCATTTTTCTGAAAAATAAAAAACTTCAACTTGTACGATTTTTTTGAAATAGTTTCACTCAAAATTGGAAGATGTTGTAAAAATATGAATCGTAGAATTTTGAGTCTAGTTTCTAAGCTACTAAAGTTTATTGAAAATAGATAAGTTTAAGTGGGTCAAATAACTAAAATACCAACAGGTGCTCCTGTTTTTATTAAAAAACATAATAGAGTGACTTTTGTGCCCCCCACTATTTTTTGAGCACCATTGAGTATTTTTGAAAACCCTTTGGTAGAAAGATAACTAGGAGCATCTAGTTTGTATTAGATTTTTTAAAAGATTTTTTTAACGATTATTTTTTTATTTATGATTTTTCTAGTACAGAAATTTTATGTTTTGAAAAATAACGAAGCTTTGACCATGCCTCCCCTAACTACCTCAAAAAATATTGAAAATTAGATGTTTTTTTTAATATGTATATAATTATGCCTAGTTTGTGCTAGTATAATTTTTTTGTCAATTTCGATGACCCAAAAAAAAGATACATGATGAAAGATAGACATTTAAACTTCAAAACATAGCTATAAAAAGGCATAGTTAGAAAATAAATAATATGGAAACCTTATATTAGTCAGAAAATTTGAAAAATTATATTTTTAGAAAAAAGAAATCTACTCTATGTCATGGTATAAATTTTTTCAAACGGATCGATTGTTTTATTTTGATTTATCATAAAGGAAGTGGCATTTTTTACATTTTCCTGTAAAAACAAATTGTTTGTTGTGTTTGTGCAGGTCCATGCCTCAGGGTTGGGGATCCAAATCGAATCCCAAGCCTTGAGGCATGGCTTGGAAAAAGAGAAAACACAAAACACGTACGTGTTCTGTATAGTATGAACATTGTATATGTTCTTGACATGCTTCTATTTACAAAAATATATTATTATTATTTATATTTTATTATTTTTTATACATTAAATTTATTTATGTAAATATAAGAAATTAGGGTCACTCTGCACCTTATGGAACTAGTCTCACAGCTCCATTAGTCACAGTTTAGGAGATAGTTTTTATAGTATAATCTGGTCAGTACATAGGTAATTTTCAGGCTTTCAGCATTCAACCTAAATCTTTTAGCATTTAAATTCTACAATTGAAACCCTAAACCTTAAACCCGAAACTTGAGGCCATAAACCTAAACCCTAAACCCTAAACCATGATCCCTAAACCCTAAAACCTAAACCATAAACCTTAAATCCTAAATCTTAATACCTAAATCCTAATCATTAAATATTCAGACCTTACGCATGAGCCCTAAACCATGAACCATGAGCCTTAAATGTTAAACCCTAAACCCTAAAAACTAAATCCTAAACCCTAAAACATAACCCATAAACACTAAACCATAAATATTGAATCCTAAACCCTAAATCCCGAGCCCTAAACCCTAAACCCTAAACCCTAAACCATAAGCCCTAAATCCTAAACACTAAACCCTAAACCCTTAACTCTGTGACCTAAACCCTTAACCCTTAACCATGAGACCTAAACCCTAAACTATAAACCATAAACCCTAAAACCAAAGCAATAAATCCTAAACCCTAAAACCTAAACATTAAACCCTTAACCCTAAACCCTAAACCCTTGACCCTAGACCCTAAACCCTAAATACTATATCCAGAGCCCTAATCTCTAACCCCCAAACCTTAAACTAGTAACTTGAACCCTAAACCTTAAGCCATAAACCATGATCCATGAATCATAAACCCTAATCCCTAAACTATAAACCCTAAATCTTAAACCTTGAACCCTACACCCTAATCCTTGAGCCCTTAACACTAAACCTTAAACCTTGAGCCCTAAACCCTAAATTTAGAACCCTGATCTCTAACCCCTAAACCTTAAACTTGTAACTTTGAACCTTGAACCCTGAGTCATAAACCCTAAACCATACACCCTAATCCCTAAACCCTGAGCCCTGAGGCCTAAGTCGTAAACCCTAAACCTTAAGCCCTAAATGTTAAATCCTAAAGGTCCCTAAACCCTAAACCCTAAAAAATAAATCATAAACCCTAAACACTAACCCCTAAACCCTAAAATCTAAACCCTAAGCCCTAAGCTCTAAGCCCTAAGTCTTAAACAATAAACCCTAAACCCTAAACTCTGCGACCTAAACCATTAACCCTCAACCCTTAACCTAGAGACCTAAAACCTAAATTATAAACCTTAAACCCTAAAACAAAAATAATAAACCTTAAACTATGAACACTAAAACCTGAACCCTAAACTCTAAACCCATAACCCTAAACCCTAAACCTTGAAACTTGAGCCCTGAGCCATAAGCTGTAAACACTAAACACTAAATCTAGAACCCAAATTTCTAACCCCTAAACCTCATATATTTCTAGTAGGTCTCATGAGTGAGTTCATTTTTTGAATATCTTAGGACCATATTTCCTAGTCTTGTGCCTAAAACCATCATTAAGTTTGATTTTACAACTACCTTGTTTATGAGAGGTGGGAATTTCCCTCCTTGTAAATATCAACAAATGAAAGAAATCAAATTTTGATGAATCTCTTTGAATTTTTTTCCTATGAAGTTGATGAACCCCTTTTTAGTTAAATACTCTCTATCAATACTAATAAGAGTAGATAAGACACAAAACATTACAGTGAGTGAAATAGTTTGCATGTAATGGGCATTTCCCTCCTTTAAAATATCAGTATATGAAAGGCATTGAATTGTGATGAATCCCTTGAATTTTCTTCCTATGAAGTAGATGAACCCTTTTTAGTTGAATATTCTTTGTTAATACTTTTAAGAATGGTAAGATATAGAACATTATTGTGACTAACTGGGTGAGCCTAATCCATGAGCCTTAAATCCTGAACCCTAAACCATAACCCCTAACCTCTAAACCTTAAACCTTGAGCATTAAACCCGAAACCCTGAACCCTTTTCCCTAAACCATGAACCTTGACCTTTAAACCTTAAACCCTAACTTCTAAACCCTAAACCGTAAAACCTAAATCCTCAACCCTAAACCTTAAACCCTGAGCCCTAAACCCTGAACCCTATACCATAAACCATAAGCTCTAAACCCTAAACTCTAAGCCCTAAATCCTAAACCCTAAACCCTAAACCCTAAAACTTAAACCCTACACCCTAAACCCTAAATCCTAAGCCATGAACCCTAGGCCCTAAGCCTTAAGACCTAAGTAAAAAACCATAAAACTTTAACCCTCAAACATAAACCCTTAACCCTAAACCCTAAAAACTAAACCCTAAGACCTAAACACTAAACCATCAACTCTTAAACCTAAACCCTAAAACCTCAACCCTGATCCCTAAACCCTGAACCTTGAGCCATAAACCCTAAACCCTCAACCTTGACCCCTAAACCCTAAACCATGAACCTTGATCCCTAAACCCTAAACCCTTAACCCTTAACCTTGAACCATAAACCCTAAACTCTAAACCCTAAACCATAAACCCTATGCCCTAAACCATAAACCCTAAAATCTACACTATGAGCCTTAAACACTAAACCTTAAACCCTAAACTTTAAACCTTGAGTCCTAAATCTTGAGCCCTAAACCCTAAACCCTAAATCATAAACCCTCACCTAAAGGAAAGTCCTAAAAATATAATTTAGTGTGTTTCAGTGTGTAGGGAATAGTGTTTAAGGTGATCGATTGAATAATTTAGTTTTGATGAGAGACTACTTCCTTTGAAGGCCTAAAAAGGCATTTTTGGCCATTCTGTAGTTAGTTGAACACCCTTCAGAACAAGCTAAAATGAGCTATTCATGTCACTAAGCTATCAAGGACCATTATTTGTGAATTATTAAGGCATCGTTTGTCTCCATAAGAGACATATGAGCAAAAAAAGTATGAGAATCATGAATTTGATTCCATGAAAGGATGCTTTTAGAGCTAAGAAAGGTGAGGGGATGATATTTATATGGAGCACCATGTTTCTAAGAATGAGAAATGATCTGAGTTCACTTGATGCAATTCACTTGGTACTATTTGTAACAACTCATTCAACACCTAGTAGTGTTATTATTGGTTGCTCAAATGTGCACCCATATATCGGGTCTCTAAAAAGGGACTGAGGTGTCTAAGACCATAATGGAACCATCCCCAAGTTGTGGGACCTTACGAGCTTGGGATGGATCTTCGGAGAAGGCCGGTTCCTTTATCTATCTCTAACGCTACTGCTACTCCTAATGTTGAAAGAAAATCTTAGATTAAACATGCCAAGGGACCATGGATAGAAGGATGTGCAGAAAGGGGAAATCCTAAGCTAAGGAAGGTGATAACACTAGAAAGAAAGGGTCGATATCTCTCCACGAGCGGAGAATGAAAGCATGGCAAGCGCGGGAGAAGAGAGCGGACAACGCACACCACAGATCAACACATGGGATCGACCTTCGAGCATGCAAAACACATGAACATGGGGACTGCAAGCATAGGATTACGCACAACATGCCAGAAAACACAAACAAAGAGGCGAGATGCAATGAAAATGAGAGAGGGAAGAAAAGAGTTCCACATAACATGATTTTATTGCTTAAGGGACGCACAATAATTTACATTCACGATAGGAGGTGAGAAAAAATTGTAGAGACCACACCAAGTTCAAGACCCATGGGAGGTCAGCCACCATTTTGGCATGGTTCCGTTACAACAAGGAGGGATATTTTCACAAAGTAAAACTCTGCTATTTATAGAAGAAGAATGAGAGAAGAAGGAGAAAGGGAGGGAAACTCGGATTTAAATCTTCAACTACCAACAACTAGTGATAAATTCCTACAAATCCACCTGCAAGGTTATTAGATGTACTTCCCCATGTCTATTTGGCATGTAGAAGAAGGAAGAAGGAAAGATTTGATGAAATATGGTAGTTGAGGTCGATTAGATGTGCATTGATGAGCTGAGAGACATTTCCTTGTTTTCACCTAACAAAACCCTACCGAAATTTAAATTTGAATAGTCCATTGTGTAGCTTGTGTCAGTAGTTCTCTAACAAGTCTAGGTGCATGCTGATCTGAGCTCTGTAGCAAAAGATATGGCTGTCAAAAGATGTCAGAGCCGTCGTCACATGAAAAAAACATGGCACGCGCAGGTTGTCTGAAATGATGGCCAATTGTTCATTTGTTTTTTCTTTTCTACCACGTTTCATGCATTGGTTGACTGTTTATATTTGGTGCCCTGTTGGCGCACTTTGATTGGTTACGCATGACACACTCAAGCCTGAAAAAATATGACTTGGCACAGAAGGGCACAAAGGAAGGCGCAAGGTGCGGGAGCGAGAAACAAGCATGTGAAAGGGAAACAAAGGGGAGGAACAGAGGAGCATACACGATACATGTAGGAGACAAGGCAAGCTAGTGAGCAGAATGTATGGTTAAGGTGTAATTATTACAAGGTAATGGGTGCGGCGCATGAAGGTCCAATGACTTAGCTGATAAAAGTAAGTGTGTGGCGTGCAGGTAGGGAAAAGTTGAGGAGATAAAAGAATGCAAAGGGGAGAAGGAAGGTGTGCAAGTGCACGCACAGAAGAACTATAACTGTGCCAAGGTGTCAAAAGAACAATCTTGAGTGCAGACAACCTGAAATGTGAAACATCAGAGTCAGGATGAAAATATAAGTTATCTAGATAACTAGGAGAGTTATTTGGATAATAGTTTTGGTGAATTTTTGGGGGCCATTTACCTGCTAGATGAAGAGACCAGCAGCCTTAAAAGTCTATTGGGCATGGACTCGGGTGCTTAATTTTGAAAACCTGATCTGTAACTTGAAGAACATCCTGGAGTCACATGAAGTTCTATCTGAACTCTGAACTGAACTGTTGCTCTCATATGAAGATATTCTGAATTGAATTGATGAGATTGAAAGCTATGCACTGATCGTTGGAACTACCTATGCTAAAATTGAACTATCATCCTAGGAAGCATCAAAAGGGGTGCCTAGGTGTAATAGGAAAGGAAAGGTGCCAGAGGGAGCATGCCAAAATAGAAGCACAACACTATACAAAAGTTGAAAAATCATTCATGTCCCAAATGGAACATGCAGAGTGTGCACAAACACTTGTGTTACTAAAAGCAAACCTAAACTAACCTAAACTAACTAGAGGCAAGGGGTGCTCAAGTAAAACCTGTGACAGGCAGGGAGAAGTAGCTTCCCTTCCTCAAAAATTATGACCATGTAGTTGATTTAGCGCTGAACATGGTCAGGAATGAGAGTGAAAAACCACCTTATAGATGCACATCATGTCTTGTTGTTCTATTTTTTTCCTTCAATTGTAAGTTCACTGTTTCTATATGGTGAAAAAGAATGGTTTTTTTATCTAGGCCGAATAGAGAATATATTAGGAGATGGTTCCCCTGATTGATTAATAGATAAACATGAATTATTAGGATTGTTTGATATTTCCCTCGGCTGAAAATTGAACAATCTCACAGGCATGACTTCTGAAATATCATTTTCCATCATTGCATTTCCAATATCTAAAGTTCTCCTCTCTTCTAAATTTTTTACTTCAGTGACCATCTCTTTTTGCCTAGCCTTTGACATGCTACCACTATTTCTTTTGGTAATGGTACCTTTATCAGTGTCTTTGTCTTTTTCTTCAGTGTCAATGAGTCTTATGCTAAAGCAATTCAGCTCAATTTTTCTACCACTTTCCACAAAAGAATGCACTCGGAGGCTCCGAACACTTAAAATAGGGTGATCACAAAAAGGATGGAGAAGAACTTCATTCTTTGAAATTTCTAAGACATATGAAGCTGAATTTGCAGTTGTATTATTTGAGGGTGCAGTGCCTAGAAGTGCAGGATCTGCCATGCTTACAATATCAAACTTCAACATTTCTTACTCAGGAAAAATCACTTGCTCCTTGATGTCAAGAGTCACTCACACTTATCATAGAGAACTAAAACTCTAGTTCATAAGTAATTATTGTTTCCCGTACAGATCCAAAGATAGATCATGCTTATAGATAACAAAAAACATAATTTCATACACTTGACATCCTCCATCACAACACTTGCACTAACATAAAAACTTGATAATTCCTCCCAAGCATGGCTTGTCATCCAATCTAATTACATGTCGCTCCCTTTTTATGTGGACCCTCCCTTGGCATTCAAGAAACCTTAATAGGAAATCCATAATTTTTTCCTTTACATAGTGCCCAACCTATCATTTGAAATTGAGTTTAACATTTTATGACTGAATCTTCAGTAAGAAGATATATAATCATAATGTATTGTACATAATTGATAAATTACCACCACCTAGAATCACACATCCATATTTATGATAGAATTATGTGATAAAGGACTTGATGGGGTAATAATAAAAATGATATGCATTACTTCATGATGGTATGAAAATTCTCCCAAAGAATCCTTAATTAACCAACAAACAAACTAGTCCAGTTGTAATTCAGAAACAAAGTTTTAAATTCTAAGCATGGAGAAACCAAACTAAATAACATACACGAAAAAAAATTCACTTCCTTTCTTATGTAATAAATCTAAGAAATTTCCTTCCTTGATAGCAAATAATACTAATTGAGATTCAGTCACTTCCTTTCTTACGCAATAAACCCGAGAAATTTCCTTCCTTGATAACAAATAATACTAATTGAGATTTAGAAACAAAGCAGGTTTTGACTAATGACTACAAGTCAAAATTCAAATTCATACCAAGAAGATAATATAAAACTATAAATATACCCATATCTCATGTGTTACTATAACATGAATATTGTACATGTCTAAAACAAATTTCTATATGTTGTTCTAAGAAAATAATGTGAGAATGTAAATTAACTTTTCTCGATTCTTGGTTTTAGAAATTTTATTTATTCCGCAAGTAACCGTGATCTTTCATAACCCAGTTCTATCATTATATTTTACTTTGACCAGTCACACAATGACCATATTTTACAACAAGATATTCTACTGCTACATACAAGTATAAACAAAATTTAAATACATACCTGTATAATTTAATTTAACGCGGGGAATTGAATGGAACTTGGAGAGCCTCAAGAATGAAATTATAGTGTTAGTGACTAGTATTTAAAGGTTAATGCATGCAAAAACTATAAAAAAAAAATTAAAATAGTAAAGCCAAAGCAACATGCAAAATCAGAAAAGCAAATTTGTTAAAAATAGCAAAAGTAAAATTGTTAAAAATAACAAAACTGTCATTTAAGCCGTCAAATTTGACATAGTCCCATGAATGTCCACAAATCCTTTTCCCATAGGAGTAAAGAATTAGGCGTAATTAAATGTATGAAAAATTAAACATATAAATAGCAAATGCAAACAAATAAATACAAACAAAAAAAAATTAAAAAAATATTGAAAAAATCAAGAGGAAGAACCATGGAAAAAACAGAAAGTGCTAAAGAAATAACAAAGTTAAGAAAAAAAAGCCCCTTTTAAATTTTCTCATATATTGATTAATCAAATAGATATTTGAATATTATGTCTACAGACGTTTTTCTTTATTCTATTTGACAATACATAGATAATAAGAGGTACAAACTAAAACTAGATTTTATTTAGTTTCTCATTATTATGAAATAAAAAAATTAATATTAAAAAATAAATGAATAGGTGAAGTACATTGGATTTTAATAATAAGAATGTTTTAGTTTTATTAATTGTAAAGTATATAAAATGTAACTTAGATTTTAAGTTAGAAGAAAAAGATAAATATAAGTAATAAAATTATTAATAATCATGGTGTAATAAAAATATAAAATAAGATCTTTGAGATTGCTATCAATCTACATTTTTTAGATATATGTACTAGTAGATACTAAAAGTTGTACAAAATGGAGGTATAATGGTTACGATGATAAAAAATAATAGTCAATGATGTGGATCCAACTACAAGAGGTCAAAATACCTCCAAAATACACACATGATTTTGTAAAAACTCCAGAAGCTTCAAAATGGTTTTTTTTCATTCCTGAATCTACACTAATCTTTTACAACATTATAATCTTTCTTTTATTTTCCATTATCTCTAAAAAACCCTAAAATTCTAAGAAACCTTAAAACAGAAAAAATGCCTACTAGTAAAACACCTCATATGGGACCCAAATTTTGCATACAAAATATACCTTCATAAATGAAGGCTTGCACCAAATATTGACTTATTAAAAAAAGAAGAGAAAAAGATATTAAAACTCTATCTTTTAGACAAAGACTAAAAAAGGTTTGAAGTCAATTTTATACCACTAGACGAAGGAATTAAGCTCCAAAAATATGCCTAACTAGAAACCAACCTTTGTAAAAATTTGGTCATGGCATATTACTATTTAAGATCTAACACCCTAGAAAATTTCAAGATGATCCGAAAGTCATATAAGAAGTTATGGTCTCGGAAAGTTATGCTCCCTCATCATTCTCCCTTGATTGGAATGAATTCTTCCCCTATGAATTAAGTTAATGGAATTCATCCAATTTTCCACTTTCAATATTTTTCAACTCCCACTCAAAAATCCAAGTGTTTTCTTCTTTTCTCAAACCTTCCCTCTATGCCAAATATCTGTTGTAGCTCCCATGCCTAGTAGTGACCGTATTTTTGTCCAAGAAAAACATTGCACTCTCCTTTTCTATCTTTGGTATTTGTTGCTCCCAATTGAATTATTTTTATTTCTCGACATTTCATCATGAAATTGAAACTTGCACAAATTAGAAACATTAAAAATTGGTGAAATAGCAAAGTTGTCAGGTATCTCCACCTTGTAGGAATCATTACTCATTTCTTTCACAATATTGTATGTCCCTATCTTCTTATACTTTAGTTTATTATAAGTCACTTTGGGAAACCTTTCATTTTGGAGATGAACAATCACCATATCTCCTCCTTCAAATGAATTTACTCTCTTACTTACATCTACAACCCCTTTATATTTTGCATTACCATCTTTTATTTTCTCTCTCACTTATTCTTGTAATTGTAACACATGTTATCCAAATAATTCTACATCATTAATGGTTTTATATTCACCAAGAATAAAAATCAGATATAACACTCCCTTGGGGTTCCTTGTGACACCCCAAAATTAAACACACATGATATTACTATGATTTTTCTTACTTTGGATTGGAGCCATAGACATTGTTATCATATTTGATCTTTAGACATTGATAGATGGACATTACTATATTTGATTAGCCTATTTGATAGACAGTATGGATGTTTTAGACTTTTGACATGATGTGACTTATATGATGGATTATATGCATGGATTGACATATCAGTATTTGATGATCTAGAGTTACTACTTTATATATGACACATTGGATTTGATATATAGATTTTGTTAGATGATTTAGTTAGTTTTGTGATCTTATTGCTAATTGATGAATTGATAGAATCGAAATATTTGAAATTGTGAACAATTGGTGAATTACTTGATTTTAGTGATGGTTTAGTTATGATATTTGATGATGTGAATTGATATGTATATGTGTGTTTTATTGTCTCGATGTCGTTAATATGGCCAAGAGGCCAGAAAGGTATTGTTTTGATTTTTGTAGGAAATTGTAACACAACAAACAAAAGGGGATAGGAGACCAACAATGAAGGAATTTGGGGTATTGGCAACAGGTCACCTTGGAAACTTGTGTAATTGTATGTTGTTTGTTGTTGTTAGATTGTTAGGAGGTCCCCATTGGGGGTGGCCTCAAATGTGACCTTGGGTAAATGTGTTGTTTCCCTTTTTGTTTTATTTATTTTGTGAGTATTTGAATTATTTTAGTATTGTGAGTCACCTTTATTATTGTTAGTTAAAGTGCTCCATTTAAGTTGATTAAACTTGATTAATTAGTGTAATTTGAGATGTGACCAAAGGGGGGTATTTAATGTTGGTAGATGGTCCTTGATTTATGTTGGATTTGAAAGGATTTTATTACTTTTGAGTGTTGTGTACTCAACCTTGCATGTCAAATTCGGATTTGGGCTTAAGGGCCATTTTTGGAGGCTTGTGGGACAAGTTAAGCTTGTCCCACACCTCTTAATTTCACCTACCAACTACCCCTATGGGTTAAGGGGTCAAAAATAGACCCCATTATGTGATTTGTAAGACAAAAAGGTGCTATTTATTGCACTTTCTTACATAAGTTTTTAATTTTGTCCTTTAGAGGTGTGGGTAAGAGTTTGTGTGTGTAAGAGGGTTGTCATTTCCTCAACCACCAATTTATTGAGCTTTGGGTTTGGGGTTTGACCATGTGATGTGGAGTGGAGGAGGAATGATGTGGCATCCTACATGGAGCCACATCACCTCTCTCTCCTCTCTTTTCTATTTATTCAAGTTTGTTTGATGATTTGGGGTTACTTGTTTTATTTGGACTCTTGCATTTTTGGAGGAGCTTGCTTTTGGAGTGCTTGTTTGAAGCTTTGGAGTTGGCTTGTGCTTTCTTTGGACTTGGAAAGGCTTGGAGCTTGTGCTTGTGGATTGGATACTCTTGCAATGGCAAGGTAGGGACTTCACCCATGTATTCTTATTGCTATTTTGTTGTGCAAATGTTTTGTGAATGGATGATTGTTGTATGTTTGTGATTTTGGGAAATAGAATGGCCTTTAGGTTGTGTAGGAGAAAATGGAAATGGGGATATTTTGGAGGGAGGCATAAGAGTATTATTGTGTATCTTGGGAGGGAGTTGGGTTGGGGTGTCCCACCTTGTAGATAAGTGAAATTTGTGCTTATCTTGTATGTTTTATTGAGGGAGGCATAAGAGTTGAGGGAGACATAAGAGTTATTTTTTTGAGGGAGGCATAAGAGTCTTGTTGGTATGTGATTGAGTTTCTTGGAGGCTTTAAGGTGGGCACCCAAACCCTTGGGAGGCATAAGTAGATCCCCATGTTTCTTTTCTCTTTCTTGGCTTGAGTATTGAGCCTTTGTGCTTGGGAAACTTGCATGTTTGTTGTGATTTTTGTATTGTGTTTATTGTGTTGAATTTTGTTTGAATGTTGATTGTGGAAGCCATGTAAAGTTTCCTTGGTTGTCTTATACCCCTTATTGTTTCATTGTTGGGGCTCGGGGGCCAATGAGGAAGAAGGCTTCTCCTTCCTCATTGGATTATTGGTTGGGTGGAGAGTGTTGCCTACTCCCCTATTTTGTTGTTGTGTTTGGATTTTGGAGAAGATGGTGGAGCTCAAGTGAAGATTTGGTCATAGTTGCACTTTGAAGAAAATGAAGAGAGATCCTACTTTGTAAAAATATTTCCATGTTGTCTCCACTTAAGTGGAGGGCTTGTAACTTGCATTTTAGAGATTTTCAAATTCTTGTAAATGTGTTGTGAAAGGTTGATTTGTATTAAGCTTTCAAAATGTATGTATATTTGGAAAGTTCTCAAAAGAAATTGTATTTGTTACTATGAATATCCCTTCAACTTGTAAATACTTTACCAAGAGTGTATTGAATGAAAACTTGTATTTTAAATGGGTTAGTTCTTGTAAAATGAAACTATCAAGTCTTGTATTATTTAGATGAAGTAAGAACCTTGAAATGGTTTGAAATGGAAAATGAAGCTCTCTCAAATCTAAGCTTATATTCAACTTTTGTTTTCCTCAAAGAGTGTAATATGTTTCATTTTAAAAGGATTGATGTTTGTAATGTGAAAATACACTTGTTTTACTTGAAATTGGATGTCATTTATTCTTTGTGAAAGAAAGGAAATAGTTTCTTGTTTTTATTGAAAAAGTAAGCATATTGAAAATGTTGAAATTATAGTTACATCTCATATTAAATGTATAAGAAAAAAAAATAGTTTAGAATTTTTAAATAAGGAAAAATTTCTCTTGCAAATTATATTAGGTTGAATAAGAAATTTTATTAGTTTTCTCAATTTTACCTATAAATGAATAGGTAGAAAATTTTATGGTTACCTTACCTTGTTGTCTACTATAATATTACTAAATAATTTTTTCTTAGAAAAAATTGAATGTTTAAAATTTTTAATACAATATATAAAAATTTAATTATAAATATATATATATATATATAAATATAGGTAATATATTAATTATGTTAATAAATATATATACATGTGTATATATATATATATATGTATATATATATATTATAATAATTAATATATAATATTGTTAAAAAAAATATTTATTTGCTTTAGTAAGCCGTATGGCTTAAGCCCAGTGCATGACTGTGTTGTTTGTTATATGTAATATTGGGGGGGGGGGGGGGAGGAGGTCGCCGACCCCACCCCCCACCCCATATATATATGGGATGGGGGGTGGGGTCGGCAACCTCCCCCCCCACTAATATATAAACCCCCTATAAATACAGCCTTGACCACATAATATACGGCTTATGTTTTGGGTTAAAACCCGTGACTTTTTAATGTTTATACAACCTTGTTTTAATTATACATATATATATATATATATATATATATATATATATTTATATATATACATTATAATATACATATATAATATATATACATATATATACAAATATATATATATACACATATATACATATATATACATATACACACCCAAATAACTTGTGTATATATCACCATTTAAACCAGATCTAAAAATGGGGCAAAAATGCCCATACCCAAATAGGGAAAATGCAAATAAAATACACAATAACAAATAAAAATATGAACAAACCCTAGGAGAGGGTTACAAATGGAATAAGCAATAAAAATGTGTATATCCATCCTTGAGCTTGAGTAAACTTTCCATGGCCTCCATTCTCCTTCTTCTCCCAAACCTGCAAAATGAAAATGAGAAAATAGGGTAAAAGAAATGAATAAGAGCACTTCATAAGGATGTTTAGGGTTAGGTTGAATACCTAAGATCCAAGGGCTCTAAATGAATCCATCTAATGGTTGTGAATCAACCCTACAAAAGTTAGGTGAGGATATTTTGGTGGGAATATGTTTTTAAATTAAATGTATGTGTAACTTGTGAATGGGGCCACTAAAGGGGTGTTAGGATGTAGGATTAAAAGTGTGACCTTTATTGTTTTAGTTTAGTGACTTTTATAAAGGACTTGACTTTTGAAATTAATTAAATTAAATTTATACAAAGATAACTAGACAATGTTTATAATAGGGATTAAATTATTTGAACTAAATTATAGGGTTAGGGTAAGTTTGACCTTAGCCATAGAATATTAAGTCAATAAATGACATTAGAAATATAATACTAAATTAAATAAATTTTGTAACAAGGGTATCTTAACTAATGGCTTATAAGAGTTAATTAATGAGAATTAACAGGAACCCTAGGAGGGGATTTAAGCCCGAAATGATTGAATTAAAATAATAATAATTAATTGTTAATTAAAATGAAGGATTTATTAATCATGAAATAATTAAATCTAGTTGAAGGTTATCCCGTTGCAACCCGTTTAAACAAAAAAAAATTATTCTGTAAATTTTCCTAACTAATTATTGGGTTTTATCTTGGGTTTTGTGCAGGAAAAATGTGGGGGCATTACACTTGGTATCAGAGCTGTGGGTTCAATGCTTGGACCCTTGGGCACACTTGGAAACACAAAACAATAACCTAGTACAACCTACAACTAGATCACACAACATTGCATGATATTTTAAAATGTAGAAAACCTAGAAAACTGAAACAAAACCTAGATGATGATAAACTAACTCCCATCTTGGTTTGTGCAGGAGGCGCAAACAGATGAGGGGATTTTTCACGTGGAGTTAGATATACCACCTCCAGAGCAGGAAGTTTCCACTATACTACCGTAGATACTACAGACATTACAGGATGTCAATGCAACTATACGAGGTGGAGCAGTAGGGGCACGACCTAGCAACATGATAGGGAGCCATCACATGAGGCTCAACACCCTTTGAGACACAAAATGATGAGCATAGGGAAGAGAACTCCCATGTGGAGTCAGCTAGATAAGATTCACCTCAGAGGGGACATGGAGATAGGGTTACAGGACACAAAGATAGATCTAGGAGCCCTAGGCTGAGGGATGAGCATGTAGAGAGACCTAGGGGTTGACAATCATCAACTGCAGATCATATCAGGGAGATCTTGAAGCTATGCCCATCTCATTATGTTGGTGATACAAGAGGTTTTCAGGAAGAGGCTTGGTTAGTGAGCTTGAGTGGATGCTTCAAGCTTTACCCATGTACTAGCAACACGAAGGCTTGTGTTGTGATTCATCTTCTGAGGGATGGAGAAGGTGTTTGGTGGAGGACTGAGGAGAAGAAGCTCCATGTAGACTCAGAGATAGTTACTTGGGAGCTCTTTGAGGAGAGGTTCAGGAGTAGATACATATCCAGGAGGTTTATCAGTAGAGGATAGATGAGTTTCATGACCTGCGTCAGGCATCCATGACAGTAGTGGAGTATGAGAGTCAGTTTCTTGGACTTGCTTCAGTATGTCAACTACATGCAGGATGAGAAGGTTAGGATTCATAGGTTCATCAGGGGCCTGAACTTGGATTTGGGAGGTGCAGTATGCATTCATTGTCCACAGACCTTAGCTGAGGCGTTGAGAAGGCCTACATTACAGAGGAGACCAGGGGGAAGACACAACAGGCTAGAGATAGAGTGAGGAGCCATATTCAACAGATGCAGGATAGTAGGTCGAGGGGGTCAGCTCCTCCTCCTCATGGCAGACATGGTTCAACACAGTCTTCTTTCAGGCCACCACAATAGCCACCTCAGCAGCAAGCAACAATAGAGAACTCGTCCACCATTTAGACCTCCATAGAGATTTGATACTCAGAGGGATGGAGTATGGGGCCTCCTCCTAGAGGACCCATCAGGACACAGGGAGCACCTAGAGCTCAGTCAATAGGAGCTCATCAGCAGTGACCACAATAGTCCATGGCAGGATCATCAGGATCCATGACACAGACCACTAGAGTACCTGCTGGAGCCACATCTCATTGGAGGGGACCAGGTAGTTGTTATGGATGTGGTGTACTTGGACACCATTGGAGAGAGTGCCCACATAACCCTAATAACAAGGGTAAGGCACCTATTTCAGAGCCTATAGTTGGTGACATGGGACGTAGCCATCAGATTTATGCAGTGGTTGAGAACTGCTAGGTAGAGCATCAGGGCACAGTGATAGAGACTACATGTAGCATTGGTGGTATCCCTACCTCTATATTGTTTGATTCTGGCTCTTCTGATTCTTTTATTGCACCATCATTAGTAGAGTGATGCAGGCTGGTGGTAGTTAGGTAGGGCCTTAGTTGGGATGTTGAGATGGCTTCTTGGAGCCAAGCTCTCAGTAGACTCCTTAGTTAAGGAGTGTGTAGTGGACCTAGGACCCTTCACCACTACCTTGGATCTTGTATCCTTCCTTTGGGTTCTTATGGAGTTATCTTGGGCATGGATTGGTTATCTACACACAGAGCTAGAGTTGATTGTTACAGTAAGGTTATATCTTGTGCAGATGATTTGGGAGTTGAGTCGGTGATAGTTGGAGTTAGGAGACCCATCTCTATTCACACTATTTCCTACTATGCAGCTTAAGCGGTGTGTGACGTGGGTGTCAGTTGTATGCTATTACAGTTAGTGATAGGTCAGAGGATGAGGCTAGTGGACCTTCACTTGATGATCATCATATTTTGGGGAGTTTTAGATGTTTTTCCAGTGAGTTACCAGGGTTACCTCCCCCACATGAGATAGATTTCATATTGATTTGGTTCTGGGAGCAGAGCCTATCTCACATGCTCCATATAGGATGACCACCCCTGAGCTATGTGAGCTCAAGTGTAGTTAGAGGGCCTTCTTGAGAAAGGCCTAATCCATCCTAGTGTATCTCCTTGGGGTGCACCAGTGATTTTTGTGAAGAAGAAGGATGGATCCTTGTGTTTGTGTGTGGACTACAGACAACTGAACAAAGTAACGATCAAGAATCATTACCCCCTTCCTCGCATCGATGATTTTTTTGATCAGATGAAGGGGATACAATGTTTTCCAAGATAGATCTTAAGTCTGGTTACCATCAGCTGAGGATTGCAGAGGTAGATATCCACAAGACAACTTTCCATACGAGATATGGCCACTACAAGTTCACAGTTGTGTCATTCGGTCTGATGAATGCCCCTGCAGTGTTCATGAGTTTGATGAATGGGGTGTTCAGAATTTTCTAGACCGCTTTGTACTCATGTTCCTTGATGATATTTTGATCTACTCATGTATGCATGAGGAGCACGAGGAGCACCTTTGTCAGGTTCTGCAGTGTCTTTGAGAGCAAGCAGCTATATGGGAACCTAGAGAAGTGTGCATTTTTCTAGTCAGAGGTTCAGTATTTAGGCCACATTATTTTTGGGGAAGGTATCACAGTCGATCCTTCCAAGATTAGAGCTATCATGGATTGGCCAACACCTACCAGTGTGACTGAGGTGCATAGTTTCATGGGATTGGAAGGTTATTATAAGAGGTTTGTTCAGGATTTCTCTCGTATTGTGCATCCCATCACTTCCCTTCAGTGGAAAGGGAAGAAGTTTGTTTGGTCAGATAGATGTGAGTAGGCCTTCAGGACACTGAAGGAATGCCTTATGACAACACCCATTCTAGCAGTGCCAGATCCACAGGGAGATTTCTTTGTATGCACAGATGCTTCTTTGGTAGGATTAGGAGGTGTATTGATGCAGGAGGGCGTGTAGTAGCCTTTGAGTCTCGCAAACTCAAGGATTATGAGCTCAATTATCCAACTCATGACCTTGAGCTTGCAGCATTTGTGCATGCTTTGGTTTGATGGAGACATTTCCTTTTAGGCAGGAGGTTCATTCTCAGGATAGATCACTTGAGTCTTCGTCACCTCTTCACACAGCCCAATCTCAACGCTCGTCAATGACATTGGATGGAGTTTCTTTGTGAGTATGACATGGAGATAGAGCATGTGAAGGGGAAGGAGAATGTGGTTGTAGATTCCTTGAGTCATCGGAGACATTTGGTTATGGCTACAATAGTTGGTACAGACTTGAGGACCAGGATTTTACAACAGCTTCCACATGACAACTTCTACCTTTCAGTTAGAGTAGAGATCGAGTCTCAGAGACCCCTTGAGGGGAAGTTTGATGGATTTTCATTAGAGGTAGATGGTCTTCTTTGGCACAGAGGTCAGATCTATGTACCCAGAGATGGGGATTGAGGTAGGATATCCTTGTTGAGGCACATCATGCACCCTATTCATCCCATCCAAGGGGTGAAGAAGATGCATGCCACTTTGAGATAGTTGTACCATTGGAGAGGGCTATGGAGAGACGTAGCTCATTTTGTGTCTCATTGTTTAGAGTGCCAGAAGGTGAAGGTTGAGCATCAACATCCAATTGGCCTTCTATATCCTCATGCCATACCGAGTGGAAATGGGACACCATTTCCATGGATTTCATTGTAGGGATACCTACGTCGAGATACCACCATGATGCCATTATGGTCACGGTGGATAGATTGATGAAAGTGGCTCATTTTTCTCCAGTGAAGACCACCTATACAGCTAGTGCAGTGGCACAAGTATATCTGGATGAGATTTTTAGACTGCATGGGATTCCATGGAAGATCATTTGTGACCGTGATCCCTTGTACACCTCTCACTTTTGGACTACCATGCAGTATGCTCTCAGGATGAAGATCAACTTCAGTACAACCTATCACCCTGAGACAGATGGACAGACAGAGTGGGTGAATCAGATCTTAGAGGACATGCTTCAGATGTACGTCATGGACCATCAGTCGAGGTGGGAGGAGTATTTGTACTTGGTGGAGTTTTCTTACAACAACAATTTTTTAGAGTTTGATTGGTATGGCTCCATTTCAGGCACTGTATGGCAGGGAGTGCAAGGACACCACTGAGTTGGGACAGGTTAGAGGACAAGGTATCTCTTGGGCCATCTTTATTATAGGATATGGAGCAGTAGGTTGTCATGATTAGACAGAGATTACAGGAGGCTCAGGATAGATAGAAGAAGTATGCAGATCAGAGGAGGACAGATCACAATTTTGAGGTGGGCATGAAGGTGTTTCTTCATGTCAGGCCTCATAAGAGCCCTATCCATTACAGAAAAGGCTCTAAGCTAGCTCCTAGGTTTGTGGGTCCCTTTGAGATCTTGGAGTGGATCGGTCCTTTGGCCTACCGTCTAGCATTTCCACCCAGCTTGTCTCATGTCCATGATGTATTTCATGTTTTGTGCTTAGGAGGTACATTCCAGATCCTTCTCATGTATTGGATTGGACCACATTTAGGTACAAGATCAGGGGTAGGTGATGGTGGATCCCATGCACATTTTAGAGTGCATAGGACCCTGGGCCTTTGAGGTAGAGAGATTGATCAGGTTCACGTCCAGTGGGATCGATACGATGAGACAACAACTACATGGGAGGATGCCACACCTTTGAGAGCACAGTTCCCACACTTGTTCCAGTGACTTCCAGGAGGAAGTTGAGTCTAAGGGGAGGGGGATGTAGTGCCCACTCCTCTTTGACATTGATATTACTATGATTTTTCTTACTTTGGATTGGAGCCATAGACATTGTTATCATATTTGATCTTTAGACATTGATAGATGGACATTACTATATTTGATTAGCCTATTTGATAGACAATATGGATGTTTTAGACTTTTGACATGATGTGACTTATATGATGGATTATATGCATGGATTGACATATCAGTATTTTGATGATCTAGAGTTACTACTTTATATATGTACACTCATTGGATTTTGATATATAGATTTTTTAGATGATTTAGTTAGTTTTGTGATCTTATTGCTAATTGATGAATTGATAGAATTGAAATATTTGAAATTGTGAACAATTGGTGAATTACTTGATTTTAGTGATGGTTTAGTTATGATATTTGATGATGTGAATTGATATGTATATGTGTGTGTTTTATTGTCTCGATGTCGTTAATATGGCCATGAGGCCAGAAAGGTATTGTTTTGATTTTTGCAGGAAATTGTAACACAACAAACAAAAGGGGATAGGAGACCAACAGTGAAGGAATTTGGGGTATTGGCAACATGTCACCTTGGCAACTTGTGTAATTATATGTTGTTTGTTGTTGTTAGATTGTTAGGAGGTCCCCATTGGGGGGTGGCCTCAAATGTGACCTTGGGTAAATGTGTTGTTTTCCCTTTTTGTTTTATTTATTTTGTGAGTATTTGAATTATTTTAGTATTGTGAGTCACCTTTATTATTTTTAGTTAAAGTGCTCCATTTAAGTTGATTAAACTTGATTAATTAGTGTAATTTGAGATGTGACCAAAGGGGGGTATTTAATGTTGGGGTATGGTCCTTGATTTATGTTGGATTTGAAAGGATTTTATTACTTTTGAGTGTTGTGTACTCAACCTTTGCATGTCAAATTCGGATTTGGGCTTAAGGGCCATTTTTGGAGGCTTGTGGGACAAGTTAAGCTTGTCCCACACCTCTTAATTTCACCTACCAACTACCCCTATGGGTTAAGGGGTAAAAAATAGACCCCATTATGTGATTGTAAGACAAAAAGGTGTTATTTATTGCACTTTCTTACATGATATTTTTAATTTTGTCCTTTAGAGGTGTGGGTTTGAGTTTGTGTGTGTAAGAGGGTTGTCATTCCCTCAACCACCAATTTATTGTGCTTTGGGTTTGGGGTTTGACCATGTGATGTGGAGTGGAGGAGGAATGATGTGGCATCCTACATGGAGCCACATCACCTCTCTCTCCTCTCTTTTCTATTTATTCAAGTTTGTTTGATGATTTTGGGGTTACTTGTTTTATTTGGACTCTTGCATTTTTGGAGGAGCTTGCTTTTGGAGTGCTTGTTTGAAGCTTTGGAGTTGTCTTGTGCTTTCTTTGGACTTGGAAAGGCTTGGAGCTTGTGCTTGTGGATTGGATACTCTTGCAATGGCAAGGTAGGGACTTCACCCATGTATTCTTATTGCTATTTTGTTGTGCAAATGTTTGTGAATGGATGATTGTTGTATGTTTGTGATTTTGGGAAATAGAATGGCCTTTAGGTTGTGTAGGAGAAAATGGAAATGGGGATATTTTGGAGGGAGGCATAAGAGTATTATTTTGTATCTTGGGAGGGAGTTGGGTTGGGGTGTCCCACCTTGTAGATAAGTGAAATTTGTGCTTATCTTGTATGTTTTATTGAGGGAGGCATAAGAGTTGAGGGAGACATAAGAGTTGTTTTTGGAGGGAGGCATAAGAGTCTTGTGGGTATGTGATTGATTTCTTGGATCTTTAAGGTGGGCACCCAAACCCTTGGGAGGCATAAGTGATCCCCATGTTTCTTTTCTCTTTCTTGGCTTGAGTATTGAGCCTTTGTGCTTGGGAAACTTGCATGTTTGTTGTGATTTTGTTATTGTCTCATTGTGTTGAAAGTTGTTTGAATGTTGATTGTGGAAGCCATGTAAAGTTTCCTTGGTTGTCTTATACCCCTTATTGTTTCATTGTTGGGGCTCGGGGGCCAATGAGGAAGAAGACTTCTCTTCCTCATTGGATTATTGGTTGGGTGGAGAGTGTTGCCTACTCCCCTATTTTGTTTGTTGTGTTTGGATTTTGGAGAAGATGGTGGAGCTCAAGTGAAGATTTGGTCATAGTTGCACTTTGAAGAAAATGAAGAGAGATCCTACTTTGTAAAATATTTTCCATGTTGTTTCCACTTAAGTGAAAGGCTTGTAACTTGCATTTTAGAAGTTCTTCATACTTCTTGTAAATGTGTTGTGAAAGGTTGAATTGTATTAAGCTTTCAAAATGTGTTGTAAAATGAAACTGGAGAGCTTGTAATTTATTCTCTTATATTTGTTAAAATAAAGGGCTATTTGGAAAGAATGCAAAAGAAAATTGTATTTGTTATCTATTATATCCCTTCAACTTGTAATACTTTACCAAGAGTGTATTGAATGAAAACTTGTATTTTAAATGGGTTTTCTTGTAAAATGAAACTATCAAGTCTTGTATTATTTAGATGAAGTAAGAACTTTGAAATGGTTTTGGAAATGAAAATGAAGCTCTGGAATCTAAGCTTATATTCAACTTAAATTTTTTTTAAGTGTAATATGTTCATTTTAAAAGATTTTATTCTTGTATGAAAATACACTTGTTTTCTTGAAATGGATATCATTTATTCTATTGTGAAAGAAAGGAAATAGTTTCTTGTTTTTATTAAAAAAAAATAAAAGCATATTGAAATATTGGGAAATTAGTCAATCTCATATTATGTTATAAGAAAAAGGAAAAGACATTTTGTTTTAAATAATGAATATCTTCTCTTCATTAGTTATATTAGGTTGGATAAGAAAATTTTATTAGTTTCTCTATTTCACCTATAAATGAATAGATAAAATTTTACAAATCATCTTGCCTATATATAAGCTCACTAAATAAATGAACTTAAGTAAAATACTTTTAAAATGAAAAATGCAATGTGTGAAAAAATAGTGTGTAATGGTATAATATATGTATTATATATTTATATAATATATATATATATATATATTAAATGTATATTATATATATATATATATTTTATGTATTTATATGAAAATATATACTATACATATATATATATATATATATATATATATATATGTTATATATATGTATATATTATATATATAATATTTAATATAATATTTATGTATATCAATTATTCTATAGCTGTAAAATTATGCATGTTTGCATAATTTAATAATAAGTTTAAAGGGGGGGGAGGTCTTGAAATCACCCCCACCCCATATATATATGGGATGAGAAATGGGGTCTGGTGCAACATATTTAAGAGGGATAGAGGTGCAGCCGACTGGATTCCCCCCCCTCATTACTGGGGCATGCGACACCGATGACCTCCCCCCACTATTTTAAATTGCTACTATAAAATGGTATGCCTATTTAATATATATCACCCACTCCTATGTAAACTGCGGCCTATTTTTTAACACTGCGCATATATTAGATATATGCGGCCTGCACTTTGGTTCTTTGTATTATATATATAATTTACAATTGATATAAAAACCCATAAGATAAATACATATGTATGTATATAGGGGTATATAGTATATATTTATATATATAGAAACATACACACATACACATACATATATATATATATATATACATATACACACATATACACACACACACACACACACACACACACACACCCAAATAACTTGTATATATATACATTTAAACCAAATCTAAAAATGGGAGTAAAAATGTCCATACCCAAATAGGGTAAATGTAAATAAAATACACAATAACAAATAATAATGTGAACAAACCCTAGGAGAGGGTTGCAAATGAAATAAGCAATAAAAATGTGTATATCCATCCATGAGCTTGAGCAAAACTTCCATGGCCTCCATTCTCCTTCTTCTCCCAAACCTGTAAAATGAAAATGAGAAAATAGGGTAAAAGAAATGAATAAGAGCACTTCATAAGGATGTTTAGGGTTAGATTGAATACCTAAGATCCAAGGGCTCTAAATGAATCCATCTAATGGTTGTGAATCAACCCTACAAAATGTTAGGTGAGGATATTTTGGTGGGAATATGTTTTTAAATTAAATGTATGTGTAACTTGTGAATGGGGCCACTAAAGGGGTGTTAGGATGTTAGGATTAAAAGTGTGACCATTATTGCCTTAGTTAAGTGACTTTTATAAAGAACTTGACTTTTGGAATTAATTAAATTAATTTATACATGGATAACTAGATAATGTTTATAATAGGGATTAAAATTTATTGAACTAAATTATAGGGTTAGGGTAAGTTTGACCTTAGCCATAGAATATTAAGTCAATAAATGACATTAGAAATATAATACTAAATTAAATAAATTTTGTAACAAGGGTATCTTAACTAATGTTTATAAGAGTTAATTAATGAGAATTAACGGGAACCATAAGAGGGGATTTAAGCCCGAAATGATTGAATTAAAATAATAATAATTAATTGTTAATTAAAATGAAGGATTTATTAATCATGAAATAATTAAATCTAGTTGAAGGTTATTCCGTTGCAACCCGTTTAAACACAAAAAAAAATATTCAGTAAATTTTCCTAACTAATTATTTTTGTAAAACCCTAATTGTAGAGTAACTGAATGTAAACAATGATATACAATTACTAGATGTAATATGACACAAGAAATAAGAAATTAAAGTACAATACCCTAAGAAAGGGATATAGGAAAGATGACTTAGTTGATTTACGCTTGATCTGGGACTTGTAAAAACTAAGAAAACTAATGAACAGAAGGTGAACAATGTCGCCAATGCTTAGGATGACTATTGAAACTCACGGATCAAGATGGACATGGGTGCCTAGGCATTTGAGACTACTACTGGGTGCCTGTGACTGAGAAAATTATCAGAATATGATTATTACAGTGTCACAAAAGTGTTGTAAATGATTCTTGTTAATTGTCTGTCTGTTCCACCTTAATCGCAGAAGATACATGTAATAAGAAAAATAGAAGTTCACCTATAAAACCCAAAAAACCACATCAAATCCAAAAAGAAAGATGCAATATGGGGATTCAGACTGACCCCAATGGTTAACTGAAAGAGTGAACTTACAACCGAGTGTTGTACTACATCTCAGACTCCATGCACTTCTTGTGAGTTTGTGTAAGGATTGTTCCCTGGGATGCCCTAGTGCAAGTTACACTTGATAGTGGGCTAGCTTTAAAATGTAACAATGTATAACATGTGTGGATGGAATAGAATGACCTTCCCCTTACTATGCAGTGTATGCATAAAATGTAGTCTCTTTTCCCTTAAGTGAATGTCAAATGGATGCTTTGAATTTTTGTAGGTACCTTTTGGATGTAGGATTACGTGATAACTTAGTAATTCTTAGAGCTTGATCCTTTATTTTTAACACATAACTATGTATTTATATGATTCCCTTGTTTGAATTTTGTAATTGATAACTAGAAGGCTGAATCATAAGTAGAAAAGATGAGTAAAAGATAAAAGAGACTCAAAAGAAGGAAGTAAGATAAGAAAGAGTCAGGGGTTCTTAAAAGGAATAAGAGCACCTGGGTGTTGTTGTCCTTGCTGGGCATTGGTGTCTAAATCTATAAAAGATAAAAATTAAAGTTTTGACTCGATTGTAGGGTGTGTAAGACCAAAGAGAAAGTAAATGATAGAAGAAAGAGGTCAAATGTAGCTTTCAATTACTATTTTCTTGCTTATGAATCATGTAAATAATTATATGTTGTTAGGACCTAGAAATGTACCCAAGTGCATGATTTTTTGTCTATATTTTCCCCCACTTTATGTTATTGAGTGAATACTTGAATAACATAAAGTAGTTAGAAGATGTGTACCTTTTGTCCATATAGAGTGTGATGGTGATAGCATGTCTAAAGAGACAAGTGAAGTGTGGAATGAGTGAAAAATGAAGTGCGTGAAGACTAGGAAAGGAAAGTAAACTTAGGGGTGAAGTTTTTATTCATTATTTGTACCTATTGTTGTGCTTGTATTTATGATGTAGGGGTTGTTTCTTCTTGCATATTAACGACATGGACCTATAAAAGAAGAGTGAAATACTATTCAACAGTAGTGTATATGAGAAATTTGAGTAAAGTATTTAAAAGTATGTAAAATTGTGTAAAGTTTAGTAAAACGAAAGTGTGTTACCTGTTCTGAAAGAGGGTAAAGGATAGAAATATTTCTTTAAAATTCTGTGCAAAGAATGTGTTTTTTGGGTGATCTCACGCTTAGAGTATATTTTTTTGGGTGATCTCAAGCCAGAGTGCGGGTTTTTTGGGCGATCTCACGCCAATGTACTGAGTTTTTTGGGGTGATCTCACACCAATGAGAAAGTGTTGGGGAGAGAGGTGTAGTGTTAATATCCTTCCATGACTCTACCTAATTAGCACCACTACAGATGGTGCATCCCTTATTTTGTTCATGTTGTCCATGATTAGTTCCGAATTGGTTACAAATTGTACCAATTGTAGAAGATTGCATACATTCTTCTGACTGGAGGATTGTTCCTATACTATAAAAATTGTATCTGAACACTTGTGTAAACTATGTTGATCTCATGGAAGTTGATTGTATGTTCCACCTAGGACATAGGCACCCAGGGGAGGACAAAGTTACCCAAGAGCTGTTGTCTGACTGAGTTTAAGCGTTGGTGTTTGTGTTGTGGTTCTAACCCAAGTCTGATTTCTGAGCCATTGTTGTAACTGTTATCTATGTTGCAATTCTATGTACTGTACTGTGTATGTTTTGTAGCTCTGAGCTGTTGTATGGGGTGATTTTTTCACCTAATGTATGCCCCCCTCATTTGGGGTGCATGTGACACATGTATGGAGCAGTGTGTAGCCCAAAGACAGAGGACCTAAAAATAATGCTGAAATGGATCTCCTGCATGGGGAGGGGATGTGCATGGTATAAACCAATGCACATGAAAAAAAATTAGCTAGAAACATGTGTTAGTGCAAATAAAGCTAGAAATATTGTCAAAGAATAACAATGTAACAATCAAGTGTGCAAATGTGCAAAGATAGTCTAATAGGAAACCTGTGTTTCAGACATGGGACATACACTCATAAATGTCACAAGATAATTATGGTTTAAGAGGCCAAAATCATACAAGCAGCGAGCATACAAGACATATGCCATAACCTGCAAATAATAGCATAAAATGAAAAGCAATGAGTAAGAAAGAAGAATCTATTAGTCAACCATGGTGGCATATAGTCCTGTAAAGCCATATGTTGCACATGAAGCACCCATTAGCATGTTAGAAAGATATAAGAGTATGTTAAAATCATGTATGTATCAATAGAAAGTTAATGTGCTAGAGAAAAGTAGTATTAAATAATGAAACAATAGTACCTATAATCTATGCTATGAGTAGTAAAAGTACATGCCCCCAGGATCCTCGATGGAACTAGTAAAAGGTACAGTTCCAAGCATCATTGCAACATGTGAGGACTATATAAGAAATCTGCATTCACCTACTAAATATGAAGTGAATGCACATATGTGTATATATAGAAACTATATTGACATATTAAGTATTTTTCTAGCATAGTGAAAATAAAGTATATACATATAAGTAGAATAAGCTAAGCAATATTATGATGCAACCAAGATATGACAAATACAATGTATAAGTGTGAATGATATGGAATGTAATATGTGAGTGTGATGGTAGGAGCAACATGCCCCCCCAGTGAATGTGTATGAGATGAGGTTCATTTATAAAATATCCCTCAATAGTTCAAGAATGAGCCATATAACAAGAGTGTGTCATCAGGAAATGGTTTGAAAGTGTGCACTAGAAAGATAGATCATGAAGTATAGAGCGTAAAGAGTAAATGTGGTGAGGTTCATTTTAGATGTAGACCCTCATCAGTCAAGTATGAACTATGGGGATAGAGTGTGGCATAGGGTAATGATGATACATTATGTGTATCAAGTTGTGTAAGAGTTATAAGAAATAGAAAGTATGAAACAAAAAGTGTAATAGTAGGAGGGATAGAAAATTGATGATATTAGGAGGGGGGATTAAGTGTGATTCCCCTAGGTGTGTGATGAAATATAAGCTATTTGATGAGAGTGAAGGGAAAAGGTCCTACACCAAATGTATGAGGAGATAGAGGCATGTGAAAATTCTCTAAGATCACTGGTGTATGAAAGTGACGATGTATTGGTGAATGAAATCTATGTGCCAAGAGAGGTTGTGAACACATATATGAAGGAGACCTAGGAGGTGATGAGAACTTATGTGAAGGAGACCAAGGAGGTGATGAGAACCTATGTGAAGGATACCTAGAAGGTGAACACCTATGTAAAGGGGCTTCTTGAGTAGGGGTATTAGGCCGATGATATTGAATAGTGGATCGATCAAGACAAGTAGGTCATGTGTGAATAGGAGAGATAGGTGTAGAAATTTCCTTAGATTTGAGAGGCCCATGTTGTGTAGAGGCTGAAACTAGTGAAAGGAAATCCTCAAGAGGAAGCCGAGGAAATGATGTGCATGGTAGAACTCCTTTGAGAGTGATAACTTGTTGATTGTGGGTAAACTTGAGGCACAAATGATTCATGGAGGGGATGACTTGGGAAGTGTAGAGCCAAGGAAGACCTAAGAACATGTAACAACCTTGAATTGAAGGTACCACAATGAATGTAAAAATCATGGTGAGAGGCCCAACTATAACTGGAAGCTTGATATAGCCATAAAATTTGGGAATTGGATATGAAATATTAGAGAGTGGAAATTTGATAGCTACAAAGAGTGCAATAGAGAACACACTAATAGGATCCGATGGATAGATCATCGTGTTATTACAAGGATTTGATCCAATAGAATCATTGATGTGTAATGAATCAAAAGAAAATGTAGCATTATAATCAATATATGAGAATTAAATCAGCAGTGGAGATGCATCAACAATAACAACTAGAAAATAAACAGGTCCCGATGAAGGAGGAGGAACAATGTGATATGTATGATTAGTAGAAGAATCATCATCTTGCTTTTCATTCTTAGGAAATGGATTATTAAATATTTTTAGCTTGTTATTTTCATTACCTGGATTAGATGTTTATGGCTCGAGGAGTTCAATTGCATTGTTATCGATAAGATCTTGAATAGATGCTTAAGTTTGAAACATCAATCAATGGAATGCCCAAGACATTGATGATAGTCACATCTAGCATTTTCATCATAATTGCAACCATGAAGGTGAGATGTATTAATATTGAGTGGTGGTGGAAGCATATTAAGATTGTTTTTGATAAGTTGTGGTAGTAGAAGGTGAGGAGAATAAAGAATTTTTGTAAATGTACACTTTGGAGGTTGCCATTGAATCTTTTCAGGAGTAGAAACAATGTTAACAATAGATTTTTCTTCAATAGGATTAGGAGATGGATTGAAATTAGATTTTCCTTGAAAATTAAGATGAGGAATGATTGTGATACTTCATTTTCCCCATTGATAAGAATTTTATTTCAATTAACTTAAGCATATGACATAGTAGATCGAATGAGGGAGAGGTTTCAAAGATAACACTCTCTTGCAATGGAGATAAGAGAATTTGTAAAAAAAGATCTTGTAATTCAAAATCAACAAGTACATTATTAATATAAATAGATTGTTCTTATAACAAAACACATATCTAACTACATGCTCATTAGATCCTTGATTAATTTGTACAAGTTGAGCATAGGGTATTTTAGAACTGATGTTGATTGAAAAATGTCCAAGAAAAACATTGGCTAAATACATAAAATACATTACCAAGTGAGCAGGTAGATTGTAAAAAGAAAGCATGACATAATCTTGTAAGCTCCTAGTAAATAACTTGGCTAGTAAATTATTATCATCCACCATAATCAAGACATGACACATGAAAAGATATAAGATGATATTGAGGGTCACCATGGCCATTGAAGGTGGGTAGCTTAGGGGTGACAAAGTGTTGGCAAGGAAATTTTTTGGGTGAACAAATTTGTGAATTCCTTACCAATGCTATGGGAATCTAAGTCCCTCTACTTAACTAGTGCAACTATCGTATATGCATGCACAATAAAATGTGGGTTTATGTGGTGGTTTTTCGACTGGGGATCTAACAGGGGCACTCCACTGATCCTGCGATAAATGCTTGCAGTTACCTACAAGGGGGGAATTTTCTATGAAGGTGGGAAAGGGAGTGATAAAAGAGGTAGGAGAGCTAATGTTGCAGGTACATAATCAGATTCTTGCATGCACTAGTTAGAAACTTCAACACATGCATTCGTGAGAAGAAACAACTTTGTAAATGGAAACAAGACAAAATAAGATTGCAAACTCAAAGTTTCTAAAATATCCTCATCAAAGAGGCTACAAAATACTTCTTGTATTGATGCTTAAACAGAAGTTGTACATAATGTGGGAATGGAAGAAATTTGAGAATGGAGGAAAGTAGATTAAAATGGCTCTCCTTTCCTTTCTCTAAGTACAATGCACTCGTGAGTCTATAAGATCAATTGCCAACCCCTTTATAATGGTGTGAAGAATCCATTAAATATATTGCAATAAACGGTTACAAATTCTTATTTGTTAACAAGAAATGACTTACAATATTTTCAATCATCCACGTCCATTCAGATTCTTGATTTGTGAAGAAATGCCAATGGCGATAAAAATAAGACTTTTCATTATGCAGCCATTACACTCGTTTTGTAACTTTGAATTTGAATTTTTCATCTTACCTTTGAAATGTTAAACAAGAGTCATTCACATGGGAGAAATTTATTGGAGCGGGCGTGGAGGATGCCTTTTGCATTTTGTGACTTTATAGAGATTTGGCACTTTTTACATTTTTGGTCCACCCTTCCGCTTTTGATATAAGCTTGACACATGGCTTCACTTGATTGGCGAAGGAATTGCAGCTTGCTTTATGACTTTTAGCCCTTTTTATAAAAAGGCTCAAAACCTCAAAGTTCTCCACCGAACCACTTCCCTGCTTTGAATCTTTTGATGGGAGCTCAACATTTGAATTTTTCCTTCTTGAAAACAATTCCCAAAAACTCAAAAGGGGTTTGACGATCCACCTCCTCACTTTGACTCTTTTGATGCAGGCTTAATATTTGACTATTTCCTTGGCATGGGTGGGGCTACGGGTAACTTTTTAACTTTAAGCCCTTTTAATGAAAATAAGGCTAAAATTATCAAATCTCCCCAATGGCCCACTTCCTCGCCTTGACTTTCTATTCAAGATTAATATTTGAATTTATCCCTTTTGCTTGGCAGGGCCGTATATCTGACCTTGGACACGTGGAGAGGTGGCGCTCATTTGGAACATACCTTTGGATTTTTCCTTTGAAGTTACACCATGCTGGCACCTGGAGAGCTCTGCCAATTCTTGTGTACTTAGCTGATTCAGGATTACTTCCCACTTGAATTATGTTGACCTCTAGACACGTGGAGAATTAACACTCATTTGAAGATTGGCCCTTTGGTTTCATTACTGAAATTGCATCATTGAGGCACGTGGAGGCTTCCACTGACCCGCTCATACTTAGTCAATTTAAGCAATCGGCTTTGTCCCCCTTTTTAGACCTGGGACATGTGGAGGATTCGTGCAAGTTTGAGAATTACCCCTAGCTTCAACCCTTGAAATTACACTGATGAAGCACATGGTGCCATTTTCTGAACCTTCCATACTTAGCCGATTTGGGCTTGTTTTGTCTTCATTTTGGACCATAGACATGTGGAAATCCTACGCTTATTTATGGATTGTCCCTTGGGCCCTGCCCTTGGAGTCACACCATTTGGACATGTGGAGGCTTCCACTATTTCCTGAAACATGGCCATGCTGCATCCAATAAGAGATATCCACATACCCGTGGATAATGGGGAAAAAATTGTGATGGGGAAGATATGGCCATCAGTCACGACTGTGGAAAAATGCAGAGAAGAAGAAAACTCCAACATTTTGCACCTGATTTTCAAATTTCTTTCGTGAACCAAGGAATTGAAAACAATACAAGGTTTGATGATCCATGGCCATAGAAAAATTGAAAATTTCATTCAAATGAGGACAACAATAAATTTTTCATGCGTCTAGACAGGAAAATAGAAAATTTATCAAAACATGCATACTGGAGAGTTTTAAACAACTTCAAAGCATGAATTTCTCTATCTTTACAGACTTCTAACTTTACTTGAACACTTCTAGAGGGCATGAGATCAAAATTTTAAAATTTGACTTAAATAATGAGGGGGGATTTTGAGGGTGACAACAATTGACTCTAGCTTGGGGACATGACATGGATTGAGCATAATGAAGACATGACATGGGAATCCAGAATCTCAATCTCTAGACCCTGTAATTCATTGACCAATGCCTTATCAAATGGGCCTTGCAGAGTCATGTAAAATTATTGAGAAAGAAATATCAGAATAAGGAAACACACAAGCACACAATGGGAAGGGAACACACAACACGCAACAAACAGGAGGTGAAACAAAACCACAAAATAGAAAGGGAAACACAACTATGGTACAAGGTGGTGGAACAACCAGCTTTCACTGATGATACAATTTCAAGTATTGCCCACTCCGAGGCAATTCTAGTGGCGTTCCATCCAAATATGAGATAAGAAAAGCTTTCTCGCTGCAAGCTTCATTAATCTGGAATGGGCCGAGCCATAATAAATTGAACTTTCCATGGCTGGTTTTTGGTTCTCTTCTCTTGTCCCCTATCAACATGAAGTCTCCAACTTTGAATTCTCTTGCCTTGGATTTCTTATAAAAAATCTTCTTACTTTCAATTGGTGCTCCTTAATGCGATCCACCACTTGGAGTCTATTTTCTTCCAGCTTCTCAAGAAAGAGGATCCTCTTGTCAATGGAATCCTTGTACTAACCATCTTCTATTGCCTGTAGCAGCTTGATATATGGAATCTCAATCGTGAGAGGAATTTCTACTTCGACTCCATACAGCAGTTGGAATTGTGACATACCTATTCCCTTATTACGAGTGATCTTATCCACCCACAATGCGTTGTACAACCTTTTGTGCCAATTCCTTTGATTCTCATTTACAAGCTTGCGGAAAATGGTTACAATGTTCTTGTTGCTTGATTTTGTAACATCCCCATTTTAAGATACTAGAACAAGGGAAATTTTTATTTTTTATTTTTTTATATACAACGTTCTCTGTTTTGAATTATACAATTCAAACACACGTTCAAGTTTTAATAATTGTTCTCTATCCAATTAATGCAATTTGGATCACACAATTTCTTTTTAAAACCAATGTTCTCTATTCACATATTTGCAATATGGAACACACACTTCAGTGCCATTCAATCATATAATAGATACCATATGCTACTGTAAATGACTCGAAGAACTAACAATCTCCCATTTTATGGCTCGGAGTTTCAACAATCTCTCATTTCATGACTTGGCGACTTACCGATCCTTCATGTTAATCCATGCAATGTATAATAAATATACCGGGTTCTTTTACCATTTCTAGTTATCTAAGTGATCCATTTAAGAAGCCTATCTGAATATCTATTACTGATATTCATCTAACATCCTGCATCTTAAACTAGGTGATTAGGACAACGCAACCAGCACTTGCGATACTTTGGCCATAGATTTTCACATGCTTTTCATGATCATATTCCTAGATGTGATACACATCATTGGAATACGTCCTTCACCTCACTTTGTCTTTTATCTAGAATGGTCTTTCTTGGTCTCTGCCAGTCCTTCCGTTTAAGGTCAAACTCTAACCCCAACTAGCAATATGAATGAGTATAGGAAGTTACTCATGGTAACTAAAGGTACGCAGACATATGGTGTCGTCCCTAGGTGACTCCGTGTATCTAGTTACCTTTAGTCCTCCAGAGCCACTCCATATACGTGTTTGCATTCCTATCCCCCATCTAGGAACTTAGTATCCAACTCATGTAAACTTGATGATTTGATTCGGGAGGGCATTGTAATATGTCAGCTATAACATTGTGTCATCACAAAAGCCCCGCCTTCATGAAGACACCATATTGTAGCTGGCGTATGCCAATGTCCTACGGAATCCTCTCATCAATAGTACACATCTAGCTTGAGTGTGATTTGACTATAATCTTAATATTTAAGATCAACTTTTAGCAGCCATGCTGATCCTTTAACCTCGTTCTCGTTATAGTTGTATGTAACTAAGAGAGATTTAATTTGTCTTCTAGCTTAATATACATCCCCCTCCTTCATACCAAAGGGTTGCATATTCTCTTCTGGGTTCCTTTCTTTAATGTTTGGACTAATCAATCCATTACGGATAACGTAATAAGTTTAACCTATTAAACTTAACCAAGTTTTACCCACAACTGTAAACAAATTCATAGTTCCATCTTATTAGACGTCATTTAAACGAGGTCCAATTCTAAATGAATTTATTCATTTATTCTCCATAACCTTACTTTAGTTAAGGTCTGTTAACAATAGATATGTTTTCCCATATCTATATTTTCTGAATTTGAGCATTCAAGGATATTAACGGAGTCCAAATACAAGGTTCAGTTACTCCTATGTTGATTGATATTCCTTAGTTTACAAGCTAATCCCGAATACCTTTCAATTAAGAGTTCATATTCACCTGAATCCACTTTAATGTCAATTTAAAATTCATATTAACCCAAGTATGAACTAATTGCACATTCCAACGTAAAAGTTGCATTCAGGTAAAGAATAGATGTTATTTCCTTTTAAATCTATCCACTATCATTTGAATAATTCCAAATCAAGGAATAATATTATATTCTCAATCTTATTCAACAATATCGAATTGATACAGCCATTAAAATATCACACTTTTCCTTGTATTCATCCATAAGTTTTACAATCTATACATTTCCCAGTCCAAACAACTGGACTTTGTTTATATCAAACTACATTACAACTCATAAAGATAGAAGAATGTAATTTATTCCTCTCTCATTCCCTCGTAGAGTAATAATAGCTATCAAATACAATCCATCCTTAGTTAATCAAAAGAAGTATAAAAAACAACCATGTCTTCGTTTATACTCAGATCCATCTGCAAAATTACTTGCACGGGTCATCGAACTGAGCGTATTAAGCACTTGTCATTAAAATGAGGTGCTTTTAATTAACTATCTCAATAAAAGAACCTTGCTTTTATGAAATGTTAAAATGAACATCATCCAAGAATTAAGTACCGATAAGGATGAACAACATAACATCTCAATCATCTAATTACCCTCCCAATCAGAAAAGATAGGATTACTGCCCTTTTTCCCAATAATTACTACAAGAAGTAATTTCCTTCAAATAGTTCCAAAATTAACATCTGTAAGAACTAAAACACAATTATGCATACTGCTGTCCCAATATAAATGTTGTAATTTCCATTCCTTACAATAGTTGTAATTTCAAAAGATAGAGTTGAACTGAAAATTCAACCGAACTACTTTCCTTTGCTTTCATACAACTCATCGGATTTCAACAATCAAACACTGAAGAGAAAAGTAAACAACAATTAAATGCAGATGCTTAAACCAAAGCAGTACAAAATTCATTCCATAATAATTATAGATTTCCAACTATATGAGAGAAGAAACGAACATTAATTCAAATTATCCATCCACACTCTCTTTCCTTTCATCATAACTGTACTGGGAATTTTAATCCAAACGTGATATCAATCAATGATAACAGTCCAAAGAGAAATAAATGAAACCAATAATCGAATAAAAGGGAGAAGGATCATATTACCTCTTCTCATTGTCTAACCAAATATCCATTATTTAGAACAAACATATTCCAATAGTATAATTCATTCTGAATAGTATATTTCAGTATTCAAAAACTACTATTACCTTTCCAAAAAGTTCACCAGAGTTCATTGCAACTGGTCCGTAAGCATCAGTACCAAAAGAACCTCTAAACACAATCATTTCCTTTTAAATATTTCACTCTACAGACATTCACGTCTAGATATAAACAAGCAAGAATGTACAGCTAGTTTTATCAGCAATCGTTTCATCAAACCAGCATTTCAGCTAGACCTGAACAACAAGAATGTACATCCAGCTACGAAATTATGAGTTTCATCATAATAGTAAAAAGAATCGTTTTCCAAACATTCAAAGTAAGAATTCCACTTCAGTTTAGTCTTGATGAAACAACAAGAAGTCAAAAAGGGCAGTTCGTATAGGTATACATTCATATATATACAAATAATTCATCATCCAATCCAAAGAAGACTGAAATAGTAACCTCTAATCTATCTAGAAAATATCCAGATACTTAGTTCTAGAATTAGGAAATAATTCTTTTAAACAAAATCTTTCATGGATTTCAACCAAACATGGAGGCTTTTAATCGTTTTAAAAGGAAGTGAGAGTAAAATGATGAAACAAGCCCACTGTTCCAAGAATTTATATTTTATGCGTTGTATACCCTCACATAAAATAACTCACCCAACAGTTCCATCTATCATTCTCACGGTTCTTCAAAAACCATTCATGCACAGAATTCAGAAAACAATCTCCATATAAGTATTATTTACATAAGACTGAATCCATAATACACAATAAAATCCACTTACCATTACCTTCAGATTTCCAACAGCAAAAGAGAAAACTTAATTCATTAATAGTTTTAGTAAGAAAAACACTCGTTTTCTTCAAAACGCATAAGAATACCCAAGTCGTATTCATCCTTATAATGACAGTTCAACCAGACATACAAAATTCATCTCATCCTTCCATTTTCACAAGAATGCACAGAACTCAAAATTGATGCATGCATAGCTACTGTATTCATAAGCACAAACTCATAAAATAAAAAAAAATGAATACCCAACATTGTCGAAATGAACCCACACAGCATGGGCAGTATATTCGACTAAATCATTATGAAAAGAAATGCTCAAGTTCGCACACAGCAAAAAAAAATGACTCAACCCAAAAATCACCTCATCATAATAGTAAAATCAAATAACCAAAACCCCCATCATAAGATCAGGGTTGTTTTAATGAGATGATTAAGCAAAAGCAAGCGGTTTAAGGAGAAGGGCTTAACATGCATGTATATTTTTTTTGTGGTTCAAAGAAAACCGCGTCCACTGGAGTTGTTTCTCTCCACGACGTCCTCAGCTAGGCTTTCCAACCAGTCCACTAACTTCCAAAAGCTCAAAAATAGCCTTTGCTTCTCCAAGAACAGAGATAATAACCAAAAATATAGTAGGTTCGATAGAACTATGGAAGAACAAAATGCAGAGCAACTAAAAACCCGATGCACACAACAACAAACAATTCTTTCTCAATCCTCTTTCCAAGGCGAGCTGGTTGCTAAGACCAAGGTAATTGAATGCATTGAATGCATTACCTTTCCTCATTCCTCATGCCACTGCCGACTCAGGTTGGTGAGTTTTCTTTTTTTTTAATTTTTCTTGCAATCATAGTTTAGCTTCATAGCTAGTTGGATGCCTCCAACTTTTCCATGTTCCCGCAAAACTTGGCACTGCAACTTGTAAGGACATCATTTATTGTCCTAATAAATTTCCAACCTTCCCTTCTTATCCATTTCCATTCATATGGGTCCATACGTCCCCTTCCATAAGTTAGGAATAGTTTAGGATTTTTAATAGTCCATATCTAGGTTATTCGCCTAGTTCATAGGTTAATAGAATTTACATCTATTTTCATCCTTATGAAATTCAACCATCCTTACATCTATTTTCATCCTTATGAAATTCAGAAGAATGAGATAGGGAGACTTCGTAGCTATAGAAAAACTCAGTCAATTCTCTTGAAGAGAAATAGGTAGCATTATCTACTACAATCTTTTGTGGCACTCCGAAATGGACTATAATATTATCCTTGATGAAGTTGCATACTGTTTCAGTGTTGGCTTGTTTGGTCAAAATGGCTTCCACCCATTTGGTGAAGTAGTTTGTTTCTATGAGTACATAGGTGTGCCATGTGCTTGAGTGAGGGTTTAGAACACCAACAAATTCCATCCCCCACTGTTGAAATGGTTCTTCAATAACCACATGCCTGAGTGGTAATGCAACGAGTTGTGGCCTTCCAACAAACTGTTGGCATGCTTTGCATTTAGAAACCTAATATTGAGTGTCTGTGAAGATGGTGAGCCAATAATACCTTCCTCAGATCATCTTGTGTGCAATGACCATTGCTGAAAAATGTCCACCACATGCTTGGTCATGGTATGCTTTAAGCAACTTTTATTGTTGCTCTTTATCTACGCACTTGAGGAAACAACCATCTAGGCCTCTTTTGTAAAGCATGTGATTCCAAATTACAAATTTAGCTACCTTTAGCTTGAGTGTTCTCCTTTGCTTATAATCAAGATGGGGATGACATTCTCCATAAGTCAGGTAATAGGCAATATCAGCATACCACTCATCAGTAGTGGTTATAAAGAGAACCTGTGGGCTGTCTTCTCAACAAGTTGAGAAAGCACAATTTTCTTCGCCATGTTGAACTTTGAGGGTTTCATCTTTAGCAATCAACTTGCACAAGCCATTTCTCCTTACCAGAGTGGAGGGTCAAATCTCCAAGTCATATTCTTGAGTCTTTGCAATCTAATTTCCTCTTTTAGCTCTGTGATCCTACTGTGTCAAGATGGACTTGATTTCACAATCGGGGACCATCACCACCGTGTGGAAATTGAGGATGTAAAACTTGAATTTTTTTACAGCCTTGACCACTTCATAGGCATGCTTCTCCAATTGGTTGTATTTTATCTTATGATTTTTCAAAGGAAAAATCATGAAAGCAATATATGCTTCAATGCCTTCATCATTTTTCTGAACGAGAACGGAAGAGAGTGTATGTTCTGATGCATAACAATACATGATGAATTCTTTGTAAAAATCTAGAGATACGAGAGTCGAAGCCTTGGTAATGGATTTATTGATCTCTTCAAATGTTGCCTTCCCTTGATTGTTCCATTTGAATTTTTCTTGTAGTTTCATCATGGAAGTGATGTGCTTCGTCAACTCAGCAAACTCAGGAAAAAAACAAAGAAGAAAATTCACCTTTCCGAAGAATGAATGAACTCCTTTCTTGCTTTTGGGTAAGGATAATGCTTGAATGGATCTAATCCTCTCAGGATCAATGTGTGCTCCATGTTTGTTCAAAATGTTTCCCAATACCTTGCCTTCTATGACTCCAAAAATGTGCTTTTTTGGATTTAATGATATGCCATGTTTCCTACACCTTACAAGTACTTGTTCCAAGTGATAGATATGATCTCCCCTCTTCTTTGAAAATATTGTGAGATCATCAAGATATATGACAATGCAATGCTTCATATCTTTGAAGGTCAAATCTGTGGCCCTTTGGAATGTAGCTCCTGCATTGATTAGGCCAAAATGCATCAACCACTTTGATTTGATTATATCCTGAGAATCCATCAACTAATGAAATAATTTTAGATCTAGTGATTGCTTGCAGGATATGGTCAATGATAGGAAGAGGATAATTTTCCTTTAGTGATGCCTGGTTCAGGTTACAAAAATCTACACATCCTTATTCCACCATTCTTCTTCCACATTGGAACAATGTTAGCCACCCAAGTTGAATGGTGGATGAGAAAGATGATTGTTGCATTAAGCATCTTCGTTACCTCCTCCTTGATGGTATAAGTAATCTTTGGGTTGTATGGCCTTTGTTTCTTCCTAAAGGGATTAGCACCCTGCTTTAAAGGAATTAAGTGATGCATTTCCTTTGGCTGGAAGGATTTGAGTTCATCATAAGAGTAGGCCAAGACATCTGAGTATTTATTGAGTAATGTAAAAACCCTTCTTTTTTCTTCAGGCGAGCAACATTTTCCAATATTGACCATCCTTGGCTCCTCTGGGGCACCAATTTTTTCTTTATCAAAATCATTTGAGCACCGAGAAGATTTCTTTTCTTTCTCTTCAATGAATATGTCATGTTTGTCAAAGAGGTCTTCTAAAGAGACTAGGCCTTTGAGAATTGTGTTCCCTTTCAATTTGATTACTCCCTCATCATCAATCCCTTCAATTCCTTCTTTCTCTTCTTTGGGGACTACTTCTCGGTGTGGATTTGCACCTCCTTCGAAGAAGAGATTATTGAAATTATCCCTTTTCTCTAAAAGGCTAGAATTTGGTTATCATCATTGAAGACTTGCTAATGATTTGCATTGTCTGGTACACTAGGCTTGAATACCATTTCAATGGTCACTTTGTCTTTACCAAAAGAAGGATGAGGTGTCACTAGGGAAGTTGACACTGCAAGAGAATCAACGTTTTCATTATGTTCCCTTGGAATAGCTTCAATATAAAATGCATCAAATTATTCAATGCAGTCCCACACTGTATTTCTCTAATGCCAGAGTCTTAGATTCTTCACCTGATATTGTTGGCGGACCTGCTTTACTACAACCTCTGCATCACCTTGGTATCTTAGTTTCTTGATTCCCATGTCCTCTGCTACACTCTTGCCTAAGACTACTGCTTCATACTCTGTAGTGTTATTTGTATTATTAAATTGTAGCTTTTAGGAAAATGGGTATAACTCATTGGAAGGAGAGTATAATACTACACCAGCTCTCGAGCCTACACTAGAATGAATGCCATCAAATTCCATTTATCAAATTTGATCTTCATCTTCCTCCATGAGAAGTGGAAAGTTCTCCTCTTTTCTTGATGTGAGGAAGTAGTTTCCTAGCTCACAATCTTGAAAGAGAATGTTTTATTTCAGATCATTGGACTTTCGTACTGTGAACTTCATCTTTCTTACTAGTAGTAACTTCTTCATCTCAAATTTTACTGGTATAGTTGCGGATGACCAACCATTTTTATCTCTCCACCCAGGTCTCTGCAGAAAACTCCTACTCAATAACATACTAAAGGATGTTAGGATGTCTCCTACTAGTATGGTTAGGAGCACCTTCTTGTCTAGAAAATCAGCTAGTGCTACCTATGTGTTGGGCCCCTAAAATATCGACTAATTTTACCAAGGCGCATAGGTGCACAAAGCTTAGTTAAAGGATGGGTGTGTAAGAAGAAAGTGCACAAGGCCTAGCAAAAGAAGGGCACGTAGGATAAGGCATGTAAGGTAGGGGTTAAGGAAGGGTTTAAGGAAACCCATGGTGTGTGCACAGATAGGGATCAAGTTTTGGGGCTTAGCCACATTTTGCATCTAAGACAAGACACAGGGAAGCAGGACCCGACAACGCATACGAAGCAAATAAGGTGTCATATTGGCTACGCGGGGCCCATAAAAGGAATATTCTTAATGATATAGGTGCACATGGGAGACCATCATGTCAGAATGTGCAAAGCCCATGTTGGAGAGTAGGCGCACCTAGGAGACCATCACGGCAGAATGTGGAAGAGCCCATAACTGAAGGAACATGTCCCCATGAAGAGCCCATACGGATGCTTGGCAACAGATCTAAGGCCGTAGAAGGAGGCATTGGCACCACAGGATGCCTATATATATGAGCATCTGCAAAAGAGAGAAGAAGACATATGATAGAAGGATCAGAGAATTAAAAGGATGACATAGTTTATGAATAGAGAGAGCAGAGCTCTGTAGATATATTGTAAGAACTCTATGGGATTGGGTAGAGGTCATATGATAGATTAATGTATGAAGGGGCTGGAAAATGAATTTTATTTGTATGTATGAAGGACATGATCCCTGCTAGGATGAATGACTTTTCTCTGATCAAGTTGTGGTATTCTAAATAGATTCATTGGTTGTAATGAGTATGAATGTAATGAGGTTACAAACATAGATGAGCATGAATGCAATTGATTCAATCCCTATCTATGTCGTTTCATTTTTGTTCATGGAAGTTATGAAGTAGATGTAAGGTCGTATGTATTTTCCTTTCTATTGTAGTTATCTGTCATTTGTAAATACTCTATTTGGAATGAACACATTTGTCTAGAGGGCCGCTCTGAGTCCTATGATGAATGTATGTCTGATTACCACCATTATTCATTAAGTTCCTGATCTAGATGATGGTTTCCCACTTAAACTCACATAAAAGAGACACTCAACACCTACACGTGCCTCTGGTGAGTGCCTAGTTCCCACTGGGTGATAGGCCGGTGTGCATGGGATTCTCTTGTTCTTCTGGTGGGTGTAAAAATGACTACATCTTAGTTTTGTTGACGGGACCTCTTTTTGAAGTTATAGTGGGAAACGACATGCACCTCGGTCTATGTAAAGAGTATTGATAGAGCGTTTAACTTTGGAAAGTGTTGAATCATGGTTTAAGGGCACTAAGGATGAATTTTCTTAGATATTCAACACTGGGTCTGATTTTGATGCACTTAGTTGGGTAGAAGAGAACCTCTACCATGAGTTGTATGAAACATTTTTCTGTTGCTTCCCAATAGAACTGTATGAATGGCTCTCAACATATACATCTAGATCAAGATGGTATTTTAGATCATGCACCTGGACCCAAGAAGAATACTAGAGACTATAAGATGCATATATGATGTGGACCCATGCTGTGGATCATTGGTGGAAAGGTGTGTTGGCTAGCTACACTTTGGAGTACACTATTTCTACATAATCTTGTCTGAAAGTTACTGAGTTTGAGTTTCTGCAGGAGCCCAGAGGATCATTTCTAGGTGTTATCCCATTGGCAATGAAGATTTTGATTGTTACATTCGGTTTAGAGGCATTTATAATGGTCGGCTAAACCATTCTGAGCATTGGGCGAGGAAGCTAGGGTGGGGGAAGATGGCAGATTTTGTGGTAGAAAAGGAAAGAGAGGAGAGATGACTCAGGTATAGTGAAGCGTGTGAAAGGGAGATTGCTAGAGGATGTGAGGCTATAGGTGTGATGGATATATGGAGACAGACGTGGCAAGAAGGATTTGAGGTTCATGTAGAGGACGTGGAACCTGAGCAGTCTTTGTTACCCCATCTTAACAAGCGCGTAAGAGAGACCCCTTCGGCTTCTGATGCAATTTTGTCATGCGGAGAGAGAAGATATATTGGCACATATCTAAACCCACCTAGTGACCAAACCTTCGTGCTTGGATTTCTAAATCAAGGGGAGAATATTTTTGGCCAAGTTGGTATTGGTGGGAGTGACTAATCTGCACCCAGGAGATATAATTTCTCATTCAAAACTTCTATGGCTATGTATATTCTAGTTTTTGGAGGGATTTTTGGATAAGGAGCAAGCACACCAACCTTCGGTCTCATGTCTGGGAGTGGTGCGGGGTACACTATTGGTAGTGGGGCATCATCACAGACTGTCGGCATGTAGTTCAATGGGACTATAGGTACCCTTAGCATGACTACTATAGGACCTGGTGGACCTAGTGGATCCAGTGGATCTAGTGGAACATGACCTGGTGGACCTGGTGGATTGGGTGTATCAGGAGGAATAAGACCTGGTGATCCTGGTGGATCTGGAGGTGGAGGAAACAATGAAGGAAACCAAGGATCTGGCTCAGGAGGACAAGGACCCCTGTAACCCCCTCAAGTCTTCTTTGAGATGTCATTACATTTTTTAGATTACAGAGGTATTGAAGATGTTGTACAGCATGTTCACAAGTGTGAGTTGCTATGGAGCGTGAAAGGGATCACTAGCCCAGAGTGGAAGGTAAGTGAGTTTACAATGATGCTATAAGGGCGCAGGCATAGCTGGTATAGGAAATATGATCCTCATAAAATGGTGGTGGATTATACTACTTTAAAGAATGCCTTCCTAGTAGAATTCCACATTCCTGAGTTTGAATAGAAGAGCATCATCGCCCTGAAGGAGATTTAACAAGGAATGGCAAAGAGTGTGTGAGAGTATGATGCATGATTTAAGACTTTCCTATTGAAATTATCATATGAAATTCACCCTTCACAACATGCTCAATGGTTTGTTCGAGGGTTGATTACACCTTTCAGAAGATATCTCAAAAAAATTTCATAGACCCACGTGAAGCATTGGAGGCCGCTCTGTGCGCTGAGGCTATTGGAAGTTTTGATACTGGTGTTAGCTCATTTTTGGAGGCTCAAATCACAGCTATGGCTAATCAGTTGGAGAAGTTGTCTTCAAGCTCAACGCATGAGATTCATAGTGGGTTATGGTGTACAAATTGTGAAGCAGAGGGGCTTGTCAAGGATGATTTCCCTTAGAGGATAGTACACACCGTAGGCAGTAGATTGTGATATTTTTCATGGGGACCATGATGCTATTAGATGTCCCTTGTTGCAATGCATGATGCAGAAGAATGTGTCCTGCTACTGTAAAATTTATAGATCTACAACCCATGATACTAAGGATTATAGAATCATTGACTAGATCCATGAAGCCATTGATCATGGGGTGTGGCCAAACTAGCATTTCTAGTAGTTCTAAAGGTGATGATCAACTTTACGAGGAGCACACACATGAAGGTGCACGTGGAAGAGGATTTTGTGAAGGATTCTGCGGCTGTGGTAACTTTGGAGGAGGAAGAAGTGATTTCTCGCATGGAACATGTTTTCAATTTTGAGTCAACATACCACTACAAGCACGAGTGCCCATATTTGTTGCAGTGCTCATGGTGCAGAAAGAAGCACAAGTATGAGGAGTTCCCTGAGTTGTTTGAGCATATGAGTCAGTAGCACTAGAAGGAAAAGGGTGCTACAATGATAAGCATTAATAAGGTAGACACCCAATGGATGCCCTGGGTAGCATGTGATGAAGGGCCTGGAACTTGTTTTGCTAACCATAAGAGTAGAGGCAATGTATGCAAGAGAAATGCCAAGGCAGAAGAACCTGGTTTCAAGGGAAGAAGTGGTACATGGGAGGTAACTAGAACCTACGCATCAAAAAGAATTATATCAAGATACCATGGATGTAATTTAAAGTTTACAAGAAGAAATCTAGTGTCTAAAGGAGTAATCCAGGAGAGAAGAGAAAAGAAGGAGGGTCGAGGTGCCAAAGGATAACTTGGATGAGGTCAAGGAAGTATGTAAGATGCTAAGCCAAGAGAATATTATTCCCTTGCTCAGGAGCATGGTTGAGAGAGAAGTTACCACATGCAGGAGAATATTTTGAAAGGCAAGTCTTACATGCAAACCTTCCCCCTTACAGTTTCAACTATGATAGGGAGATCACGTTAAATGTGGTCCTGGATGGATGGCTCCTTAGAAATATCCTCATTGACACAAGTGCGGAGGTCAATGTTCTCACTTTGGATGATTGGCATCACATGGGAAGGCCTACATTATAGCCATCTTCATATGTGTTGTATTTGGAAAATAAAACAAAGGCAATACCCATAGGTGTCTTAAAGGATGTAGCTATCACCATTCAGGGAGCCAAGTTCACTAGGGACTTCGAAGTCTTAGCACTCGCTGAGGTAGAAAATTTCCCATCACTACTTGGGTGCTCATGGTGTTATAAGAACAATGTAGATCTTCAGTTTAACAAGGGGTACATCAGATTTGAAAATGAGGAGGAACGTATCATCATACCCCTGGTTGATGGGAAGTCAACACCCTATACTGAACCTTTGGGAGAAGAAGTCTTGGATAGGATATATGTGCACTCAATCAGTGATCCAGAGATAATCCATCCTACCAACGGGGTTATCCAGTTTGAGGATGCTCAGTTGGTGAGTGGACGCCACCAGTATAGCATGTGATAATTGGGTGCATGGATCCTATGAGTTAATTAGACAACACTTGAGAGGATCGGTGAAAAAGATAACAAAGGCGCACATTATTTGATGACTAGGAGGAAACGAGCTACCTAAGTACTCAAGAGGAGCCTTCCCTAAGATCTTTATAGAGAAGATGGAAGCTTAATGGAAGGAGGAAAAGGAGAAAAGAGGGATTCTAAGTTACATCCTACTAGGAACTGTTGCGCATTGGTGGGTAATGCAGCGAAATAACCTTCTGGAGTGGTGCGAGGTGAGAATTTTCCCTCTCTAATCTGGTTCTCTAGAAGTAATGTGCCCACCACCATCAAAGATTACCATGGTAGTGAGCCCACCTCTTTCCACATCCAATCCTATGAGAGAGTATGGAGAGAAGGTGCCGAAGCTTTACCACCATCCCTTTGGATCCACAAACTGTATTCTACATTGCAAGGTTGCACATAGCACATGGTACATCCACTCTGAGACATGCCACCAAATAAGGAATTGGAAAGAACTAGCGGCTGACCTCATCCAAACATTTGATTATCGAAGCACAAAACCATTGGTTGATATGTCATTATAGGAGGTCAAGTGCCTTACGATGGGGGATAGTGCCAAGACAGAATATAGGCTTGCAGAAATACTAGGAGAGCCATGTTTGGGTGGGAAATTTGGTGAAGATGAGTTTGATGAGGTATAATTGGAGCGTGCATGAATAGTGAAAGAAAAAGGCAAGATAATCTATGTCATAGATGGTGAAGAGATGGAAAATTTGGAGGTTAACCATTCTCTAGGCTCATGCAAAGTGATGGATAGTATTGATAAGATGCTGCACGCCTATCATGAGCCATTAAAGACAAATAATGTTAATATTGGGTCAGAGATTGAACCCAAGGAAGCTATCATTGGATATTATTAGTCGGATAAGGAAGTCTCTAAGATCATTGATCTTTTACGTGAGTTGAGGATTTGTTCCCGTGTGGGTATCATGAGCTCAAAGGCGTTCACCACTCTTTGGGGGAGATGAGGATAAATTTGAAGGAAGGTGCACACTTGATCAGGAAGAGACCCTACCGGATGAATCCTAATCTGCGTATAAAGGTCAAAGAGGAAATAGACAAGATGATAGCGTCAGGGATCATAGAATCTATGGAGGATTCAGAATGGATAAGCCTGATGGTGATTAGTATCAAGAAGGATGGGAGGATAATGATATGTGTTGACTATAGGGATTTGAACGTAGTATGTATCATTGATCCATTTCAAACCCCATTTACTAAAGATATCCTAGAGGGAGTGGCAGGGCGCAAAGTCTACTCTTTCATGGATGGGTTCTCAGGCTATCACTAGGTGAGGATTGCAAAGGAAGACCAGAGGAAGAAATATTTTGCCACCGAGTGGGGAAGTTTTTCCTATACGGTCATGCCTTTTGGATTGAAGAATGTGCCTATTGTATTTTCGCACATTGTAGTACAGGATTTCCATAACTTCATCCATAATTTCCTCCAGGTATACCTTGACGATTGGACCATGTATGGATTGGTCAAGGACCATTGTGATAAGCTGCGGTTGATGTTTGAAAGGTGTCGGCAGTTGAGGATATCCCTTAACATTAAGAATTGTGTATTTTCTACCCCATTCAGAACCCTATTGGGGCACATGTTAGGTTGTGGAGCCTTTTTTTCATATGAGAAAGTATTGAAGACTATACACTAAGAGTACTGTACACTTTCCACAATTGTCTCACTGGGGTTCTTGGGATCGGTGGCGTAGCCCCTGAATTTTCTTTTGGGCCCTTCAAACGTGCCTGATATATCGAGAAACATGATTTTCTCATATGGGTGGGTTTTTTGACCCATAGGTTTATGGGGACAGTTTTGGCCCATGGTTTTGATACCCATGGTTTTGTAAAATTGCTTAAGCAATTGTCTATTTATATAGTTTGTGCATATGGTAGATATAATGAAAACATTGCAGATGTGTTTTGAATTCGGGTGTGAATTTTGTAGAGTTTTTTGAGCATAGCTCCAAATAGATTTGGGTATTATATTGAGAGAGCGGTGGCTTGTAATAAAATATAAGCAAGTGATTCTTGGTGGACATATCCCAAATTTGGTGAAACACATGTTAAATATTGTCTCTTTATGCTATGTTATTTTATTTTGTAATTTGCGGCCTATTTGCACCCATATGCCAATCCATTTTTTGACATATTTGCATCTATTTTAGTGATTCGGTTGAGGGCACCCATGGGCGCATATTTTATCCCTTGTTTCTAACAATTTCCCACTAGAAAAGTTTGGGCCTCTTGCTGAAGCTATTTTGACATCTAGGGAAATCTTTCTTGAGTGGTTGAGCCTTTTCAGGGTTAGATGATGCAAAATTAGGGTTGCATAGATTCAACCCTATAAATATAAAGTCTATGGAAGATGCATAATGAGGGACATAGTATCATATACTACTATCACTCATCTGGATTTACATCCATTCTATTACATTGAGCAGGTCCATATACCCTCCATCATCAAGGCACAAGCTAGGACATCTGCATCACACTTCAGGAAGGGGACTTGGGATTCTATCCAGCTATGTCCATTGCACACATTCTATTACATTATTCTACATTTAGTTATTAAAGGATATTTCTACAAAAGTGCAACTGGCACAAGATGCACCTATGGCAGTGACATGAAACACACTCACTCAGAACTACATCCAGGTCCGAAATATAGTGCAACATTTAGTTTAGTAAGCCCACTGTATAAGAATGGTTCAGCTTAGGTCAATCTAACCCATTCATTTGCATATGGTTGTAAATATTTAGCTTTAGGGTTATAATAGATACTTTGATTTTGGGCCTTTATGTAGGTTATTCTTCCTCTTTACCTAATAGTTTGAAGCATTCGGTAGTACAAGTAAAACTAGTGTTGATAGACTCAACGTTGATAGTTATCAGGATCATCTCCAGGGGTGATTCTAAGTGACGAAATGCAAAGAAAAATCTCTGGGGAACTTTTTCCCAAACTTCAGGGCACTTGTTTTTCTTACCATATGGAAACTAGAGGGATGACCCCAGTCCTAGAGGAAGGTGGAAAATCAAAGGATCTAGCCATAGGTCAAAATCCAAAATTTTTCCTTTGCTGGGACCCCGACTCAGTGGAATCCTACTTCTGGGCATTTATCTAGAAGGACTTCTAGGAGCTTCAGGACAAGAAGAAAAAACGAAGAAAACAAGGAGCAAATGTGGCATCGGGTAATGTATGTTAGGATCCTTAGATTCTCTCTTTGCGCATTAGGGTTTAGTATCTTGGGTTTTACATTCGGGGGCTTCTTCTTATGCTACTCCACATAACATATATGTTTGTTGCATTATATTCAACTCCATTTCGGGCATGTTTTTCTTGGTGATGACTTAGCCTATCTTCATAGTTGGAAACATCTAGTCCATTTTTAGGTTAATCAAGGTAGAATGGGAATACTTGGCTATTGAAGGATGTCAGTACATAATGCCTAATTAGAGATGAAATTACCTAAGGTTATTGGAGAGAGTTGAAAAAAGGGAAGCGAACCTAGGTTGCAACTATGAGGATTTACAAGTGTAAATACTTACAAGTTTTATCAAGGGTATTTCCTTTCATGGCAAGAGGTAAAGCTCCTCTAGATCCTTACTCCCCTATAACCACTTACTTCCACTCACTTCTGTCACTATTGAAATTGATTTGAAAGCAGATCACAACATTATGGCACTATAAACATGTCATATGAGCCATAAAGGCATCCAAATCTTGGGTTGAAGGATATTCCTTGATATTCAAGATCACAAGTTCCTTGATGAGGCATGCAAGATATATGGGATAACATCACCTCAACTCAAAATTAAATCAACTCGGTTGGTTCTAAAAATGAAGGTGGCAGAAAATTACATCGTCGGTGTAGGCTCAGTGGTCATAGTTTCTGTTTGTGATGAATTAATTGTATCATATCTTGAGGGGTTCTAAGTTACAATTGCATTGTTAAGGGATGATGGACCCAAGAACCCCCCAAGTTCATAGGTTCCGGTCAAAAGTGTTTATCTATAAAAAAACTTTGATTCAATTTGACATCTTATGTGTTAAATGGAATTTCCATTGGTAGAGCAATGAAATATGTGTTAAGCTTTAATGTTCAGGTTAGATAATGTAGGGGAGTATTGAGCAATGAATCTATGAATATTCTTTCTAAGAATGGAATCTTCATAGGAAAAATACGGTTCCAGGAACTCTTGTAGAATGGGGTGTCAGAAAGGATGAACTGAACAATAATGGAACTGTGCTAGGAGCATGAGGTTACATGCAGGATCTTACCTCTTTCTTTTTGGGTAGAAGTTCTTGAGTACATCTTATGTACTTGATAATTAGAGGTCCCTCAAGTTCCTTGGATGGAGGCATATCAAAGTAGGCTTGGCATGGTAAGAAATTTGATTATTCATTTCTTAGAGTCTTTGGATGTGAGGTTTTTTTCCATATAGAAAAGGATGATAGGACCTAAAGCTAGATTGCTAAATCTGAAAAATGTACTTTCATTGGTTATAGGTGGTGATGACTTTGGATATAAATGTTGGAGTATTAAGGACAAGAAAATCATTCGATCTCCCCAATGTGGTCTTTAATGAGAAATACATGTGTAATCAATTAGAATAGGAAAATAGGGAAGAATCCAAGAATGAATATGAATGCAGTAGAGGATCTTCCTAGACAAGGGAAAGTGACACATGAATCAGTTTAGGAACCCCCTCAACAAGAACCACAAACTCCTATATTGAGGAGGTCTTCTAGGGTAAGAAGCGAACCTAAATGTTTTCCTCCTTCTCTTTATTATTTATTACTCACTGGCGAGTGGAAAGCTAGTAGAGCTTTGATGAAGCAATGCATGTAGATAACACCAGGAATTAAGTAGGACCAAACCATGGATGAGGAGCCAGGCTCTCATGGAGAACCACAAATGGGATTTGGTGAAGCTACCACAAGGGAAAAAGAGCATTATAGAATGAGTTGGGTGTTGAACAACAGAGTCAAAGAGGAAGAAGGATGAAAGAAAAGATACAAGGCACGGTTGGTGGTCAATTTATCATAGTCAAAAAATGTATAGATTTTGATGATATTTTTTCTCATTGGTAGTAAAAATGACTTCTATTAGAATTATTCTAGGAATAGTTCAATAGAACAAGACTTGCACTTATAGTCCAACTTGATGTAAATGATGGCATTTCTCCACTAGGGTACAAATTTTTTAGAGGACCTATATATGCAGCAGCCAAACAGGCTATGAGGTCAAAGGTAAAGAGGACTATGGTGTGTAAACTAAAGAAGAGTTTGTATGGCTTGAAATAAGCTCCACTAAAATGGTATAATGAAATTTGATATAGCTTCAGGATGAATACAAGGTTATATTATAATTATCAATATATACCATTTGTAATGTATACTAAGCTATTTTTAACATGCCAGTTATATTATCCTTTGTCTGTATGTGGATGAGATGTTGGTTAGAAGGTAAAAATTGCAGGAAATAAAATTACTTAAGAAGCAGCTACATTGAATCCTTTTCTACGAAGGATTTGGGGGCACCCAATCAAATCCTTGGTATGAGGATACAACTAGTGATAAGAAGGAACAAAAGCTGACTTTATCTCAGGAATACCTACATTAAGAATATCTTGGAGAGGTTTAATATGCAGGATGATAAACCGGTTGTGACTCCTTTTGCGGCCATTTCAAGTTATCAAAGGAACTGTGTCCCAAGACAGACAGGAGAGAAACTAAATGTCCAAGGTACCTTACTCATACACTCATTGGCAGTTTGATGAATGCCATGGTGTGCAACTAGGCCTGATAACCCATCCAGTGGGAGTGGTGAGTAGATTTATGAGTGATCTGGGTAGAGATCACTTACAGGCAGTAAAGTCAATCCTTAGTATTTGAGAGGGACCATGGTGATATTTTGTGCTACAGTGAATCAAACACCATTTTGTGTGGTTATGTAGATTCACCAATATAGCTAGAGATGTAGAGCAGGAGGAGCACAACAGGTTATGTTTACACTATAGGTGGGATATGTAGTAAGCTAGATTTCACGACTATAGAAGTTGGTCAGCTTTGTCAACCACAGAACTGAGTATGTTGCAAACCATATAGGCAAGCAAGTGAAATGGTTTGGTTATAATAACATCTTGAGGAGTTGGGGCATAAGCCAGGAGGAAGGAAAGTTCACATAGTTATAGTCGGGAGTGCTATACACCTAGCTAAGAACTCGGCTTTCCACTCTAGGAAAAACATATACAGTTATGTACCATTTGAACCTAGGATGGTTGTTGGAGGAAGAGAAGTTGAAGCTGGAGAAGATTCATACTACCAAAATCCTGCAGACATGATGACCAAGGTGGTCATAAAGGGAAAAACTGAAGATATGTGTTCATGCTTTGGTTGGTCTTCATATAAACTAGTGAAGGGTTGAGAAGCTTGCTCAGAGGAAAACTAGTCTCCAAGTGGGATATTGTTAGGTTGTGGAGCTTGTTTTCATGTGAGAAAGTGTTGAAGAATATACACTAAGAGTATTGTACACTTTCTGCATTGTTCGTCGGGGTTGCGTGGGTTCGGGGGTGTAGCCCCCGAGAATTTTTTTTGGCCTTAAAATGTGCCTGATATATTGGGAAACATGATTTTCTCATATGGGTGGGTTTTTTGACCCATAGGTTTATGGGACAGTTTTGGCCCATGGTTTTGATACCCATGGTTTTGTAAAACTTGCTTAAGTAGTTGTCTATTTATGTGGTTTTGTGCATATGGTAGGGTTAATGTAACATTACAGATGTGTTTTGAATTCAGGGTGCGAATTCTGTAGAGTTTGTTGAGCATAGCTCCAAATAGATCTGGGTATTGTATTGAGAGAGAGGTGGCTTGTAATAAAATATGAGCAAGTGATTCTTGGTGGATGTAGCCTAAATTGGGTGAACCACGTTAAATATTGTCTCTTTGTGTTGTGTTATTTTATTTTACACTTTTATTTCAGATCTGTAATAATTTTCTACATATTAGTTTTCTACTATTGTGATTATATGAGGGATTATTCCACATATTTTATCCTTTATTTCCTAACAATTAGTATCAGAGCCTTGGTTCGGTTTACTGAAGTGTTGAATCACATGGAAAGTTTTATCTTGAGTGGGAGCTATGGCCGATGATGGAAGATCTAAGGGTTGATAAATTCAATGGGAAGAATTTTAGTCTTTGGAAGATGCAGATGGAAGATTACCTTTATCAGAAGGATCTTTATATTCCATTGTCTAAGAAAGTGAACAAACCCTTGAGCATGATGGATGTGGAATGGGATTTTTTAGATATGAAGGCACTTGGGAACAATCTGCTATGTGTCTTGCATCTTCGATAATTATTTAATGTTTCAAAGGAAAAGACTACAAAAGAAATGATGAATGCATTAGGGAAGTTGTAAGAAAAACCCTCTGCCTCTAATAAGATATTTTTAATAAAAAAATTGTTTAATATGAAGATGTTCTGAGAATGGTTCAGTAGACAAATCATTTAAATTATTTTAATATAGTTGTAAATATGCTATATTCAGTTACAATAGAATTTGATGAAGAAGTTAGTACTTTATTAGTTTTGTGCTCTTTACCTGAGGATTAGAATAGCCTGGTAATGGCGGTAAGCAACTCAGTTCCAGCTAACTCAAAGTTGAAGTTTGAGGATGTTGTAAGGGTGATTATAAGCGAGGAAATGTGAAGAAAAAGCTTTGAGGAATCTTCTACTTCAGGGAATTCTTTGACAATGGAAACTAGAGGGAGACAGAAGAATAGAGGAATCTATGGAAAATTCAAAGGATCGGAAAAGCTCAAAATCCAAAAGAAAGATAGTATGTTGGCAATGTTGAAATTCTAGGCATGCAAATAAGGACTGTTGGGAGCTTCGGGACAAGAAGAAACAACATGAAGAAAACAAGGAGGAAAATGTGGCAATAGGTAATGTATGTCTGGATGCTTTGATTCTTTCTTTGCACAATATTACTTAATCTTTGAGTTTTAGATTTGGGGGCTTCTTTCCATGCTACTCCACATAGAAATTATTTTGTTGATTATGTTCAAGAGGATTTTGGGCATGTTTTTCTTGGTGATGATGAGCCTTACAACATAGTTGGAAAATGTTCTATTCAGATTAAGATGTAGAATGGGAATACATGACTATTGAAGGATGTCAGACATGTGCCTACCCTAAGATGGGACAGGTAATTGGGAAGTGATAGTTGTACTGTGATATTTACAACAAACTCTTGGAAGGTTACCAAGGGTGTTGTTGTGGTGGCAAGAGGTAATAATGTTGGAACCTTGTATTTAACCACTGATAGCACTAATGTTTGTAATCTTGTGCTTTAGAACCAGGTACACTAGCACTATAGGCTTGGTCATATGAGCCATAAGGGCATGGAGATCATAAAGAAGGATTTTCCCGGATATATAGAAATAGGTTTGGATTTTTGTGAGGACTACATATATGGGAAACAAAAGTGAGTAAGGTTTCTCAAGGTTGGACCTACAAAGAAAGAGAGTAGTTAGAGTTGGTGCATTCTGATGTGTGGGGGCCGACTCATGTATCATCTCTCTTGGGGGTTTAAGTTATTATGTTAGCTTTTTTTGATGATGCAACAATGAAAGTTTGGGTTTATTGACTATTAGAACTAAAAAATCTGATGTATTTGACACTTTTGTTAAATGAAAAGCCTCGGTAGAGAATGAAATATGGCTTAATCTAAAATGTCTCAGGTAAGATAATGGAGGGGAGTATTGCAGCAATGAATTTAATGATTATTTTTCTAAGAATGGAATCCATAGGAAAAATACGGGTTCCAAGAACTCCGCTACAAAATGGGGTGTGCAGAAAGGATGAACAGATCAATAATGAAATGTGCTAAGGAAGCATGAGGTTACATGCAGGACTACCTCTTTAGATTTGGGCAGAAGCAGTGAGCACAACTGTGTACTTGATAAACAAAGGGCCCTCAAGTGCCTTTGATGGAGGCATTCTTGAGGAGGCTTGACATGGTGAATAAACGTTTATTATTCGATTTCTTAGAGTTCTTGGATGTGAGGTGTTTTTCCATATAGACAAGGATGATACGACCAAGCTAGAGGCTAAATCTGAAAAATGTACTTTCATTGGTTATGGTGGTGATGACTTTGGATATAAATGCTGGAGTATTAAGGGGAAAAAAAATCATTTGATCTAGGGATGTGGTCTTTAATGAGAAAGTCATGTATAAGCAGCAGTTGTAGGAAAACATGGAAGAATCCAAGAAAGGATATGCAGCAGTAAAGGATTTTCCAGATGGGAGAGTGACACATGAACCAATTCAGGAACCCCCTCAACAGGAACCCCAAACTCGTATATTGAGGAGGTCTTCTAGGGTAAGAAGATAAGCTGAATGTTTTTCTCCTTCTCTTAATTATTTATTACTCACTGATAGTGGATAGCTAGAGATATTTGATGAAGCAATGCATGTAGATGCCAGAAACAAGTGGGAGAAAGCCATGGATGAGGAGCATTAGGCTCTCATGGAGAACCAAACATGGGATTTGGTGAAGTTACTCGAGGGAAAAAGAGAATTATAGAACAAGTGGGTATTCGAAGTGAAAGAGGAAGAAGGAGGAAAGAAAAGATATAAGGACCGGTTGGTGGTCAAGGGGTTTGCACAGAAAAAAGGTATAGATTTTGATGAGATTTTTTCTCCTATAGTAAAACTGACTTCTATTAGAACTATTCTAGGAATAGTTGTAGCAGAAGACTTGCACTTAGAACAACTTGATGTAAATACTACATTTCTCCATGGTGATTTGGAGGAGGAACCTATATATACAACAGCCAGAGGGCTATGAGGTCAAAGGTAAAGAGGAGATGGTGTGCAAACTGAAGAAGATTTTGTATGGCTTGAAACAAGCTCCACGCTCAATGGTATAAGAAATTTGATAGCTTCATCATGGAGCAAGGTTATATTATATGTCATTTTGACTATTACATGTATACACAGAAATTTGAGGATGACAGTTATATTATCCTTTGTCTATATGTGGATGACATGTTGGTTGCAGCTAAAAACATGTAGGAAATCAAAGTACTCAAGAAACAACTAAGTGAATCCTTTTCTACGAAGGATTTGGGGGCAGCCAAAAAAATCCTTGGTATGAGGATATCTCAGGATAGGAAGGAATGGAAGTTGACTTTATCTCAGGAAGAGTACGTTAAGAAGGTCTTAGAGAGGTTTAATATGCAGGATGCTAAACCGGTTGGGACTCCTTTGGCAGGCCATTTCATGTTATCAAAGGAACAGTGTCCCAAGACAGAGTAGGAGAGAAACCAGATGTCCAAGGTACCTTACTGATCAGCAGTTGGCTAGTTTGATGTATGCCATGGTGTGCAACAAGTCTGATATTTCCCATGCAGTGGGAGCGGTGATTAGATTTGTGAGTGATCCATGTAGAGATCCTTGGCAGGAAGTAAAGTGGATTCTTTGGTATTTGAGAAGGACCATGGGGACAATTTGTTGTTATAGTGGATCAAACACCACTTTGTGTGGTTATGTAGATTTAAATATGGCTGGAGATGTAAACAGCAGGAGGAGCACAATAGGTTATGTTTACACTGTAGGTGGCACAACAGTAAGCTAGATTTCACGATTATAGAAGTTGGTGGCTTTGTCAACCATGGAGGCTGAGTATGTTGCTGCCATATAGGAAAGAAAGGAAATGATTTTGTTACAACAATTACTTGAGGAGTCGGGGCATAAGAAGGAAGAAGGAAAGTTGCATAGTGATAGTCAGAGTGCTATACACCTAGCTAATAACTTTGCTTTCCACTCTAGGAATAAGCATATAAAGTTAAGGTACCATTTCATCAGGATATATTTGGAGGAAGAGAAGTTGAAGCTTGAGAAGATTCATAATAATAAAAATCTTGCAGACATGATGACCAAGGTGGTCACAAGGGAAAAACTGAAGCTGTGTTCAGCTTTGGTTGGTCTTCACAGAAACTAGTGAAGGGTTGAGAAGCTTGCTCAGAGGAAAACTAGTCTCTAAGTGGGAGATTGTTAGGTTGTAGAGCTTGTTTTCATGTGAGAAAGTGTTGAATACTATACACTAAGAGTAGTTTACACTTTTCATAGTTGTCTCACCGGGGTTCATGGGTTTAGAGGTGCAGCCCCTGATTTTTTTTTGGGCCTTAAAATGTGTCTGATATATCAGGAAACATGATTTTCTCATATGGGTGGGTTTTTTGACCCATAGGTTTATGGGATGGTTTTGGCCCGTGGTTTTGATACCTTTGGTTTTGTAAAACTGCTTAAGTAGTTGTCTATTTATATGGTTTTGTGCATATGGTAGATATAATGAAAACATTGTAGATGTGCTTTGAATTAGGGTGTGAATTCTGTAGGGTTTGTTGAGTATAGCTCCAAACAAATCTGGGTATTGTATTGAGAGAGAAGTGGCTTGTAATAAAATCTGAGCAAGTGATTCTTGGTGGATGTAGCCCAAATTGGGTGAACCATGTTAAATACTGTCTCTTTGTGTTGTGTTATTTTATTCTGCAATTTTATTTGAGATCTGTAACATTTTCTGCATATTAGTTTCTAATGTTGTGATTCCGTCAGGGATTATTCTGCATATTTTATCCCTTCTTTCCTAAAAACACATCATATGCAAAGAAGATTTTTTGGTATATCCTACCAAAATTGCAGTGATTGTGGGATTGGGGAAGCCAACTAGTCAAAGCACATTGCGTGGATTTCTTGGACACATGAGATACTATCGAAAGTTCATCAAGGGGTATACCAAGATCTCTATAGCTTTAGAGGAGTTTCTCAGGCATAAAAGTTCCTTACACTGGGGAGAGGAGCAATAGAAGGAATTTGACACATTGAAGGATAGGCTTGTCACCGTGCCTATATTATGTTTTCCCTCTTGGGACAAGTCCTTCCATGTTCATGTGGATGCCTTTGGAATGGCCATTAGGGCAAGTGCTGGCACATCCTAGTGAAGGAATTTTTGATCACCCCATATGCTTTGAAATCAGGTAGTTAACACCAACAGAACAAAATTATACTATAACTGAGTGCAAGGCATTGTCTATTATTTATGCACTCCATAAGCTCAGGCATTATTTTCTAGTAACTCCCTTTATCTCTACACTGACCACATGGCATTAAAATATTTGGTGAACAAGCCCATTCTACGAGGGTGCATATGTCGGTGGGTGTTGCTATTCCAAGAATTTGAGTTCACCGTAGAGGTCAAACTAGGCAAGAGTAACTCCAGACCTGACCATTTGTCTAGGATTGATTCAGTGGAGGACGCGTAGAGCATTGAAGATACCATGCCAGGTGCAAATCTGTTTAGGTTGCGACACCCACCCTAAGACTTGGAGGATATTGTTGTGTTCCTTAAGATGAGTATGGTGTCAAAAGGGATAAATACATTAGAGAGAAAACAACTAGTCATACGCACTGTGCCCTACATGTTGATTAATGGGGACTTATAAAAACCAGGGCATGATGAAGTTTTGTGTAGGTTTGTGCTAGAGCATGAGCACCTCACCATTAGAGAGAAGTGCACGGAGGAAGTGCAGGTGGGAATTATGCAAGCGATGACACCGTGCACAAGATATTAATGGAAGGATTATGGTGGGAGACGCTGTTTAAGGATTGTAAGGAGTATTGTAAAGCATGTGACCATTGTCAGTGCATTGGCATGCTAGGACAGAGGGATGAAATTCCCTTACGCCCCATCCCTAGTGTTGAACCCTTTGAGAAATGGGTAATAGACTTTATAGGCCCTATTGCACCAGTAACACATAGGACTGGATCACGCTATGTGATCACTAGCACAGACTATTTGACAAGGTGGGCAGAGGGCAGCCCCAACTAAGGACTATACACCAGCTACAACAAAAATATTTTTGTGGGAGAACATTATCACAAGGTATGTACGCCCTTTAATTTTAACCAGTGAGAGGGGTACATAATTCTTGAATGAGACCTTGAGGATCCTGTTAGCAGAGTTCATGGTGGCATCACAAAACTACTCCTGACCACCCTTAGGCAAATGGAACCGTTGAGGCATTTAAAAAAATACTTAGTCACACATTGACTAAGATATGTGATGTCGAGAGATGGGATTGGGATTACAAGTCATCAGCTGTGTTATAGGCTTATAGGACAACTGATAATAGGCTGAACAAAGCCACACCATTTCAATTGGTGTTTGGCACGGAAGTTGTCCTGCCAGTCGAATTCATGTTACCTTCTCTACATATAACACGCACATGAGAGCTGGTTAATGAGAAAGCGTTAGAAGAAAGAATTGATGAAATAATGAAGCTGGATGAAAGATGATCACTAGCTAGATGGAGACAAACAATAGAAAAAACAAATGAGAAAGCATGGCATGATTGCCACATTAGGAACACGAAGTTTACGGTTGGGCAGATGATCTTATTGTATGATTCTAAGTTTTTACACCATCTAGGGGAAGTTGAAGGTCCATTGGTAAGGTCCTGATAAAATATAGTACATCCTTGATTCAGGCGCATGCCAGTTACAAGCGCTGGATGGAACAAAATTACCAAGACACTTCAATGGGAGTAGGATGAAGCCCTACTATAAATAAGTCTTCTTGGTGTTTGTCGATAAGGTAGTGTTGCCAGCTAGTTTAGGATTTTCTCTGAGTAGTTTCCTTTTTTGTGTTTCCCTTTCTCATTGTTATTTTTGTTGCACCTTGGCTACCAGTAATCTCATTACTCTCTAGTGAAGTTGTATATGCACATAGGACCGCACATCAGTTTAGTGTGGGGTGGAGTAAGGTGGAAGAAATTGAAGTATGAAGTGCCAGGAAGGATTGGATTGCAAAGCCTCGTTGAATGACCCAGTGAAGAAAGTACATGCAACGAAAGGTGAAAAAGAATGGTGGGTTTCAATAAGATGCTACATTGGGGATCCACGTACAAGATAAAAAGAAGCGCATAAGTAACATGAGGTAGGCGAGAGTAAAAATTAGGACAGAAGAAGTTCCCGGCACAGGGTACGCACGTGTAAGAGTCTCATGTCTAGATGATTTGTTTGCGCACCAGAAGCCTGGAGAATGGTCCGCATAAGGTTGGGTACATAAGAAAAAGTGTGAAAGTCAGGCTTGCACCAGAAGGGTGGAAAATTGTCCACGCAAGGTTAGGCGTGTGAGTTAAGGCATGAAAGTTGGGCTTGTTTGAAAAATCCGCATTAAGTGTTATGTACAGTGGTAGGTAAGGTAGCATTTTATGTTACAAAGAAGGAAAAGCTATAAATAAAGGGGTCAAGGCATTTCATTTTCACTTTGTGAACAAGAAGAAAGAAATGTTTTTGCATACTTGCAAACTAGGGCTTCCAGAACCAATCCGTGTGAAGAAAAATTTGAAGAGGGTGAGTGTGAGTAGCTAGTTTGGATTTGCGAACTATAAGGAAGGGGTTTCATGGGCATAAGGGAAATCATGAGAAGGTGCCGTATTGTGAAAGGAGTATCCCAGTTAGGGTTTGACAAAATAGGGCACAGGTTTGAGATCTAAGGTTGGAAGAAGTGGAAGAACAGAGTAACAAGGAGTGATTAAAGTCATAATAGGACCTAGACAATGGAACCCAAGAAACCAGTTACCACACCTAAGAAAGGAAAGGGAAAGGGTAAGGATAAGCAACAAGAAATTGACACAAGTACAAACGAAGAGTGGTATGCAGAAATACAATACCTAGATGGAGTATTGCTAGGAAAGGAGTGGGATTCCCATTTGAGAAACATGTCTGTAAATGAATACAATCATCGTACAAACACAATTGAGAAGGAGATGGCACTGGAGTTAGTGCACCCAAAAAATAAAAGGACACTAGAGGGTTTGCCCATCTATAATGATGATGTGAAGGTCAAGATGGAAAAGGTAGGGTTATTGCAACTCTTTGAGTTGCCCTACTTTGGGAAGCCTAAGTACCTATACCAACGGATGATGTCGCGGGTTCATGAAGACTACTTCCACTTCGTAGGGAGCAAGATGCACATTACTCCTTAGCTCATTTCACATTTCATAGGCCTAATATGTGAAGGAGATAGTTTAAAGGATGACTTAGGTGAAAAAGAGGCAGTTAAGGAAACCATCGCTGCCTATGTATACAAAAAGGTGGAGTCTATCAAAAGTGCCATTATTTTGAAGCATCCAGACCTAGTGCCACCCACACAAAAGTACTGGTCCACTCTTGAGTGCTTACAAGATCTGACACGTATTCTCACCATGGAGAGACAACCATTGGCCCTGGAGTCTGCAGAAGAAGTGGCAGTGTGCATGGAGAAAGAGGACAAGTTGAATGTGGTAGCACTCATTGTTGAGTATAGCAAGGTGTTAGTGGGTGTTAAGATTGCTTCCCAATTTTTTGAGGCTGCATATGATAATTATGCAGATAGGGATAGGGTAACAAACACCCTGGTCACCACTCATGAAGTAGAGCTGAAGAAGTTCTAGGAGAAATAAAGCAAAACGGGCGGAAAGGGACAGAGTCCTGGCCAAGGTTGAAAATAAGTCTGAGGCCATTGAAACCTTAAGGGGTTAAATCAAAATCTGGTTGAAGGAACTATACCCATAAATCACTAGGAGGATGGACGTGCTTGAAAACCTGGGCAAGGAGCTAGAAAAGGGTGTTAACACTTTGGGTGCCTAGGGAAATGGACTAAGTTTTGAGGAGGTAAGCGCCCTATTTGGAAACCTCTGTACGAAATCACAGAGTGAGGTCAACGCATGGAACAAGTTAGAGGCTGACTTGCAGAAGGATTTTCCTAGCTTGTTGAGCTAATGCCATCCCTTCCCCATTCTTTCTTCTTTCCCACATTTCTCATCCCCTTATTCTTTTTTTCAGAATGTAATTCTACATCTTGTTTCCCTTATCTAGTGAAGAAGTGTTCCCATGGATGGAGAACAGGTGTCGTGTGGGGTGATGTTGGGCCCCTAAAATATCAACTAAGTGCACCAAGGCACGTAGGCTCACAAAGCTTAATTGAAGGATGGGAGCACAAGAAGAAAGCATGCAAGGCCTAGTAGAATAAGGGCACACAAGATAAGGCACAAAGGGCAGGGGTTAAGCAAGGGTTTAAGGAAACCCATGGTGTGCGTGTGAAAAGTGCTCATGTTTCAGAGCTTAGCCACATTTGGCGTTTAGGGTAGGACACAGGGAAGAAGGACCTGACCGCACGTGTGAAGTGAATAAGGTGTTAGATTGGCCATGTGAGGCCCAAAAAAGGAATATTCTTAACGATGGAGGTGCACATGGGAGACCATCATATCAGAACATGCATAGCCCATGTTGGAGAGAAAGCGCACCTAGGAGACCATCATGGAAGAATGTGGAAGAGCCCATACCTAAAGGAACATGTCCCTATGGAGAGCCCATATAGACGCTTGGCAACAGATCAGAGGCCACAGAAGAAGGTGTTGGTACCGTAAGATGCCTATATATATGAGCATCCACAGAAGAGAGAACATGATAGATGATAGAAGGATTAGAGAATTGAAAGGATGACATAGTTTGAGAATAGAGAGAGTAGAGCTCTATAGATATATTGCAAGAACTCTATGGGATTGGGTAGAGGTCATATGTTAGATTAATGTATGAAGGGGCTGGGATATGAATTTTCTTTGTATATATGAAGGACATGATCCCTACTGTGATGTATGACTTCAGTTTGATCAAGCTGTGGTAGTCTAAATGGATTCATTGATTGTAATGAGTATGAATGTAATGAGGTTACAAACATAGATGAGCATGCATGCAATTGATTCAATCCCTATCTATGTCATTTCATTTATGTTCATGGAAGTTATGAAGTAGATGTAAGGTCTTATGTATTTTCCTTTCTATTGTAGTTACCTATCATCTGAAAATACTCTGTTTGGAATGAGCACATTTGTCTAGAGGCCGCTCTGAGTCCTATGATGAATGTATGTCTCATTGCCACAATTATTCATTAAGTTCCTAATTTAGATGATGGTTTCCCACTTAACTCACATAAAAGAGAGACTCGGTGCCTATGCGTGCCTTGGGTGAGCACCTAGTTCCAAGTGGGTGATAGGCTGGTGTGCATGGGATTACCTTGTTCTTCTGGTGGGTGTAAAAATGACTACCTTCTTGTCTGGAAAATCAGCTAGTGCTACATGTGCATATTTGATTCTTCCTACCAATGGCACTTGTTTGGATTCCATTGAGTAGTAAGTTCCATTTACCTAGGTCAAGGTGAGGCATAGAGAATTTACAACTTTAGCTGGCATCACATTTTTTGAGGCTCCGGAATCTATGATACAATTATTTAGCTGGAAGCCTTTAATGAGGAGTGACATGTAGAAAGGTTCAACCCTGCTGGTTTTGGAAGAACTGAGGGCTAGCATGTTTTGGGAAGGTGGTGTGGATGGTGTGGGAAATAATCCTTTAGAGTTAGGACTCGAGGATACAGGGTTACCACCACGAACTACATTAATAAACCTGTCAAACTGGGCAGGGTGTGTTTGTAGTTATTCTATTTTTAAGAGCTGGACTTTGGTTTTTCTTGCATGTTCCACAAAGTCAAATGGGGTTATGGTGAGTGAGGAAGAGGTTCCAGAAATGGAGGAAGATTTATATGATAGAGGATTTGTTACTTTCCATGTTGAATTCTCCTTTTTGGGTGTAGAAATTTTCCTTGGAAGGGGGTGAGGGTGTAGCTTTTGATTGAACTGTAGATGTTTTTTTAGGAACAACATTTAAAGGAGAATTGTTCTTAGCAATTTTTGAGTAGGGAGAAGAATTAGATGACTTACTTGGCATAGTATCATGATCCCTGATAACCAGTGAGTTTGGTTTTTCTTTGGCTAACTCCATAGAAGGTGGTAATGATGATACTCTACTGATGATTTTATTTTGTGTGACCTCTGGAGGAGAATCTTCTTTATTCTTCTTATCCTTTACTGTAACAGTTGAAGATGAAGCACCTTTCCTAGATTTTGCATGAGTGAAAACAACACATGAGAAACTTGGAGCTTCTTCATTATCCTCATCTTCATCATCAACGTACTTAATTAGGCCTTTGTGCATATCAACTTCCTCGACCTCAAGATAGTTTTCATAGTCTTCCATATTTTCTTCTTCAGTTTCATCAATTTCTACTTCCTCCTCTGGCTCTTCGGTGTCACATATGGCATTGACTGGTGGTGCTTTAAGAGCAATCCAATGAGGAGGTGGAGAAATCCTTGGCCTATCTAGAGGGTTTAGTTTCTTTGAGGCATTTCGTATTGTGATCTGAGATAGCTGCTTCTTCAAGGAAACCAAGTCATTTGTGATTTTTTGGAACATCGGATCTATGGTGATAGAGTTTGAATTCTGACCCTTTTCCTTTCCATTGGGGCCTTTCATTTTTTTGAAAAGGATTAGATCATCATCAGTTTCTATTCCATAGTCTTGGGCTTCCCTCAATGCTCTTGGTTGGGCTCTTTTGAGGAAGAAACTTGTTTCTGATGGCAAAGCACTGATGAAAAACCTCTTCAAATTATTTTTAGGAGGCACCACATCTTCAGGGATCCTTCTTATCACTCTATCATATCTTGCTACAAAGTCCCTCATTAAATCAGAAGTTTCTTTATTCATTTATACCAATTGGACCAAAAGATCCTGACAATCTTCTGTGCTCTTGAACCTATGTTCGAATGCACTTCTTATATCCTTCTAACAGGTGACAGAACTCAATGGTAGCATGTAGAACCATTAAGAAGCTTTCTCTTGAAGTGATTGTAGAAAGAGTCGGACTGATACATCTTCATCCTCAACACCCAACACACCAAAACCAGTGATAAATGCTTCTATATGCTCTTTAGGGGGTTGAGAACCATCCCCTCTAAATTTTGGGAAGTTTTTTCTCGATCCTATCGGTAGCTCATGGAGTGGTTGAGTAAGAGCTAGTGGATAGGTGTTTCCTTCCCATGGTATGTTAGGCCTACGGTCCTCACGATCATGTTCACACTCATAATCAAGATTCCCTATTCTATTTCTATTTCTAGCTTCCAACCTTGCTAAGTATACGGCTTCTTCTGCTACTCTTTTTTCTACCTCAGCTTGAAGTCTCTCGATTTCATTGATTTGAGATCTTATTTTTTCTTCATCTCTCGCCTCTCTTTCTCTAGCTTCTTCTTTGGTCTCCATGTCAGTGAAGTATACAAGGTTCTCACTGATATATGGAAATTCACCATCCAAAGGATTGGTAACACTCAAGTTCCTAACATGACCAGTTTCTTGAAAAGGAAGCCTCTGGATTCCGAGTAGCTCTTGTCTCTTTTTATGTTCCTCAAAAATGGGATTAGTGTGTCCTCCTTGTCTCTATTTCCAGATGTATCTTCTATCCACCATCTTGAAAATCTATGCTCTTCTTTGTGGTGCTGGAATTTGTCTTTACCTCTCCAATTCAACAACGCATTCTTCTTCAAGGTCAAGAATTATCATGGCAATGAAGTAGTGATTGGCACTTTGTCTATTATGTCAGATAGCTTCCCTCAAATCTGAAGCAACATCTTCTTGGATGTGGAAGATAAATTTGGGTCTTTCAATAGGAGGGTTTCCCAAAATAGTCGTGATTTGAATCCATGTCACTCATATAGCCATTTAAATTCCAAAAAAAATTCTCTCTCTTTTTTTGAATTTTTTGACCTTGCGGTGGCATTCAAGTGCAGATGTTGCTAAATCTGCCCCATGGTGGGTGCCAAAAAAATGTTAGTGAGAAAATTTTTCAGGAAAATAAATTTTTGAAATCCTTGCCAATGCTTTGGGAATCTAAGTCCCTCTACTTAAATGGTGCAGCTTTCGTATATGCATGCACGATAAAATGTGGATTTTTGTGGTGGGATTTCAACTGAGGATCCAATAGGGGCACTCCACTGACCCTGTGGAAAATGCTTGCAGTTATCTGCAAGAGGGAATTTTATATGAAGGTGGGAAAGGGAGTGAGAAAAGAGGTAGGAGAACTAATGTTGTAGGTAGAAAATCAGATTCCTACATGTACTAGTGAGAAACTTCAACACATGCATTCGTGAGAAGAAACAACTCTGCAAATGGCAACAAGACGAGATAAGATTCTGAACTCAATGTTTCTAAAATATCATCATCAAAGAGGCTAAAAAATCCTTCTTCTTGTATTGATGCTTAAATAGAAGTTTTACAAAATGTGGGAACGGAATAAATTTGAGAATGGAGGAAAGTAGAAGAAAATGGCTATCTCTTTTGATTTCTCTAAGTAAAATGCACTCGTGATTCTATAAGATCAATTATCAACCCCTTTACAATGGAATGAAGAAGCCATTAAATATCTTGTAAGAAATGGTTACAACTTCTTCTTTGTTAGTAAGAAATGGTTTACAATATTTTTAATCATCTACATCCATCCAGATTCTTGATTCATGAAGAAACACCAATGGTGAGAAAAACTAGACTTTTCATTATGCACCCACTACAATTATTTTGTAAATTTGAATTTGAACTGTTCATCTTACCTTTGAAACTTTAAACCAGAGTCATCCACGTGGGAGAAATTTACTAGAGCAGGAGTGGAGGATGCCTTTTGCATTTTGTGACTTTATAGAGATTTGGCATTTTTTACATTTCTGGTTTGCCCTTCTGCTTTTGATATAAGCCTGACATGTGGCTTCACTTGATTGGTGAAGGAATCATCACTCGATTTATGAATTTTAGAAATTTTTACAAAAAGGCTCAAAACCTCAAAGTTCTCCATCAACCTGCTTCCCCTCTTTAACTCTTTTGGTGCCGGCTCAACATTTGACTTTTTCCCTCTTGGAAATAATTCCCAAAAACTCAAAAGGCTCTGACAATCCACCTCCCCGCTTTGAGTATTTTCATGCAGGATTCATATTTTATTTTTTCCTTAGTGTGGGTGGGGTTGTGGGTCACTTTTTAACTTTAAGCCCCCTTAATGAAAACATGGCTCAAATTCTCAAATCTCCCCAATGGCCCACTTCCCTGACTTGACTTTCTATTTGGGCTTAATATTTGACTTTCTCCCTTTTTTTGGTGGGGCCATATATCTGACCCTTGACACGTGGAGATTTGGCGCTCATTTGGAACTTGCCTTTAGATTTTGCCTTTGAAGTTACGTCAGGCTAACATGTGGAGAGCTCCACCAGTTCTTTTATACTTAGCTGATTCGGACTTACTTCCCTCTTGAATTATGTTGACCTATAGACATGTCAAGAACTGACACTCATTTGAAGATTGGATCTTTGGTTTCATTACTAAAATTATGTTGTTGAGGCTTCCACCAACCCGCTCATACTTAGTCAATTTAAGCAATGGTCTTTGTCCCTTTTTTGGACCTAGGACACGTGGAGGATTGCCACAAGTTTGAGAACTACCCCTAGCTTCGACCCTTGAAATTGTGTCGATGAAGCACATGGCGCCATCTGCTGACCCTTCCATATTTAGCTGATTTGGCCTTGTTTTATCTTCAATTTTGACCCTGGACACATGGAAATCCTGCGCTTATTTGTGGACTATCCATTGGGCCCTACCCTTAGATTTTCATCATTTGGACATGTGGAGGCTTCCAATGTTGCTCAAAATTGGCCATGTTGCATCCAATCAGATATATCCACATACACATGGATAATGGGGCCAAAATTTGATGGGGAAGATAATCCCGTTATTCACGACTGTGGAAAAATGTAGAGAAGAAGAAAAATCCACCATTTTGCACCTGATTTTCAAATTTCTTTTGCGAACCAAGGAATTGAAAATAATACAAGGTTCAACAATCCATGGCCATAGAAAGATTGATAAATTCATTCAAATGAGGACAACAATAAAATTTTCACGCATATAGACAAGAAAACGGAAAATTAATCAAAACATGTAGACTAAAGAGTATTAAACAACTTCAAAGCATGTATTTCTCTATCTTTTCGGACTTCCAACTTTACTTGAACAGTTATGGAGGGTGTGAGCTCAATTTTTTTGAATTTGACTTTAAAATGAGGGTGAGATTTTGAGGGTGGCAACATGAAGTTAGGAGCAAGTGGATAGGATGAAATGGCGGGTGTAAAAGGAGTTTAAAGAAGTGAGGAGGAGTTAGGAGATGGAGATGCACGGGAAGTAGCTAGCTGAAGTTGATGTATTTGAGTTTGTAGATCTTGATATAAAGAAGATAGGTTAGGAGTGTTTGAAGAAGAACTAGGTTGTGCATTAGAAGCATTGGGTTAAAGGAGAGGAGCAATAGAAATAGGAATGGAAGTAGGAATGGAGGTAGGAATGTGAAGAGGTTGGATGGAGGCCACGAAATATGAAGAACAACCTACAAGAGGCATATAAGAAACATCTCGAGAGTGCTTGGAAAAAAGTAAAGTATTGAGAATATGTGGGATATGTGTAGGGTTGGTACGTAATTCTTGATGAAAATAAGTGAGCTTGTATAATTACTATCAGATGTTTCAATTTTTTTAAGAGGAACATTGCTTGAGTTAGCAAAAGGATTATCATATTTAGCCATTGATTAAAAAACCCTACAGGTAGATGGGGAAAGCTCAATGTGTTCAAAATATACAAAACGGTCACTACATGTAACATGCATAAGAATGTATGATTCAATCGGATGGGTTCACCAAATGATTTAATAAAAATAAACTTTTTTTAAAACACTAATTGCAGAGTAACTGAATGTAAACAATGATATAAAATTTCTAGATGCAATATGACACAAAAAATAAGCAAGTAAACTATAAAACCTTAATCAAAAGATATAAGAAAGATAAGTTAGGTGATTTGTGTAATATTTAAGACTTGTACAGACTAGGAAAAATGGTGAACATAAGGTGAACAGTTTCATCAATGCTCGACATAAATTCTATAACTCACAGATCAAGATTGTAGTCATCTTTACACCCACCAAAGAAAAATGGAATCCCATGCGTGGCGGCCTATCACCCAGCGGGCTCTGGGCACTCACCTAAGGCACACGAGGGTGCTGAGTCTCTCATTTATGTGATTTAAATGGGAAACATCATCTATGATAGGGAATTAAAAAGAGTAAGTGGAAACAAAACATACATTTATCATAGAACTCAAAACGGCTTCTAGACAAATGCAGTCATCCCAGATCGAATGGTACTTAACAGATTATAGATAGCAACCAAAATAGAAGGAAAATGCATAAGGATTTACATTTATTCCATAAACATTCATGAATTAGAACTGTAAGTTATAAATATGGACTAGAATCATTAATATCATATTCAACCAAGTTTGGTAACCTCATTACATCCATTCGATCCATTACAGACTACCACAACTGTGAAGAATGAAGTCATACATCATAGTTTGATTTATATCCCTCAATTCTCAAGAGAAAATTTACAATCCCAACCCCTTATTACATCCTTTTCCTATAAATCTCTACCCAACCCTACAGAGTTCCTTGCAGTATATCTGCAGAGCTCCGCTCTCTACTAATCTATATCAGTCTATATATCTATTCTCCTTAGCGGGAACTTGTATATAGAGGATTATTGAATCACCAACTTATCTTTCTGTGGCTTCAACTCCATTGCTAAGCATAAAATTTGGTCCTCCATGGGGCATGCTACTTTAGGCCCGAGCTCTCTACTCCTTGTAATAATGGTCTTCTAGAATCTTCTATTGCAAGGTATATTTCTTTTGTGGGCCTCAAGTTGCTAGGTTGGCACCTTATCCACTCCACATGTGTAGTAAGGCCATGATTTTCTCATGTTCTTCCTGATGCATCAAATATGGCTAAGTCTTGAAACCTTTTTTGTGCCTTATGTGTGAACCACTTGTTCTATTAAACCCTCCTAGAACCCTGTCCTGCGCGCTTTCACCTTACACACCCTTCTTTAAGTATGATTTTCGTGCCCACGCGTATTTTTATACTTAGCCTATATTTTAGGGGCCCAACATCACCCCACACTTCACCTGTTCTCTGCCATCAAGAACGCCTCTTCAATGAATAAGGAATTGAAATAGATTCTGGAAGAATTGATGATTTGGAAAAATAATAAGGGAATGCAGAATTGGGAAGAATGAAAGAATGGGGAAGTTTTTTTACTGCTGCAATAGGAGGGGAAAATATTTCTTCAAGTCGGTGTCCAACTTATTCCAGGCATTGACTTCATTTTTTTCTCTTTGGCAGATGTCACCGACCAAGGTGCTTACCTCCTCAAAACTCAGCCTATCTCATTGACTATCCATCGTTTCAACCACTCCTTCCAGTTGCTTGCCCACATCTTCAAGCGCATCCATCCCCTTTGTGATTTATGGGTACAATTCCTTCAGCTATTTTTTGATTGAACCTTGTAAGGATTCAATGGATTTTGAATTCTTTTCAACCTTGGCTAAGATCCTATCCCACTCTGTTTTGTTCCCTTTGTTCTTTTCTTGGAATTCTTTGAGCTCTACCTCATGAGTGGTGACCAGAATGTTCACCACTCTATCCCTGTATGCATAGTTGTTATACTCAGCCTCAGTAGTTTGGGTAGAAATTTTTTACTTTGGTAAGAACCTTACTATACTCGGTGATGATTGCTACAACCTTCAGTTTTTCTTCCTTCTCCAGACGTGTTGATACTTCTTCCATGGATTCTAAGGCTAGTGGTTGTCATTCCATGGTTAGGATGTGAGTTAATTCCTCTAGGCACTCCAGGTTATATCCATACGTTTTCTTGGGTGGTGATAGGTCTGGATGCTTCAAAATAATGGCACTTGTGATTAATTATACCTTCTTGTATACCTCGTGCACCCTTTCTTTCTCATCCATCAGTTTATGCTTTAGCTGAGTGCTGAATAATGATTCATGTTTTAAATCTTTAGCTCTTTCTAGGAGCTCCTCATCCTTTTTCTCCAGCTATGCCTCTAGATCCTTCACTCTGTCGTTTCTCCCAAAAATCCTAGTTTCTACCTCAACTAAAATTTTGTCGAGTGCATTGTAGATCTACTCATCCGAAAGCTCTTGGGTATTCACCAAGGGGTTGGTTCCTTTAGACTACAACATTTGCATTAATTCTCGTTGGCTCACTTTAAACTATGGTTCATTAAGGTGGGAATCAAATGCCCATGAAAGCATTTTCCTTATCCATGGGTATGCACCTTCCACATCAGATAATGTCATGGCCAGGAGTTTCACTGTTGGAATAGTGCTTTGGAAACACACGTGCAACACCTTATTTAGATCATCAACATAGTTCATTCTTGGTCTCTAGATATCCGTGCGCCTTCCTCCTATGCATGTGTCCTTAGGAATACATACTAACAAGCTGAGGCCTCCTCCTATGTTGTTGTGATCTTTTCCCACACTTTCTTCTTTATCTTCATTCATTATTAATTCAGTGTTGTGCTGAAACTCTTGTACTACTAAGGTTTTAATGATTTTCACCACTTCCTTTTCTACCTCCTCATTTACCTACTCCTGTGTGAGGCTTGGAGTCTAATTTTTTGTACTCACTTCTTCACTTTCTCCCTTATCTTGGGTACCTTCCACCTCCTTGCTACCCTTCCTCTGCATGAAGAGAAATTCATTTTCCTCTTCTTTGCCTTCTTCCTCTGAATCATGCACCTCAAACACTAGTGGTCCCTAGGATCCTTCAGGTTCATCTTCTTTGTCATCATCCCTCTCACCTCTATAGGCCTCCAAGCTCTTTATGTCCTCTGAGTCAGCCTCCTCCATCACCTTATGTTTCTTCCTAACTAGGGATTCCAGTATAGGAGATTCTACTCTTTCTTCTTCCTTCTCTAATGACTTCTCTTTTGTGATAGGATTTTATTTTTTTGGCACCTTCTCTTTAACTGGAGACGTCTTCTTGCACTTGTAAGTACTAGTCCTAAGGCTTGTCTCTAGGGCGCCAATCATTAGTGTATCTTGAAAAATTGGTGCCTTTTTCCCTTGCACCTCTTCTCTTCCTTTATTTTTTGGTGAAATCTTCCTTCTTCCTGTGGGGTTATCAGGTATTGAGACATCATTTTCTAGATATGTGCCCTTCTCAAATTTTTTCCTTATGCAAAGATATACATGCGCCATGGTCCTCCCTATAATTGGCAGATTCAGGGGTCTCATCATTTGAAATTCGTGCGACACGTACACTTTTCCATGTATGCACACTTGTTGGGGTAGAACAACTTCCTACACATCTCCATGTGGTTCTAATCCACTTCACTAAGGTTAAACATTAGTTTCTTAGATTCCTTGAACTTGTTTACTCCCGCTTGGAAGTATTGAGTAGTTAAGGAAAAGGGGAGTTTACACCATGGGCTCATGGTTTCATCTACCAACTTGAACCTACTAATGCAGAAGTGTTGGTATATTGTCAATTCATCTTCTCCCTCTGTAAGTGCTGGAAGCTATTCTGGGATCCTCCACTCCACCCCAAATGTGTCCCTTAAGCACTTATACCATTTCTCCAGGAGTTCCTTGTGATAAGCCATCATGTTGTTACAAGTGTACTTTATGAATATTTTCGTGGGTGAGGGGGTCTTCCTCCGGATATTCCCAAACAAACTTATCTGCTGCATCTGGCACTTTGATTTCTTAAAATAAAATTGTCAAGACAACATTTCCAAACAATATCTTGTCTCCTTCCTATGTGCTACTGATAATTTCATCTATGATGAAGGTATACAAGTTGTATATGGTGACTTCTGATATTTTCCTACATACATTTAACTGGGCCTTATTTACCTGCATCCACATTTCTTGGTCATTTAGCTTTGTCACCAGGTGTGTGGCCATTCTCATGACAGGGTCTAGGATATCTGTGATATTAAAGTACCGTGACCACTTCTTATAATAATATGTGGTGATGGTTGCTTTGATGGCTTCCTTGTTGCTCAGGTCATTATCTATACTCTTTCCTTCATAGATGAGGCCTATAAATTTTGAAATAAGACGAGGAGTTATGTGCATATTGCACCTCACGAAGTAAATTTGGTCCTCATGTACGCGCCACATTAACCATTGATAGAGGCACTCAGGTTTTCCAAAATAAGGAAACTCATAGAGTTGCAACAATCCTTCCTTCTACAACTTTACTTTTACCTCGTCACTATAGATAGGTAAAACCTTTGGTGTCCTCTTGTTTGTCATATGCACTAACTCCACCACCATTTCCTTTTCTGACATGTTTTTACGATGGTTTAAATCTCTCACTGTCATTTTTATTAAGTGGGACTCCCATTCCTTCTTGAGTAAAACCCCATATGGGTACTGCATCTTTGTGTACCATTCTTTATTCATGCTTATGGGGATTTCTAGTTGTTTTCCCTTTCCCTTTGGCTTCATAGGTGATATTGTTGGTTTCTTAGGTGTCATGGTTTAGGTTATCTTAGCACTTAAACTTCTCTTACTTGTTATGCTTTTCTACCCTCTCCAAGCTCATACCTCAAACTTGTGAAGAAATCCTTTTTATCTCGTGCCTTAGCTACCAAACCCTAATTGGAATAACCTCTTTCACAAGACGGTTCTTCTCTAATTTTTTTTTTATACAATTTTTTTTTCTACGCTTGTGAACTTCTTTTATTCTAGTTTGTAGATCAAATCTAGTCACTCACACCTTAATTCCTCAAACGTTTCTTCACATTGATCAACTCTGGAAACCCTAGTCTGCTAGAGCTATTTTTTTCTTCATATTCACAATATCAATAATGAAGTTCCCAACCTCCTATTTATAGTTTTCCCTGCATTTTAGCATTAGATTCTACTTCACCGACCACTGTACTTAAACACTTATTGCATATTTTCCCAAAAGATGGACTCTAGTGCCCCCACTCGTGCGCCTAACCTTGCGCAGATAATCCTACAACCTTCTAGCATGAAAACATTCTATCTGATAGAAGAATATTACGTGTGCATTACCATCACCGAAGGTACTTCTTCCTCCCTTGTACATGGAACCAAGATGTAGTCTTATCCTAACACCAACCATCCTCATTCACCTTTTTTCCATGCGCTTCCTTCCACAGGGTGATTTAACCCGACTTTCTAATGCAATCCTTCTTGGAATTTCACATCTTGTAATTTATTTCACATTATTCCACCCCACACTAAAATGATGTGTGATCCTCTATGCATTCAAAACCTTTAAAAAGTAATGAGGTTACCGGTGCCCAAGGTGCAACACAAAACAAAAACAAGAAAGGGAAACACAAGAAAATAAAAATGCATTAAAGGAAATCCTAAACTATCTGGCAATACTACCTTATTAAAAACACCAAGAAGACTTATTTATAGTAGGGCTTCATCCTATTCCCATTAAAATGTCCTAGCAATCTCGTCCCATCTAGCACTTGTAACTGGCACACACCTGAATCAAGGATGTACGAGATAATGTAGGGACCCAACCAATGGACTTTTAACTTCCCAGGATGACATAAAAACTTGGAATCATATAGTAACACCATATTCCCAACCTCAAACTTTTTTTCTTGATGTGACGATCATGCCATGTCTTTTGTTTTGATTTTTCAGTCTTTTGACTCCACCTAGTAAGTGATCATCTTTCGTCCAATTTCATTAACTTATAAATTATTTCCTCCAGCGCTTGTTCATCATCCAATTCTCCTGCGTGCGCTATACACAGAGAAGGTATCATGAATTAAAATGATAGGATAGCCTTCATACCAAAAAACAATTGAAATGGTGTGGCCTTATTTAATGTCTTGTAGGTTCTTCTATATGCCCAAAGAATGACTGATACTTTGTCATCCCAATCTTGTCTACCAATGTCACAAATTTTTGTTAGGGTATGACTTAGTATTTTTTTAAATGCCTCTGCGGTTCCAATTTCTTGTGTATGGTAAGGGGTATTCTTTTGATGATCCACCATGAATTCTACTAATTGAATCCTTACTATCGCATTTGAGAAATGTGTACCCCTATCACTAGTCAAACTAAAAGGGCACCCATACCTTGTACTAATATTTTCCCATGGTAACCTTGCTGCAGTAGTTACTGTACAATCCTTAGTAGGTGCTTCTTCTACCCACCTTTTCAAGTAATTTGTGAAAGTGATTATATAACATGACCCAATCCTATGCGCGGCTGGTGTAATAGGGCCTATAAAGTCTATTTCCCACTTTTCGAATGGCTCAGTACTGGGAATAGGGTGCAAAGGCATTTCATCTCTTCACCTAGGTTTCCCAATGCGCTAACAATGATTGCACGCCTTGCAATACTCTTTTCAGTCTTGCTACAAGGTCTCCCACCATAATCCAACCATCAATATATTGCATGCAGTGACGTCGCTTGCATAGTACCCACCTACACTACCTTCGTGCACTTCTTCTATGATGGTTAGGCACTCATGTTCTAGCACACACCGGTGTAGAATCTCATCATGTCCTAATTTGTATAAATCCCCACTAATCATGATGTAGGGTGCGACGCGTATAGCTAACTACTTTTTATCCAATTCCTTCATTCCTTCCAGTGTTATACATGTCTTGAGAAATACTGCAATATCTTCTAAGTCTGAGGGAGCATGCCACAACCTAAATAATTGTGCATCTGGCATGATATCCTCAATGCTTTGTGTGTCCTCCCCTGAATCAATTATAGACAAATGATTTGGTTCGGAATTACTTTTTCTTTGTTTGACAACCACCATGAACACAAATTCTTGGAACAATAGTACCCACCGACATATGCACCCTTGTAGAATGGGCTTGTTCACTAAATATTTCAATGCCATATGGTCAATGTAAAATATAAAAGGGGTTACTAATAGATATTGTTTGAACTTGTGAAGCACGTAGATCATTGACAATGCCTCACACTCAGTTGTATTATAATTCTGCTCCACAGGTGTCAACTTCCTGGTTGCAAAGCACAAAGAATGATCAACAATCCCTTCACCAAGCTATGCAAGTATTACTCCAATGGCAGTTCCTGAGGCATCCACATGAACATGGAAGGGCTTATCCCAAGAGGGGAATTGTAGTATGGGTGCAGTGACAAGCCTATCCTTTAAAGTGTCAAATGTCTTCTATTGCGCCTCTCCCCAAAGGAAAGAAATCTTGTGTCTAAGTAACTCTTCTAATGGCATGACGATCTTGACATATCCCGTGATGAACTTCCTGTAGTAACCCGTGTGTCTAAGAAATGAACACGCACTGTGCTTTTACTAGTAGGCTCCCCCAATACCAGAATTACTGTAACCTTGGCAGGATCTACTAACAAGCCTTCTTTACATATGATATGTCCCAACAAGATTCCAAATGGGGTAACAAAGACACACTTTGTAATTTTGAGGGATATCCTCAATTGCAAACACCTTTCAAACATCAACCTTAAGTTGTCATAACGGTCCTTCACTAACCCATATACTATCCAATCATCCAGGTAAACTTGAAGAAATTTATGGATGATGTCCTGAAAAGCTTGCACCACAATGCGCGAGAACACAATAGGCACATTCTTCAACCTAAAAGGCATGACCGTATAGGAAAACCTTCCCCACTCAGTGGTGAAAGTCATCTTCCTTTGGTCCTCCTTTGTAATCCTTACCTAGTGATAGCCCGAGAATCCATTTGTGAAAGAGTAGACCTTGCATCTTGCCACTCCCTCTAAGATTTCTTCAGTAAAGGGGGTTAGGAAAGGATCAATGACACATACTACATTTAGGTCCCCGTAATCAACATAGGTCCTTATTCTCCTGTCATTCTTGATACTAATCACCATTGGACTTATCCATTCCAACTCTTTAACATCCTCAATGATACCTAATGCTATCATTTTTTCTATTTACTCCTTGACCTTTACGCGTAAATTAGGATTCATATGGTATGGTCTCTTCCTGATTGGGTGTGCACCTTCCTTCAAATTTAAGCTCATCTCCCCCAAGGAATGGTGGATTCCTTTAAGCTCATGGTATCCACATCGGAACAAATCTTGGAATTCATATAACAGATCAATGATTTTAGAGACTTCTTTCTCTGACCAATAGTCTCCAATGATAGCCTCCTTGGGTTTTGATTATGAGCTGATGTTAACCTTTTTTATCTTTAAAGGTTAATGTTAGGTGCTCACCCTTTCATCAACACTATCTATGAATTTTCACGTCCCTACAGAATGGTTAATATCCAAGCTTTCCACCTCTTCCCCATAAATAACATACACCATCTTCCCTTTTTCTTTTTCCATACATGCACACTCAAGATGTATCTCTTATGTTTCTTCTTACTCAAAGTGTGCCTCTAGGCCAGGTTCACCTATAAATTCTTGTATTTTGTCCTTTGCCATAGCACTATTTCCTATTGTAAGGTGCTTGACAACTTGAAACACCTTATCCACTAATGGATTCGCACTCTGATACTCGAACACTTGAATGAGATAGACCATCAATTCTTTCCAATTACCAGTTTGACGATGCATCTCCAAGTGGATATACCATGCATGCACATAACCTTGCAAGGTGGAGTACAACTTGTGAACCCATAATGAAGGTGGAAATGCTTTTGCGCTTCCCATCCAGGCTGTCTCACATGCTTGGATATGGAAGGAAGTGGTCTCTTTACTATGGTAGTATTTTATAGCCGTGGGTGCATTGCTCCTACAAAACCTTATAGAGAAGGAAATTCTCACCTCACACCATTCCAAGAGGTTCTCTAGATGTTTTTCCCACTAGCGCGCAACAGTTTTGAGTAGATTGTAGTTAAACATTTTCCTCCTTTCCTTCTCATTTCTCCAATGGGCCTCAATTTTTCACAAGAAATATTCCAAATTAGCCCCTCCCGAGTAACTTGGTAGTTTTCTTCCTCCTAGGCACCAGAATGCACGTTCCTTTTTCACCTTGGTTACCGATCCTCTTAAATGTCATCCGATCAACTCATAGGTCTCATGCGCCAAAATATCACACACTATACTGGTAGTGTAACTTATGGACTAAGCATCCTCAAAATAGATAATTCCTTTTGTGGGATGAATTATCTTAGGATCACTGATTAAGTGCACATATATTCTATCAAGGACTTCTTCTCCCAAGGTTTCGGTATAGGGTGTTGATTTCCCATCAGCTAGGGGTATAATGACCCGTTCCTCCTTATTTTCAAAGATGATGTATCTTTTATTGAACCGAAGGTCAGCATTATTTTGGTATCATCAGGGGCACCCAAGCAACACTATAAAGTTGTCTACCTCAGTGAGTGCCAAGACCTCAAAGTCCACAGTAAACTTGGACCCTTGAATGGTGATAGCCACATCTTTTAAGACACTGATGGGCATTTCCTTCATCTTGTTTGCCATATACAACACATTTGAATATTATTGTAATGCACATCTTCTCATTTGATGTCATGCATCTAAGGTGAGAACATTGACCTCAGCTCTTATGTCAATGAGGATATTAATAAGAAGCCACCCATAAATGAATACATTTAAGGTGATCTTGTTATTATAGTTAAGGTTGTGACGGGGAAAGTTTGCATACACGACCTGCCTCTCGTGCTCTGCTCTGGTACATGGTACCTTCTTTCATAACCATGCTCCTAGCAAGGGAATAATATTCTATTGCCTTAGCATTTTACATTCTTCCTTGACCTCATCCAGGTCATCTTTTAGGGCCTCAACATTCCTCATTTTTTCCTCCTTCTTGGAATTCTCTTGTAGACACTAGATTTCTCCTTGTAAACTTTGAATGATATCCATGGTTTCTTGATATACCTCCTTCTGATGAGCAGGGTCTGGGTACTTCCCATGTACCACTTCTTCTCTTGATACCAGGGTCCTTTGCTTTGGTATTTCCTTGGTGTGTGCCGCTTCTACTTGTGTTGTTACCAGAACAGGTTCTAACCTTGACTCACGCATTCCTTGTGGCATCCACTGTATTTTATCATTCTATATGCTCACCATTGCAGTGCCCTTGTCTTTCCGTTTCTGCTGACTCATGTTCTCAAATAACTCAAGGAAATCCTCATAATTGTGCTTCTTCCCACACCATGAGCACTATAATAACTTTGGGCACTCATATTTGTAGTGTTCTATAGACCCACAGTTAAAATAGGTTCCACACAGGAACTCACTTCTTCCTCTACAGTTACCATGACCACAAAATCTTCTGCGAAAACCCCTTCCATGTGGGCCTCCATCTTCACGCTCCTCATAATGGTGGTCATCACCCTTTGAACTACTTGCAAGACTAGTCAGGTGCACACCAAGATCAATAGCGTCATGAATCTGATCAATCAACCTATAGTCTTTGGTGTCATGTGAGGTAGATGTACAAATCTTGCAATAACAAGACACATTCTTATGGATTGCATGCTATAGTAGAGGGAACCTACTTACATCATGGTCCCCATGAAAAATTTCACAATCTGTAGCTATGACGTGTACTAACTTCCGAGGGCAGTTATCCTTTGCATGCCCCTCCACTTCACAGTCTGTACACCACATACCACTGTGAGTCTCATGAGTTGAGTTCGCAAAAAAATTCTCCAGATGCTTAGCCATAATAGTGATTTGAGCTTCCAGAAATGGGATAACACTAGTATCAATGCTTCTAACAACTTCAGCATGCAGAGTAGCTTCTAGCACCTCACATGGGTCTGTGAGAGTCTTGTGAGATAATGCTCTTCTAAATGGTGTTATCAACCCTCTAACAAACCATTGAGCATGCTATGAAGGGTGAATGTCATATGAAAATTTTGACATGAGAGTTTTGAACCATGCATCATACTCCCGGGCACTCTCTGCCATTCCCTGCTAGATTTAATTTAGAGTTTTGATGCTCTTTTGCTCAAACTCAGGGATGTGGAATTATGCCAAGAAGGAGTTTTTAATGCAATATAATCCACCAATGTCTGATGAGGGTCATATTTTTGGTACCAGCTATGTGCGTGACCTTACAACATCATTGCAAACTGGCTTGCCTTTATCTCTAGGGTAGTGATCCCCTTTGCACGTGTCATAGCATAGTTCACATTTATGCACATGATCCACAACATCTTCTATACCTCTGTAATCTAGAAAGTGTAAAGACATTTCAAAAAATACCTGAGGAGGGGGTTGAGGCCCCTATCCTCCTGATCTAGATCCTTAGTTCCCTTTGGTGTTTCCTCCACCACCGGATCCACCCGATCCACCTAGTCCCCTCCGAGATCCTCCCATCCTGCAGCCAAAAATGGGCTCTGAAGTGGTTATCATGCCTAGTGTCCCTAACATCCCACTAAACTATGCGCCAATGGTCTATGCGATATTATTCCACTACTAGATGTATGGTCCCCACGCCACTCCCCGACCCGTTTCCCAAACCTTGTGTATTTGCACCTTGTCCAAAAATTCCTCCAAACACCAGAATGGTATGTGCAACCATAGAAGTCCCAAAAGTCCCGATAAATTATATCTCCTGGGCATGGATCGGTCACCTCCACTGATACCAATTGGGTTAACAATACTTCTCCCTTGATCTGAAAAACCAAGTGCCAAGGTTTGGTCACTAGGTGGGTTCAGATGCGCGCCAATGACTCTTCTTTCTCTCATGACGAAACTCTCATCAGAAGTTGAAGGGGTCTCTCTCCTACACTTTCCAAGATGGGGTAGCACAAACTGCTCAAGTTTCATGTCCTCTGCGTGAACCTCAACTCCTTCCCACAATGTCTACCTCCATAGATCCATCACACTTACAACCTCACATTGTCTAGCAATATCCCTTTCATGCACTTCACTATACTTGAGTCATCTCTCCTCCCTTTCTTTCTCAGTCGTAATTTCTACCATCTTCCTCCACCCTAGCTTCCTCACCTAATGCTCAGAAAGGTTTAGCCAGCCATCGTAAATGCCTCTAAACTCAAGGTAATGATCAAGATCTTCATCACCAAAGGAATATCACACGTAGAAATGATCCTCTGGGATCCTCCAGAAACTCAAACTCAACAACTTCAAGACAAGAATATGTAGAAATAGCTGTATTCCAGAGTGTAGATAGCCAATACTCCCTTCCACCAATGATCCACAGCACGAGTCCATGTCAGATCTACATCTTGTAGCCTCTGGTACTCTTCTTGGGTTCACACATGCGATCTATAATACCAACATGATCTGGATGCATATGTTAAGAGACATTCATACACCTCTACTGGGAAACAACAGAAGAAAGTTTCATATAACTCATGGTAGAGGTTTTCTTCTACCCATCTACGTGCATCAAAACTTAGGCCCAGTGTTGAATATATGATAAAATTCTTCCTCTGTGCTCTTGAACCATGATTCAACACTTTCCAGAGTTATACATTCTGTCATCACTCATTGCACAGATCATGATGTATGCCATTTCCCACTACAAATTTGAAAATAGGTCCCGGTAATGGAACCAAGATGTATTCATTTTTACACCCACCAAATAACAAGGGAATCCCATGTGTGCCAGCTTGTCACCTAGTGGGCATTGAGCACTCACCCAAGGCATGCTCAGGTGTCGAGTCTCTCTTTTATGTGAGTTAAGTGGGAAACATCATATATGATAGGGACTTAAAAGAG